>MU386646.1:0-377216 GCA_022496965.1 Annulohypoxylon nitens | reverse complement strand
TTATATATTTTTTTAAAAAATATTTTTATTATTAATGTTTTTAATAAATTTTTTTTTTATATTAAACTTTAAAATAAATTTTAATTAAATAATATACATAAATATTTAATTTTATATTATAATAAGAATTTTATTATTTATTTTTATTATATTCGAGATGTTTAAAATATAATCATTAATATTTATTAAAAAATTAAAAGGTTATTTAACGTGGAAATAATGTAATTTTTTTAATATAAATCACTATTAATTAACATAAATAACCGAAAATTTATTTAAAATTTAATAAAACACTACGAAATTTTCGTTTTAATTAATAATCATAATATTTGAAATTATATTTTAAAGAATATTTTTATTTTATAAGTTATTATTTTAAACATAATATTATTTTATAAAAATATAAAATATTTTTTAATTAAAGTAAAAATCATATAAAAGTATATAAAATACATTAAACTTAAAAATTATAATATTAAAAAACCATTTTTACTTTAAAATTTAAAGGATAATTAAAAAACCTTAAAACAACCTATTATTAAAATTAAAAAAAATAATTTTAAAACTTTAAACCAACTTTTTACAATTAAATTATTATATACATAACTTTTTTTTATACATTACACCATTTTTCCCATTTATATATTAATTTATTTTTATAAAATAATTAAATAAAAAAGATGGTTATATTTTTAAATAAAAAATATTTAAATTATTTTTTTTAAATAATAAAAGATTTTAATTTTTAAAATGTAAAATAAACTTAAAATTTATTAATTATATTAACAATTAAGTTAAATAATAATATATAAACCCTTTAATAAATGTTATTATAAAAATAACGAAGGGGAAAACCTTTTGCTTTAATATATTAAAAACTTAAATAAAAATTATTTTTATTAATTTTATATGAAAAATATAAACTTTTAATTAATATATTAATTAAATTTATTTAAAATAATTTTATATACACATTTTTTAATATATATAATATATAATAAAAGATGTTTTAAAACTTAAATATAATAAATACATTTATATTTAATATATTATATATTTTTTTAATATTATAATTAAAGTTATATATTAAACCATATATTTTTAATATTTTAAATTTTATTATTATAATATTTTAATTAAAATTTAAAACGTTTAATAAGTTTTTAAATAATAAAAATGTAAACTTTTATTTACTTATGGTTTAATAATGTTTAAAATAATGTTTCGAACGCCCGTTATTAAAAACTTAACTTTTACCATTTTTAAAATTAATAATAAACCCATTAAATAAAAGAAATATAATTAATATAAACATTATATTTATAAGTTTACATTAATTTAAACATTTACATTAAATTAAACGTTCGCGTTAAATTAAACATTTATAATAAATAATATTTATATTAAAAAAATAGTTTTTTAATAATATTAAAAATAATAATATTATTAAAATTAAATAAAGTTTACGTTAATTAATTTAAAATTTTAAACAAATATAATTTATTAAAAACTTAAATATAATTAATTAAAGAAATTCCATTAAAATAAACATTATATTTATTAATATACTTTAAATTAAATTAAAATTAAAAAAAATATAATTAAATAAATAAAATTTAATTAATATAAATATTATATTTATAAGTTTAAATTAAATAAAACATTTAATTTTTATATTAAAAAAATAATGTTTTAATAATGTTAAAATTAATAATAATATTAAAAATAATAATATTTTAAACATTTAATTAAACATTTAATTAAATAAATTTTAATTAATTTATAATTTTAAAAAAATATAATTTAAAAAAAACTTATTTATAATTAATTAAATTTATTAAAGTAATTATAAATATAAAATTATATTTAAAAAAATATTATAATAAATTTTAAAATATATATAAAATCACTTTAAATATATAATAAAATTAAATGAATTATTATTTAATTAAACTTATAAATCTCGTTAAAAAATTATCTTTTTTAATATTTATAAAAATAAAAATAAAAAAAGTTAAATATAATAAAATTAACGTATAAAAAAGTTAAAATATTATTTTAAATAACTTTTAAAAGCTTAAAATAAAATATTAAATTATAGTATATATAACCCATTATAAATAATTCCGTTTTTTTTTAAAAAAAACTTTAATATTAACTTTAAAAAACCATTTAACTTTAAAAACTTATTAAATATAAATATAAACAATAAAATAAAATAATAAAAATTAACTATTTAAATTTATTAATAATAATATTAAATTAAATTAATTTCTAACTTTTTTATATAATATAATATTATTTATTAATTAAAAACAAATGAGTTTAAATTAAAAAATAATGTAATAAAATAAACTTAAAAAAATTATTTTATTATATAAAGAATTTTAATTAAAATTTAATTAAAAACATAATATACATATATAAAACTTTTTTTTATTTTTTTATAAAAGTTAAAAACTATTTTTAAAATTATCGAAGTTTTTTATTAACGTTATTTTCATTTATAACATATGTTTAAAATATTAAATTTAATTAAAAAAAGTTTTAATAAAAAATATATATATTTATTTATTTTATTATTAAGTTTTTAATTATAATATATTTTATAAATAATATTAATAATATTTTTAAATATATTTAAAAGGTTAATAATAACTTTTATTAATATTTATTATTAAAATTATTTTTTTAATATAATAATAATAATAAAATTTACATTATAAAATAACATATAATTATTTATTTAAATAAATTAAATTATATACTTTTAAATTATACGTTTATTTTTAAATGGGTAAAATATTTTAAAAAGTAACACCATTATATCGTATAATATAAAAGATTTTTTTAATATAAATTTATTATTATTTAATTATAATTATATGTTATAACTTTTATTTAATAATAATAAAAAATGTTTAATATTAATAACATTAAAATAAATTAAAAATCTTTAAACATTAATCTTTTTATTTTAAAATTTTATTATAATATAAATTAAAAAACATAAAAAAACTTTATTATTATATAAAAAACTTTAAACTATTTTATGTTAAAAAATTTATTATATATAAAAAAATCTTTTTATTTATTTAAAAACTATTTAAATAATAAAAAATGTTATTAAAAAATTCTTTTATAAGTTAATTTTAATTTATAAAAATTTTTATAAAAAACTTAATAAATTTATAATATTTATTATATTTATGTTAATTTATAAAATATAATTTAAAATATTTAATATTTTAATTAAAAATTTTATTAATTTATTATAAATTTTTTAATATTATATGTTTTAAAAAAAAATAAGTTAATAATTATATTTATAAAAGTTGTTTTTTAATATAATTTAAATTAAAATGGGTTAATTTTTTTTATTATTAAAAAATTAAAGTGGTTTATTTAATAAAAGGAAATTTTAAAATATAATAAACTTTTAAAATAACTTTAAATTATTATAATTAAAATTAATTATTATATAAATTTAAAGGTTATTATTATTATTTAAATAAATATTTTTATTATTAATTTAATTAATTATATATTTATAAATATAATTTAATTTTAAATTTAATCTTATTTTTTATTTAATTAATTACTTTTATTAACGTTAATATATAATTAATCGTAAATATATTATATTTAACCACGAAATAATAAATTAATATTTTAAAATGTTTTATTTAAATTAATATATAAATTAATGGTTTTAAACTTCGTGTTTTAATTTAATTAAAAGCCATTATATTTTAAATTAAATATAAATATTAATTGTTTAATTTTTAAATATTAAATTAATTTCCGTCGATCGTTTATATTAAAATATTAATTTTTATTATATATTACGATTTCGTTAATAAAATAAAAAATTAAACGGTAAAAATATTATATAAAAAATAATTATTATAAATCGAGTGGATTTTTAATTACGTTTCCGTAAGTTTTAAATAAATTTATTAAATTATATTTAAAAAAAAAAATAAAACACCGATAAATTTAATAAAAATTAAATTTAAACTTATTTTTATTTTTTCATTTAATATTTATTAAATAATTATAAATCATATATACACGTATAAAAAAATGTGTTTATATTTATAATGTAAATGATTTTTAAAAAAAATTTAAATAAATATATTATTTATAAATAATTTAATAATATTATATTAAAAATATTTTTTAAAATATATATTTTAAATAATTATATTTTATAATATTAAAATATAATTATATTTCATTGTTTTTTTAAATTAAATTTAATGTTATAATAATGTTATATTTTTTATTTTTTATTTTTTATTAAATTAAATGTCATGTGTAATAGCCTACGCCTGTTTTTATGGGTCGTATGTAACATAAAAGATGCCATTTTTAAATCTTAAAACATCCAGTCTTAAAAGTGTTTATGCCATGTAGGCATCATTTATATGCAATATCGTATGTATGGGGTTCAGATACTAAAGACCAGGTCATCACTGTCGACGGCAGCCCTCTTCCGATCACTTCCAACCTCAGAGACTCCCTTCGCCAAGTTCGGCTACCAGATAAGCCTAGACAGATATGGGCAGATTCAATTTGTATCGACCAGAAGAACAATGCGGAGAAAGGACAACAAGTCGCCGCCATGGGACGCATCTATCAAACTTCGGAATGTACTCTCATATGCCTTAGGTGCGAAGAAGAATACCGACAACATGCTATCAATGCTGCGGCCATTATACGAGAGGTGGACATGATGATCGAAGAAGTTCTTAACAGCCCTGAGTTCTCCGGTACCTGGGATAGCTTTCCTCACCCAGACGCACATGACCCTTTGGTGAACGACCCTAGGTGGGGATCTTGGAGAATCTTGGTGAATAATCCATGGTTCCTTCGAGGATGGGTCATCCAAGAAGCCGCGCTTGGTCCTGATGCAAAGATAATGTGGGCAGGGGCTGAAATACCCTGGATGAGCCTACTAAGAGTGTATCAATGGCTTGCGTACCGAGGGTCGCCACAGATGCAGTCATCGGATCAGTTTTGGTTGTCGCCTCTTCATGTTCAGAAATTCAAAATCGAACGACCGGACGAGGACAAGACGTACTGGCCGGAAGACGCTCCATCAAGGGTTGGCCCATCTCCTACTCTCGAGATGTTAGATTATGCGCGGCAACTAAAGCTTGGCGACCCCCGAGATCTAATCTATGCGTTTATGGCGATACCGACCGAGGACGCCACGATGTCTACTATAAAACCGGACTACGACGCGCATTACCTGAATATCTACCAAGATTTTGCCCTCTCATATCTTAAACTTACGTCGGATCTGGATATTTTGCTCTATGTTGAAGGAAACGAAGAAACATCTTCATCTGACTCTCAATTGGCTTCCTGGATTCCGCGCTGGGATCATGGGTATAGCATCAACAGCCGTCTCTTCATCCCTGGAAGGAAAGTCGGGACACCAAGTTTTTCTCTAAAAGGGCCCTCCATACAAACACAAGCCATTATTTTCGGCCCGGTTCAGTTCATCTCTGATCGGATCAAGCCAATCGATGAAGAGCCAGATACCTTCGGACAAGTCCTTTCACTATGGAGGCAGCTACAAGTATCCCAGAAGTCCATTGATTATCGTGAGCCGTATCCCCATCAAGGTAGTCTGGGCCTAGCATTCATTCAAGCAATCAACTGCGGGGTTTACGAAGGCTCTCTAGAAGAGTGGATTGAATCTATTAGAGAATTTGCGCGCCTCCTGGAAAGCGACCAACCACAAAATTCAACCAACCCCTCTCCTACCGCCGAAGTTGCCCAAAGACTATCCAAATTCGGGATAAACATATCGAAAAATAGGCGCTTCATTGCTCTCGGGCAAGGGAACTACGGACTGGCTCCGAGCGCCATTCAACCAGGCGACGTGTGCGCGATCATTTACGGAACGAGTTGGCCTTTTATTCTTCGGCAGGTGCCCGGAACGGATCACTGGTACAAGGTCGTCGGCCCTGCCTATATTCTCAGTAGACAGGCCGACGAGTACGGAATCCCGGATCGGCTGGGGTACGATGAGAAGTGCGAAGACTGGAAGGACTGGGGTTTGCCAGATCTAAGGATCACCCTTTGCTGAGAACTAAGTGGGTTACTGATATATTTAGCGCTCGATTTCAGTGGATTGTAGCACGTACCCCGCTATAATTAATCCACCAAATTGCGTAGCGCTCCGCAATATACCTCCAGCTTCTACTACTAGTAATCGTGCACTTATTTCACAGCTAGACAAGTTTTTCGAAAGTACCTAGTCTTTTCAATAGCTACGGGCTAATTCAACTTAGTTATGCGATAGATGATGCTAAGGCCGCATATTACTCAAAATACACGTGGGTGAATAAGAAGCATCTAGAGGTACGTAGTACGCTGAAGCTCGCTATGATGCACTAGGCGAGAGCGCTCAACGTCGAAACAACAATCGTGGATGACCTCGACCCTGCTCAAAGCATAGCGTTGAAAAGAACAATAGATAGGCACCTAGCTACTGGATTAGGTAAGTACGATAGCATTTATAAAATCCTTCGAAAATATCTGAAGTAAGTCCTAGTAGGCAGGGGTATAGCGGAGTTGTTGCCGAACTAATTCTGCACTCCATTTTGCAGGGGTCCGACCTTTGAAACGAGAAATACATAGAGCGTCAAAGATATAGAACCGTTTTGCAATCTCCAGAATGCCTCTCTGTGAACGATGCCAGTTGAAGTCCGATACCCGGGGTCGCGGCTATACTTATGCCCAACTGAGAAAGACTACCTGTGAGTTCTGTCGGCTCATCTATGAGGGTATTATTGCAATATTGTCGCCGATCACACCGCTTGACATCGATTCCGCGTTCTTTCCTGCTTTTTCATCCGACGAAAAAGACAATTTCGAGGTTTTCTCATTTGGTCATGGAATCATTGTGTCCTTTTGGTGTTCCTGGGGTAAGAAGCGATTCGGAATTTATAGGGCCCCAACACTATCGCTCAACGGTCGTCGCTAATGGGAGCTGATGATTATAGGAACAACATGTCCTTGGGGTATCCTACCCACTCGCAGGAATATAACGACTCTAGATTATAACGGAGAGGGGAGCTTCGATACAGCATTAGCATGGATACAGGGCTGTGTAGCTCAACACCAGTGTGGCGGTAATGTTTCGATGCCCTTGCCAACTCGAGTAGTCAACACTGGACTTGACGGATCCACGATCCGCGTTATGAGCGGCAACCCGAGATGTGCTCGATACGTATGTCTAAGTCACTGCTGGGGACAGACCCGTCCCCTCATGACAACTTCGAAGACCATCACAAGTTTCTCGGAAGACATTCCTTGGTCTACTATCCCAGCCACGTTCCAAGATGCAATCTTATTCACACGAAAGCTAGGGATCCAGTACATATGGATCGATTCTCTCTGCATAATCCAAGATAACGCAATGGATTGGGCGATAGAATCATCACGAATGGCTGACATTTACAAAAACAGCTATGTCACCATTGCTGCGACAGCGTCCGAATCAAGCACAGATGGACTTGGCCTTCGACATACAAAGCAGGAAGGAATAACTCTAACTGGGAGAACAACTTCCAATCTACCATACAGCATTCGATGCCATTATGCCATGGCACCGGACACTATAAGAGGGAAGGAGACGCCAAAGGCCGCAATCGAGCACCCAATTTCAAATGTGAATCTCCTTAGTGATTACGGTGAAGTTATGCCAGTATTTCCTCTTCTGATGCGGGGTTGGGTCTTCCAAGAGCGATTACTATCCCCTCGCTTCCTTCAATTCGGCCGAGATGAGTTATTATGGGACTGCAGGGAGTCCATGCTCTGTGAGTGTGGGCAACGGCAGCGACGTCCAGATCTACCTTACAATCAGGTCAGTCTAGGGATGGACAATGACCTCCTTCCGCATAAGTGGCGTAAAATTATCGAGTTTTATTGTTCATTGAACTTGACCTTCTCAACCGACAACCTGCCCGCCTTGTCTGGACTTGCAAAACACATGGGTGAACACAGAGCCGAGGCAACTTACCTGGCTGGCCTTTGGAGTGACTCGTTGGAGATCGACCTGCTTTGGATCCCATACGGACCTGATCGTATGCAGGTGGACGAATATCTGGCCCCTAGCTGGTCATGGGCCTCATCAGGTAGACGAATTATCTATCCGGGCTTATGGAGATCACATGAAAAGCAACCGAGCGTGAAAGCGATTGAATCATACTTCGAAACTTTATCGGCATCGTGTGTTGCAAGCACGGTGGACACTCATGGGAAAGTCAGTGACGGCATCTTGAAATTGAGCGCGCCGTTGTTTCCTCTTACTCTAGATCCGACAATCGAAAATAGCGAAACGTGTGTTCTTCAGTATAAGAAAACGTCCTTCTTCCTAGATGACGGTACCCATTCGAAAAGGCGTCCAGGAAACTGGAGATACCCGTTTGACGAACACCCAAGAAGGTTATTCCTGGATAACGCAGATGCATGCAAATGCCTCAAAGAAAAGAAGCTCTACAGTTGTAGATTGACTAGGATTGAGATCCTCGAAGACAGCACATACGTTCTAGTACTCGAGGCTCGGGAAGTGATTCAGATCGAGTTCAGTTTGCTCTTAGAGCAGCTTGACGGCAGCCATAATACTTTTAGGCGAATTGGACTCCTAGCGGATGGGCGGGTGATCGACGGACACAAGGGCGATGCAGAATCTTGGATGAAAGAGCCAAGTTGCTTTGAGGAAGAAACTAATCGAACTGAAGTTACAATCGTTTGATTTTCCATACGAGCCTGCGATGTCCCACTTCTAAGTGTTATGTTTGATTAGGGTAGTCTATGTACATGGAAGGGATGAATGCAAAGATGCAATGGCGCAAAATTAAATCTTTCAAAACATTGCCAGGTTCCTCATTGCCCCGGATGACTGAGTTTCGCTAATGGTAGATCTTGTTGCCGTGGTTGTACTAGAGGCCCCAGTAGTGGTGGTAGTGTTGGTAGAGCCCTCGTTCTGCTCGGCCTTGAAAACGCTGACTAGCCCCTTGCCGCCGCAGAACGCCTTGCTGTCGCCGGTGCAGGGGGTGTTGCAGAGAGTCTGATTACTCGCCCACTCGCCACCCACGTAGCTACCACACCAGCATTGATTGCCCTCCTGTACACCCGCGAAGGTATACGCCTTGAGATAACACGCGTTCTCGCATTTGGAAATGGACAATTTTGCATCACCGCCCTTGGGGCTCAAGTTCTCCTCAAGAATAGGTAGCTTGGGATCCTCGACATAACATCCCATATCAGTCCAGGAGGTAGGAGATGGTCCTGGTGTGACTGCCGAGCTGGTGGAGGCACTTTTCGTTGAAGATGATGAAGTGGTCGTGGTTGTGCTGTTGATCTTCGTCATTGTCACGATGCAATATGATTGATAGTTCCATGGCTTGCAGTCGAGACCAACGGAGGGGTTCCATTTATGGAACTCTTCGGGTGTGATGCCAAACAAGCTCCGTACATGTTCGCAAGTGTCACCGTCGCTGTTGTTGTACCATTCAATGCAGTCTTTAGCCGTCTCTGGGTCCCATTGAAGCGTCGGGTTAGGGGTTCCACAGGCGTGTTGAAGCGCTACGAGCAGAAAAAACGATGTGATCTTCATCGTAGCGTTGATGTGAGTCGGATTTCTGGGCAAGCTGGTAAAGAAGGTAGGAAAACTGGACGATGCGAGATGAGAAGAACAGCAATCCAACAGCTACTGAAGTCGTCGGCAGAAATCATGACTATAGCTATAGGCATTCTCACATGCTTGCTTCGTTGGCTTCCTTCTTACTTTCTTCTCTTGGCGCCAAGTGCAGCTCATATTTCAGCTTATATTGGCGTCACTTCATTGCACGAAGGTAGTCTAGAGCCTGAATTAAGTCTGAGTCAGCGTATTCCTCCTGCGACGATACTATGCGGTACCTACCTACCTAAATCCAGTTTATATCCACGTGGTTGGTTTCCGGGGTGGCGATCTGTTCGGCACTATTTCGTATTCCTATCCCCTCAATTGGGTCTGCCTACCGCCCAAGCTAGGGGCTAGAAAGATAAAGGATCAGGCACAAGAACCGCCAAGAGATACGCCCCAAGGCAACCAAATAACTTCCAACCGACACAAAATTTTCAACCTGGTGGAACTAACATCAATATCCTTTCTTACATTACACGGATTGGCGGATTTTACGACACTGGCACTAGACATTCCGACGAATTAGCCGGCTATTGATAGCCACTGAGAAACTTTCTTATCTTGCTTCAGCTGTCCATCCACGGCGAGCCCTGCTCCTAGGATCTCTTGGGAATTAACGACAATGTCCACATTCCATCCATTCCCGCTTCTCCCAGCCGAGCTTCGCGCTCTCATCTGGGCCCTGACAGTCGAACCCCGTATCGTGGAGGTTCGCGTCGTACCAGACAATCCGCTAAGAGTTCAGAAGCTAGTCTCATCTACCCCAGTGCCAGCAATACTCCAGACCTGCCAAGAAGCGCGTAATCTAGGCCTGTACAAGCAAGCCTTCTCTGAAGTCACCGCTACTAAGACCAATGCCGCCGCGGGCGAGGAGTCGCGCTACGTCTGGCTTAACTTGGACATCGATATGGTCTCAATCGGAAAAACCACCTTCAGTGCTTTCGAATCTGTCGCATTATCAATCAAGCGATTAAGGTTCGAGCGCGAAAACTCGGACGATTGGTTCTACCACTTTGAAGTCAAACAGCTTCATAAATGGGTAAATACGGAGGAAATTCATGTAGTCTGTGAAGATGGGATGGAGGCGTGGCATCAAGCTTCCTATGAGCACTGGTGGCCTTGTGCTAAAGAAAACCTGTGGTTCTTCGACCCAGATGATGGTCGCATGATGAGAAGCTTTGAGATGGAACAGATGCTCGATAAATGGCTGGAGGATGTGGTTCGGCAAAATGAAGAAGCTGCTGAAGAAGAATGAACCGAGAACAAATATGGCTGCTCTAGTGTTAATCACTTTAGCTATCTCCTACTAAGAGCTATATCATTGAGGCAAATATATCATTTCACTATCTATAATTGTATGGCTCTGTATCCAAAAACTTCTCTGCCTATCCTATTCTTTCTCATACTCTGAACCCTCCAACTTGTTAAGATCCATGCTAGATACCTACCTATACTACCATCTATGAACACTTCCGCATTACCCATCTCAACGACAACTTTGGCTTCTATCATCCACTCTCTTGTATGACTGCATCACTACACGGTGATCCCTCGCGCTCTTGTTCGTTTTCGCGTAGAAGTCCTTGAGAAACCCCTGAATTTCTTTGTCGACATCAGGTACTCCCTTAGCCTTAGCTGCTTCGGCTGTCCCTTTCCAATCCACAGTTTCCCAAGTTTCACCAGTAGCAGGGTTCTTCCCACTTCCTACGTTCTGTATCTTTATTTCCATCTTGCCTCCCAGCTTGGCCTTGGCTTCCTTGACGAGATAAGGACCGTGATCTCCAGATCGCGATTCGGCGACTTTAGCCAAAGCCGCGTCGAAGTTATCCCAGAGCCCCTTATTTCCGGTATTTCCTTTGTCCTTATACGCATTATTGACTGTATCGCCGATAGACTTGATATAGTCGTTAAACTCCCACTTGTCTTTCATGGCTACCCAAGGCGGGAAGTTTGGTACTTTAGCCTTTTTCCCTCCCGAGGTGTATTTCTTGTAGCAGTTCGTGGCCGTAGCCTCAATGTCCATCTTTCCATCGGGACCGTTGATAGTCCAACCGGTTGGGCCGGGACTTTTTCCCAAGAAAAACACGAGGTCGTCAAAGTTGCACCGGGTGCGGCCCGAGTTCTTCTTTGGCTTGCAAGCTTCCCACTTATCACAAGTTTTAGCCTTCTCGTCGGGCTTAGAGACACACTTGAAGCCGATCTTCTGGTCGGCCTCAGGGTTGAGACCATCGATCTCGTACGCATTGTACAGGAGAATGCGCTCAAGGCATCCCTGATACCCTCCGGCCAAGACGAGCGAGAGATGGGAAAGAAGGAGGAAAAGAATAGTTTTCATGATAGGCAATGATAGTGCGCAAGACTTGACGGGGCGAAAGAGAAGTCGAGTCTCAGATGAACCATAAGATAGGGGAGGGCAAATGGTTGATGAATATGCTTCCAATGCCAGGACCGCCCTTCAGGCCCGAAATCATAGAGCAGATGCATCCGATCATGTTCTATTAGAAGTAGACATGAACCAGTGTACGCCGTATAATCTCTATCCCCGGTCCTATAGACCCTTATGGTGGTGGCTGTATTGACTATAATCATCATGTCAGCTTGATGCTAATTTTGTTCCTTGGCAGTGGTTTAGTCTGCGGCGTGTAAGTCTTGGTATGCAGGAACCAAATGCAGTAAATGAATCTAGGCTTCGAGATCATTCAGCTGGGCACGCGACATTAGCCGTGTTAGTTAGGGCAGACCAATAAGGGCCTGTAAGAATCTTTCAGCCACGGGTTAGTATCAGATCCTACTAGGTAACATCATTCTTTTGCCGTACTTTTTCAAGTCGCGACGATCCATTTGCCAAACCCTTGTTGATGGGGCTGACTAGATCGGAAATGAAAGGTACTTGTATATACAAAGCCATAGACATGTGCGCCTCTAGAGGTAGAAGCAATCCAGATCATGCTAGTATAATAGCATCAACCCCTGTCTATGCCAAGGCAATTCTCACCGATCTTATTGTCGATGTCTTGAATCGTTCGAACGAGTGAGCTCTGCCGTCCGATATTCGCGTAGTTCAACATCTATTTAGCTCACGCCAAGCTCGGCTGTGCTCCGCTGGTTCTAGCTTTTTCATCCGCTTTATATCTGCCCCTCTTGTGCCAGAGTGCCAGAATGCCAGAGATTTCCGTCCCCTCCGCCAGCTTTCTTTGAAGTGTCATGCGATTATGAGGACTTCTTTACTTGTTCCTTGGGCCATATTGGCATCCGAGGTCTTCGCGTTCAATTCCAATATCGACATCGCCAGCCGAGACGACGATGCTGCGGAACTTGACTCGTGGCTCGCGACGGTCCAGCGAGCATCACACGAGACACCCAAAAAGTGTCCTGTATCATGCAGTTCGACCAAAGACAGCAGCTCCAGTGACGAATGGTTCTTATTTCCATACGCTGAAGACTTGGCGTCATGTAACGAAACTATGTTGTTCAACATGGTCGTCAAGACCACAGCAGAAGATCAAACAACACCAACGGGTATCAGGGCTTGCACTGCTGACTATGACTCGGGGGTAAAAGCTGCATTCGTTGCGGATGAGAACACAGCATCCCTCTGTTCAACTTCTAATCGCGTTCTGGAGGAGACCTCTGTCTACATACACGAGCCACAAGTCGGTAGCAACGCTGCTGAATTCTCTGTCAATCACCTCCTAGCTGCCGGGCATCAGATTTCCAGCCATCTCGCATTACAGACACCATCTTGCGACGACGATGTAATTGAATTTGCCTATTCCCAGTCAGCAGCTATCGGAGTCTTTGCCGGAGCGGAGATTAACCAACATGGAGTAACGTGAGTACTAAGAAAATTCACCCACTTAATTGCTTAGAGGCCGAATCACTAACCTAGCAACATAGCTCGGATGTTCTCAACAATCTTCTGAAATACGCAGAGGAGAAAGCCGTATCCAAGACCACTGTTATCCAGCTCTGTGGTGCCGATGGGCGCGGCGCAGACTATAGCATCGGCATTGTTGCTGCTAGTGCCTCAAATCTCCAATTCGTCCAAGAGGCTGTCAAGACATGGGCCGACGGAAAATGTGTTACCCAACCGAATACAGGAGAACCTTGGATGCCAGTAACTCTGCGTGTGCCCTCCCCCGTCGTGGCCTCATCAAATAGCACCAATGCGACGATATCATCTGGCACCACACCAGCAAGCCTTGGGGCAAGGTCTCTCTTTGCCAAGAGGGCTAACTGCAAAACAGCCAAAGTTCAAGCTAACGATGGATGTTATGCCGTAGCTAAAAGATGCGGGATCAGCCAAGCCGACTTGGAGAAGTACAATCGCAAGAACCTTTGCAAGACCCTTGTCCTCGACGAGATCGTCTGTTGCAGCAGTGGCACTCTACCTAGCACCCTGCCCCCGGGAAATTCAGACGGCACGTGCAAGACAAGAAGCGTGGTCTCCGGCGATAGTTGCGGCTCGCTAGCCTCAAAGTGCGGTATCAGCGCGGCAGACTTCAACAAGGCGAACACCAAAGCCAATCTATGCTCAACTCTAGCTGAGGGCCAAAAGGTTTGCTGCACGGCTGGCAAGATGCCGGACTTGAAGCCTAAGCCAGATGCCAACGGCAACTGCGCGTCCTATAAGACGGTAAAGAAGGATGACTGCTCTAAGATCGCCGCAGCCCGGGACCTGACCGTGAAAGATCTGGAGGAGTTTAACAAGAAGACTTGGGGTTGGAATGGCTGTAAGAAGCTATTGCCCGATTTTAAGATGTGTGTGAGCAAGGGAAACCCGCCTATGCCGGCGACTGTTCCTGTGAGTATTGTCATATCCACCTACTCTATTCTATTAAGCATCTTAACTAACAAGGATTCTTGACAGAACGCTGTTTGCGGACCAACGGTAAGAGAACGCCACTCTTCTCGCCACATATCATGATTATCTCACGAGCCATGCTAACCTAGATGCGCAAAGGTGAATGACACACAACGACCTTCGACAGGAACAGATTTGAGCAAGCTGAATCCGTGTCCACTAAATGTTTGTTGCAATATCTGGGGCCAGTGCGGTACGACAGATGACTTCTGTGTTGAAAAGAAGTCCGAGACTGGTGCTCCTGGAACATCGGGCGCAAAGAACGGATGTAAGTTGGGCAGCCTCCAGCATTTCATCATTAAAAGCTGTGTTGTGATAAAGATATCTAGCTGACCATAGGAATTAGGCGTCAGCAGCTGTGGCAGAGATATCATCAAAGGGTCGGCACCAGCTAAGAAAATCAAGGTTGCGTACTTTGAAGCTTGGAACCACGAGCGCAAATGTTTGACGATGGATGTCGACCAAATTGACACGGATGAATACACTCACATCCACTTCGCCTTTGCTACTATCACGCAGAATGACTTCGCAGTTGATATTAGTAAGGTCAAGGAGCAGTTTGAGCTCTTCAAGAAAATGAAAGATGTGAAGAAAATCATCTCCTTTGGCGGGTGGGATTTCAGTACGAAGCCCGGGACTTTCAACATCCTTCGTACCGCCGTCCAGCCGGCAAACCGGGACAAGTTCAAGAAGAATCTCCTCGCGTTTGTGGACGAGCATAAACTCGATGGCATCGATCTCGACTGGGAATATCCTGGAGTGAGTGACCCACATACCCCGCCCCCTTTTTCTACCCAGAGACACTAATGAGTAAACGCACAGGCCCCTGATATTCCCGACATCCCAAGTGACGATCCTGTCAATGGTAAGAACTATTATGAATTCCTGTCGGGTCTCAAGAAAACTGTAGGCTCTTCCAAATCGGTGTCCTTCGCGGCACCGGCATCCTATTGGTACCTCAGGGCGTACCCTATCAAAAACATGGCCAAGGACCTTGATTACATCGTCTACATGACGTACGATCTGCACGGCCAGTGGGATTATGGTAACAAATGGACTTCTCCTGGTTGCCAGAGTGGCAACTGTCTGAGGTCCCATGTCAACGAGACGGAGACCAAGGACGCGCTCTCTATGATTACCAAAGCCGGAGCTGCTTCGAATAAGGTTGTCGTCGGTGTGTCCAGCTACGGCCGGTCGTTCAAGATGGCCAAGGCCGGTTGCTACTCGGAGGGATGCCAATTTACAGGGTCGGCCCGTGTGTCTAATGCTGCGAAAGGGCGTTGTACGAACACGGGAGGCTATATCTCCAATGCCGAAATTGAAGAGATCATCCAGAACGGCAAAGTCAATAAGCAATGGAAGAAAGAAGGTTCCAACTTTTTGGTATACAACGACACGGAGTGGGTGGCCTATATGGATGATGACATGAAGAAGACACGGTCCTCATTCTATGATTCATACAACTTTGCAGGCACCACCGACTGGGCCGTGGACCTGCAGTACTTCGCAGAGTAAGTATTGCCATTTTGTTGCGTGCATCCGGTTTCTTTTCGCACTAACAACGCCTAGTGGAAGCGGTGGCGATCTATACGGCGATGATTACGAATACGTAATTGACGAGGACTATTTCCCTCCGTGCCAAGGCTCATACACAACACTTGATCAACTCAACGATAGGAAAGACTCGATGCCTGCCCACTGCATTGAACAGTACCTTCTAGACGTCCAGGTCGCCACATTAGACACAGCCCTGAACAAGTACAAGAAGCTTATTGACGACGGCTATGACGAAAAATTCTCGATTTACGAGCAGTACGTCGCGGACCAGGTCCCCCTTCAAGTCAACCATTTTATGGCTAGCGACAAGGTAGACAAGTACTTCACATGTACAGAAACCAAGGACATTACTTGCTGTAGCAGCTGTCGCTATGCTACCTGTGCTGAGACTTGCGTCAAGGGTAGCGATTGCAAGGATGGCAGGGGTACGATTGATATCGATTGCCCGCGGATGGAATTCCAACGAGATATCGCGGACGGCGACCAGACCCCGATCCCAAATGCCACATTCACACTCAAGGACAAGGACGGCTTTTGGAAAGACATTGGAGATGAGTACGGCATCGATGAATCGTGGATCAAGTTTGACAGGAGACTCATGCGGGTCAATAACGGGTGCCAGTATGCGGGTGAAGATATCAAGGAGTGCATGGACAAGCAAAACAACTTCTTCTACAACTATCCAGTCCCCGACAAGGTAACAGTGTACAACCCGAAAGATATTATCGGCGACTCCTTCCCTAAAGCGACCGACATGCTCGACCGGTTCAAGATTGTACGGACTTACGGGGACTGGGACGACTTGATGGAGTTGTCGGATCTAGTAGACGCGACATCATTGCCGGGCTACACGACAGAAGAGGCAGTATCAAGCATGGAGAAGATCGTCGAACAGGCGGGCGAGATCGAGAAGAAGCAGCGAGAGGAGTTCATCCTTAACTTCATCACCGGCTTGCTCTTCTGGATCCCATTTGTAGGCGAGGCCGCCGGTGCCGCGGGAATGACAACGGCGCGCTCCTTGCTTCGGCTCATTGGTTCCACCGGTGATGCGGGACTAGCTGTTTACGACATTGTCAAGAATCCCGAAAACGCTTTCATGGCTGTCTTTAGCTACCTCATGGGTGCTGGTCTGGGCCGTGCCGGATTTAAGAAGGCCGCTGACTCCCGGCGAAGTATGTCCTCTTCTGAGTACGACAGTCTTGGAGATGTGAAAGGGAAGTTGGACATGGTTCAGGATATCCGAAGCCATATCTGCCCTATTAAATAAGTAGGTACCTAGTAACCAAGGTTTAGGGCGGCGAGATTCGATGGATTTATGTAAGCGATATAGAAAAAATTAAGAGATCTTTTTGAATTTTATCCTAGTTTGTGAGGGTCATGAGCCTTGGCTTGACGCAGTAGACTGTCGCATTGCTCTCAGCTGTTCCTCCTGTCTTCCCCTCAAATAGGCCCCCATAGGATAAGCTGGAACTCCGATTATCATAGGGCTCATATATCTTGCCCTCTGCTGCCGGATATCAAATTCGACCTCCATAATGCGCGATATCGAGGCAGTCTCGGCTCTTTCCTTGAGAGCTCTCGCGACGCCTTCGGCTACATCGCGACAGTTATTGGTGATTACGGAGTAGGAATTGCCGATGCGGTCGACTTCGGGTAGACGTAAGCATGACGGTCAATACCCAGTTAGTGATAGAGTGACTGGCAAGACTTCAACCTACATAATTTTTTGATCTTCTCATCTGACCAATTGGTCGTTCCCTTGAATGTATAAGAATTACGGAACTGTACTCCCTTGTCGAACATGGTTGTATTGAATCTTCTAATTTGGACGGGAGGTTTCTCAGTGATCGTCACATTCTCCACGATGGAACCCCAATCGTAATGAGTGCCTGTGGTTTCTCGAGTAACTTGGTTTGTCACGACATCTGTTATTAGGATGCATTTATGAAAACTCCATGAGGAGTGGCCGTTGCGACCCCAGGAAACCACGAAGATTGACCTATCCGCCGCCGCAACACCGCTGATTTTAGACTGCGATCTTCCCATGATAAAAGCCTTTCGACAATTGGAAAAGCCGGTAACATCAGTATCAAATGATGAAAGTGAAGGATAAGATGTGCATGAATCATGATAGAAGAGGAATTACCAGGGTACTCGCAAAGCCCCGCTCCTTCTGCTCACTTCCTGCAGCACCGCCAGCGTGGGGGCCAGAACATACGGCAAGGCTTCCCCGAAGGCGATAATAAGTACCTAGTATATATCCCAGATCTAAAGGTCATATTGATGTCAGGTTACGCAGATCTGCTTTCAAGATATCGATACCGGCAGATACCTCCTATTCAATGCCGACCCAGACCCTGAGAACGTTACGTGCACTCATCTCGAGACTTTTCAGACAAAAACCTCTGATACCGGTTATACGGCCAGTACAACCAGTGGCAAGCAGCAGTCAAAACCAAGTCGGAAGATGGTCCAAACTTTTGACTCCCCATGGCGTTGCCTGGAGAACGACGTTCGAACCTATAGAGCTAATGCTCAATGAACCGGACCCCGTAAAGAAGAAGCAGATTACAGAGAAGTGGGTGAAGAATATGGAGAGCCACTTAAACGTGACGATTATCACTGTTAGCATCTTACATGTGCCTATTCCTGAGATATCTGAGATATATCGCTAACGGTGTTCTTGGGCGTGTATAGAGCTCTATAGTCAGTAGTATTATGGCCAGTGCCTTTAGCTGGGCTTCCTTTTCCGAGGGCAGAGGAGATTCAGCTTGTATCCATATTGTGAAGGCAATATGGTATGGCGCCATCCTCATATCGGTATCGTCCATCGCTGCGGCCTCGCAGCAGATCACGAGCATACACCGACTCAACCTTTTTCCAGACGGATACGAAATGATACATGAATTATTAGGAGAATCCATCCAAACACCTGCAAGCAGCATCAACGGCCGTCCGGTCATCAAGCTGAGGCTATCGCAGGCATTCCTCTGGCAAATACCTGTGATGTTGCTTAATGGGAGCTTGTATCTTTTCACTGTGGGGCTGTGCATACTGACATACTGGGATTTTACCAAATCATTTGCTGTCTCTGTGGAGGCTGTGCAAGTAAGTGCATCTCCATCCATGGCAATAGTAAACGATCAGAGATACCCTTGTCTAATTTCTGAAAAAGATTCTTGGAATTTCTTTCTTCACCATTTGTGTAGTGGGGGCCATAGGTCCATGGGGGATAAGCTCCATTGGTCTCTATCATTGGATTGGGAATATGCTCGAAGTGCATACTTGAATACTCAAAGGCATCCATGTGATGGTTATGATAATCACATGAATGGCATGTGTATTGAAATTTAAAAATTAAAACGATTTCGCTCGTCCTACCCGGCTATAAATTAAAAAACGGACCCCGCGTCGGCGATCACGCAAGCGGCGGTCGGAGTGGGGGCGGGACCGGGAACGAACAAAAATCGGCTCGTCAGATGAGAGACAATATTACAAGTGTTGCTCATTTTCATTCGAATTCTGCGTAATTCAAGATTATCCTGATTCTTAGAATTTATTGATGACTGGATTCTGAGGTGAAATATAGATTGGGAAGGTACCTACTTAATGGAATGAAAAAAGCCTAGCTGGAGATTCATATCCATGAAATAAACCTCTCCCTTGAATGAGGATTCCGAAATATACGTCTACACTAGGTAATCGAGAATTGTCAGCAGCTAAAATAGGTTCAGCTCGGAAAATATGCCCTACCCTCCTAGACGCACTTAGTCAGCAAAATAATGCAGAATATTCAAAATTGCCGATGTTCGCAGCCGATTACAGCCTTGCCTAGATCAACAAGTAAAAATAAAAGGAGGGCCAAAGCTTGTCTCGATCTACAATACCTACTCAGGTAAACGCTCAAAGACTAATATTAATATAAGTACCTACCTAATGACCTACTAGGTATTCATTCCCTAGTCTCCCTAGAATCTAGACACATATACACTTAGCCCAGCATGTGGTTCATCAACACCAAAACTCTAAAGCTGAACAAATTTGATCACCCGGATGATATACGGTACGCCATCCTCTCGCATACATGGGAGGAGGATGAAGATGAGGTGGACTTTCAAGAGATGAGATTTCACCTAGCCACGGCAAGGACTAAAAAGGGATTCGGAAAAATTGCCGCAATCTGTCGAATAGCACAAGAGAAAGGAATCCCATATGCTTGGATAGACACTTGCTGTATTGATAAATCAAGCAGTGCAGAACTATCTGAAGCTATCAACTCAATGTTCCAATTGTATAAGGGATCATACGTCTGTTATGCCTACCTCTCTGACTTGTCAGTTCGAAACGTTCAAGACTTTTACAAGAAAAAAGACTCAATCAAGAAGGAACTTTCAAGCTGTCGATGGTTTCGTAGAGGGTGGACGCTGCAGGAGCTAATCGCGCCCGATATAGTCAATTTTTACGACCAAGATTGGAATCTAATCGGGTCAAAGGAGTTCTACAAGCAAGAGATCTCTATCATTACTGGCATTGACTCGGCAGTTCTTGTCAAAAGGAAACCTCTATCAGATGTACCGGTGGGTAGGCGAATGTCATGGGCGTCAAAACGAGAGACAAAAAGAATAGAGGTAAGCAATCTAATTATACTCATTCATTAGAAATGTCGTCAACAATTACACATTTAAGCACAATGGGAGCGAGTCCTCTGACGGATATTAGGATATTGCATATTGCCTCCTAGGAATATTCGATGTCAATATGCCTTTGATCTATGGGGAAGGTCGCAAAGCGTTCACACGCCTACAGGAGGAGATTTTAAAAACTACAGAAGACTTGTCGTTATTAGCTTGGACGGTCCAATCGGAAGATGCATCTGGGAACAGTCAACCAATACTTCCTGACGAGCATTGGCTTGGAATTCGCGGCGTACTTGCTCGGTCGCCTTATGAGTTCTCGAGGTGTGGTACCCTTGAGAATATTCCCCCGACTGAGGTTGACATCAAGGAGTTCTCCATGACCAACAAGGGATTGAAAATACAGGTCGATCCGGGGACTAGCAAAGAAGGCGACTTCTTTTTAACCTTAGGACTTTCCTGCACGATGTCGCCACAGGATAAGAATGAAATTGTCATCTACCTTTTAGATGCGTGTCATAGTTCTCAATACTTGCGACACCGCACATTCCAAACTTTTACTCGCCCCAGGAGCCGCTTGTCCGAGAAACATCCACCTCTGACAGTGTATATAAAAAGGGATATCTCCGAGAGTCAGATGGACTACTTATACTTCAGAAAGAGCATCGCAGGCATGAAACGTGAATTTTCGCTCCCACCCGGGCAAAAAATCCACGAAGTCACCTCATATCCTCTAGCCTCCAAGGATATGTATAGAATTTCTGATAAAACCATGGAAGCTGCAGCATATGAATGCTTTGTATCCTGTTTCGAGTTCTGTCTCGTCCCTAGAGGTTGGAGATTCTTGGTCGCTTGTGTCCGTCAGTCACGCAACCAGGTTCTAGGGATTATCTGGTCAAACAAGGACCCCCAAAACAGCATGGAAATGGAAGAAATACTGAAAATGATAAGGAAGCCGGATGTGGAAAGTAGCTATGAAATTGGCGAGTATATACGAAAAGAAATATCGAAGAGCAGGAAGGGAGAGTCTACAACTGCAGAGGTTCAGTTGATCTCCGACAGCTCCACTACTATGGCTTACAGTCTTCAGTTATTAGGAGGCGTGGCCTCGATAAGTTTGGTAGATACCTGATGATAATGGATATATATGGCGGTAAGAACTTCAGATTGCTATAGAGCAAGTTGTCTGGGAGGATATCGAGACTTATTTTTATTGTCTACGAGATGCTACCAAACCGCAACACAACTCTTCTTCAAAATCGATGCATGTCACACACAATCCAGGCCTCTGATGTAGTAAATCAAGATGGTAATTAAAGGTCGTTTAACATCGTGCCTTAACCTACCTACCTTCTAGTTTCCTTTTAACCAACCGTACCTCCCATGACGACAATGAAGAAAACACAAGCCAGCCGTCAGTTCATGACTCATATCGCATCCCATGACAATATAACCCCCCTAAAAATATTGAAACCCGCGTCCCAAAAACTTCGCTTACTCCTTGCCCAAATCAACTCTACATCCCTCAGCCGGCCTGAGAGATATCGTAATCGTCTGCTTCTCCTGCCCAGTCACCTGCACCTTCTCACCAGCCGGCAATCGAATAGACGGGAAGCGCTGCAAAATCCTTACTATCGCGTACGCGCCCTCAGTCAAAGAGAAGTCCACTAGCATCTCATGTTAGCACACCAAACCCACCAACCTCAGGTGAAAAACAACATACTTCCTAAACAAGTCCTTGGTCCGGCTCCGAAAGGCAAGAACATCCAGCCGCGGTGCGTCGCGTCGCGCGAGCACAGAGGCTCCTCACTCCACCGCTCCGGCCGGAACATCTCCGCGTCCATACCGTACAGGTCGGGCCGCCGGTGTATGCAGTACGCGCTATACAGCACGCTCATGCCCTTCGGAACTACGATTGGCGCAGTGCCATCCGGGCCGCCTCCCGTAGGGAGCACGGTGTCGCGCAGCGCCGTGCGCGAGATCAGCGGGACTGGTGGGTGGAGACGTAGGACTATCGAGTATCGCGTTAGACAAGTGGACGCACTATTGGCGGGAACGGTGATCGCGAGGGTAGGGGTGGGGAGGGTAAGGGGGGCCTTACCTTCTTTCATAATATTCTGGAGGTGCGTCATCCGCAGTAGATCCGTCCGCGTTAGCGGCGCGATAGTCTCGTCGACCTCGGCGATTTCTGCGCGGAGTTTCTCCATCGTCGCTGGGTGTCTTACTAGGTGAAAACTATTGACATGTAAGGATATTTTGACCTCATAAGTTTTTAGGCGGGTTTTGGGATCGCTTACAAGGTCCACGATAGGAACGTCGCGGTGGAGTCCCTGCCCGCGGTTAGGATGTTGATCGCCTGGCCTCGCAATACGTCGCGGTCGGGAAATTCCTCCGCGACAGTCTTCAGGAATGGAGGTTTCTTCGAAGTGGGCGCATCGTCGGTATTCCCCGCGAGCGTCTTTTTGATAATGGTGTCCGCGAACTCGTGGATGATACCCGAGGCCTTTCGCAACTGCTTTCCGCCTACCATCCAGTACAATTTCTGGAATCTGAGCCGCTTAGCCGAGATCGTTTGCGCCAAGTCGAAAGCCCCCTCAAAATCATGGCCGACGATGCTGGAAGTTGGTCGCTGACTCCACACAGACTCGCCAAACAGGAATTCCGTGGTTACGTCGAGCGTTAAGCGAAAGAATAGTGGCTCTAGGTCCACTACGTCGGTACCATCATTTGCAATCGCTTCGAGCAGATTCTCGACGTGGGGTCTGTAGATGTCCATGTCCTCATAATGGCGGTGATAGAAATGAGGACGTAAAATATCCCTCGAATGCTTCCAGGCATCGCCTTCCTGGAGGAAGATTCCTTCACCCAATAACGGGTGGAAGATGGTGCGCCGAAAGCCCAAACCGTAGTCTGAACCCGATTAACGTCGCAATTCTCTCGATTCTTCAACTCGACGTACCTTTGAAATTTGACGATAGCATGACCTCTATGTTGGCTGGTTCGATGGTGAGAATGGATGTGTTCGTTCCGATTGCCTGGCGGAAGGTATAGCCAAGTTGGCGGAAATTGTCTAAGAAGAATTCTAGCAGACGTAGCTCATCTGATGCCTTCAAAGTCATAATCAATAAATCTATCCCCAAGCGCCACCTGTTTGCTTGCGGGAGCGATTCGGGACTGCATGCTTCTCCTCCTTTCGCAAGTGATATTCTCGTCTGCACGATGTTAGATTAAGCGTCCTCTTTCAAGCATGAAAAACATACCCTGCGACCGAAAATTGTGTATCCTGATCTCCAGAAATAGAGAGCCACCGCTACCAGTACGGGGTAGAACCATATATGCATCGTAATAGACATCGTGAAAGACATCGCACTGGTCCTCAAATTAGGCGTAACATCGAGTTGCCAAGGTAGAAATGAGGCTCTTGGGGACTTGGCTATCTATAAGTGATGTATTATAATTATGAAAAAAGGTATGATTGACAAAGGAATGTGCGGTGCTACCTGGATTTTCATCAAGAGGGATTTGCGAAACGAACCCGTTTCCACGGTTTGACATTCCAGTAGCGGCGCGGGGACTACGGGATTCACGGAAATGTCGCAATGAGGAGGCGCCTATACTCATCGTGCATATTGTTAGCTGCTTATCCCAAGCCACTTTCCGCTTAGAGACGCCCTTCTGCCTTCTCCTGCGCCGTCCCTCAGTTGTCTTAGACTGGTTACCAATAAGCGCACACACATTTCGTGAAAAATACTGCATAGTATCTAATATTTCTGGATTTTCTGTGAGTAGTGCAGATGATAGTCGAGAACCGTACGAATCAAAATGCGAATCCGAAGACCTTTCCAAGCCGCCGGAATGGATCCCTGATCGGCTGGTTCCATTACGGTGACATCGTCTCCGGTTATAGGTTCTTGCTACGTGTTACTTTATCTGGTACAACTTAGCACGACGATCGACTTACCGAAAGTGACTTTCTATTCGTCCTCCGGCGAAGTGCAGAAACAAGGGCCAATCTGTTAGCAGCAAGGCGTCCTTTCACCTGCATATATATCTCCATAGACCGGAGAAGTTCCGCAAGCCCTGTGTGGTTCCCACGATATATTTTGAAGCCACACACGTCACATTTCACAGCAAAACACAAGGTACGACGTAAATTCATCTCGTCACCTTCATTTCAGCTCATGAAGATGCGATTCTAGTCATGGATTATTAATCTATGTCTCGGATCAACATCTGGTAATGCTGTTTTACCATTTAGCTTCACTCGAAAGTTGTTCTAGCTCGACATCCATCGTGCGATCTTCAGCTGTCATACGGCGATCCGACCAAACGCTTTGTCCCGATCGGTGGTCAGCCCCCGCTCGAGCAGCCGCCTAGGTCATAACGACTTTTCGAAGTGCGCTAAGAACCTTGGAAGAGACGAAGTCGTGCAGAAGCGTGTTGGTGAAAATTTACCTCCGTACCAAATTTTGGTCGTAAAAGGACCTATGTTGGCCGCGGCCTCCCCGGGGTCCCACCGGCGACCAGGATGCCATTTTCACGATTGGATATGGTTCAATTGTGCTTCGCATGGCTTCGGCATGTGAGCATCATTGATCATAAGGTGTTCATGCACGCTCGGATCCTGGGGTGCTTATCTCGACGACAAACCCACAGCCAATGCATAGGAGTAGCTGTCATTCCAAACCAAGTTAAGACCATTTCTTAGCGCCTACGATGGATCGCAATGGTGGGTAAGATTCAGGTTGAACAATGGATGCGAATAAAAGAAGCGCTATTGGGAAGAGTGTCTAAGACGGCGCAACACCATCGCCTTGAGTGTTCTCACCATTATCCTTCGTCATCTCCCACCCGCGGTTCCGATACTGCTTCGGCCAAATGCCGCACCGTCCAGGCGCCATAATCCCATTCGGATCCAGCGCATCCTTCAACTTCTCATGAAACTTCATCAGCGCGCCGTCATTCCAATTGTACGTCCCAGCCACCTGATCCATGAGCACAAGATGCGTCCTATACTCGCCGTACCCCAGCGCCGCCGCATCGTCAACTAAATGGCGCAGGCAATCCAGCACATCCTTCCTGCGTTTCGGATCCGCGCGATCGTACACCAGTTCAACAATGAGATGCATCTCGCGCAACCCAACGCAAAACGCCGGGAACAAGTCCACGCCAAACTCCTCATGTCTCTTTTTCGCCAACTCAAACAACCTCGTCGCGTCGGAGCCGCGGATCGGACTCACGGGCGAAAACGCGATGTGCGCGCCATTCGGCATCCAATTGACCCAGCTGAGCTCCTGTAACTCCGGGATTCCCGCGGCGACGCGGTCGCGCGCCCAAAAGTACTCGTCGGGCGGCATCTCGGCCGGGTTGATGCGTCGTGCGCCGGGTACTTTCTTGAACTCGGCGTCGACGATGGCGAGTTTGTACTGCCGGATGTGCGGTGGTCCGTAGGACATGCCGTAGTAGACCCAGGTGTGGTCGCCGAGGGGCAGGGTCGCGGCGACCTTGTGCACTACGTCGCTTGGAATCGTGCCTTCGCCGGTGTAGAAGTCGGTTCGTGGACGGCCGCGCACTGCGATGGATTGCGTGACGTGGCGGAGTTGAGCGACGTTCTCGAGAATGTTGCCGATTCGGAGCGGGCGGATGATTTCGATCTGTTTGCGGTTTATTTAGCGTGATTTTGTCAAAGGTGAAGCTGATGATGTGTACCAGCTGATGAAGATCTTCTTCCTTTTGAAAGGTGTAACACTGTCAGATGCATAGAGGTAAGTATCTCCTGAATTCGTGTTGATTCACATCTAGATCTTACAAAACTCTCATATCCTCCTGGATTTGGCATCAGAGTCATCCCCATCTTGGTGACAATACCAAAATTCGATTGGGAAAATATTCCGCTATTATGCGAGTGGTTAGTACCAATTCATTTGAGACGCGTGTTGAATGAGGGAGACGAACTCAGAATATGGACCAAATCCATAAGGAAACGTCTGCCAAGTATTGTTTCCTGGCAAGGCTCCCATTCCCGTTCGGATTACCTCTCCCGTTGGAAGTACGACTTCCAAGCCCGCGTGGCAAGCCCAGTGGTCACCGTATGGTGTATATCCGACACCTCGGTCTACCGTGTTCCCTATGACTGAGCCGCCGCCAACATCCGGGACATCGACCCAGAGGTGATCGTACCCTTTCTCCTTGACGGCTTCATATAGAGCGAAGAACGATACACCAGGCTCGAGAAGACACGTATAATCTTCGGGACTTATTTCCAGGATCTTGTTCATGCGTTTGCCGAGGTCAACGAGAACAGCTCCCCGTACTCTAGGTGCTGCACCTCCATATCCCACTAAATTCGTTAATGCCTAGGGTTCCCGGTGGCTAATGTCATTGTGATAAACATACAATTCCGACCCATTGATATAGGGTTAATAGGTATCTTATGCTTATTGGCCCATAAAACTATTTGTTGGACCTCTTCGGTACTTCCGGGGTACACTATGGCAGACGGGACGAGCTCTTCATCATCAACGACCGCCATCAGGTCATGTGTATTTGGATCTGCTTTTTTAGTGGCGCTCTCTTCCACTGTAGCTGACGCGTAATAACTCACGTTCCATATACCTATAGCCATTAACCTATGTTAAAATTCGCCTAGAGGCTTAATTACACCCCAAATAATAACACAAAAGACTCACCATCCATCCCTCAGGGGCTTATCATTCCGTTCGACATTTTCTTGCCCCAATTGCTTCCGCAGCTCACCTAGAGCATCAGAAAACGCTTGCTCATCAATACCGTGGGGAACAACAGGCAATCTGTTTCTCGAGGCCTTTGATTTAGTTCTCGTTTCAAAAACGCCAGCTTTTGCTTTTCTCGCCTTCTCAAGGAGGAATCCGGGAATGCCCGAATGTTTCTCGGAAAGGAGGGGTACGTCCGACTGAGCTTCCTCGGAGAAAGACATGACGCATATAGGTATTTTGTAGGTATCTAATTATCGGCTAAGACATTGAGGTATCACAAAATTTGGTGATTTATACGCCATCCTAATCTTGAACTTTTATATACGTCTTCGATGGGCCGCCGAGCCAAAAGTATCGCAAGATCCTGTGCTACCCCGCAGGTAGTTAACCTCGTCAACGCATCTGCCGAACATTGACCCTGTTCGATGCCGACCGACCGCGTAAAAAGTGAGTTAGAACCCCAATTACGCTGAAAGTGCGTGGCTTGAGGAGTAGTAAAATTGTTCCAGAACGGCTAGATTAAGGGGGCGCCTCCTCCAAAGGTCTCGGGAAGTGTCTTCTCCAACTAGCACCTATCCGATGTGCGGGTATCCGACAAAAGCATGATGAATCTCGCAGCTGTAACCTATGGCATACTTCATTTCAAATTCAAACGCCAAAGTGGCGCACACACAACAACCAATAATATGCCCATGCCCTGTTTACCCCCGAAGCTCATCTCATTTTTTGGAGGCGTGCATTCACCACAGCATGAGAACTAATTTCATATCAAGCTATAGTTAATGTATCGGGACATTTTATATCCATTCATAATTGAGAAGTTTGGATTTTCGGTCGTCCACTTAACATTCCAATGAGCTCATTTTGGCCTAGACGAATTAAATGATTAGCTTAGACTACCGAGTGCCCTCGTTCTAATTGAGATTGATTGTTGGTACTAAAATTATTAAGCATCCAACAAACGTATCCATAACACAGATGTTATCCTTAAGAAGAGGTTCCTAACTGTAGTGGTGAAGAAAATGGGTATCACATGACCGGTAATGTCCTGGTTTGTGCGGGGGCAACCGGTAGACGTCATGTTCCACAGCTGCCCCTGGAACAAACCACCCCACACCGCTTGATTGATAGCGGGGTAAAACAGAGCTCCAGTTGAAACTTAGGGGGGGCAAATAGAGCAATAGCTTAGTCCAAAGCTCTAAAGATTTTGCAATCAATAAATATCACAATCCAGCAAAAGGAGACAAATCAACATATCAGCAGACACAAAATAACAGGAACTAAACCTAATCATTATCAATTCTAACTCAATTCCTATTACCCATTAAACACCCAAAATGCCGGGCGACAAGATCCAGCACCCAACCCCTGCCGAAGCTTTCAAGCAAGCTGCGAACCACGCCGCGCTCCTCCGCACTCTCTTCCTACACGAGAAGTTCAAGTACGCGCAACCCCCCACCCCGGACTTCATCAAGCCAGACATGGAGCAGACGCCCTCCGCACTCTTCTTCGTCGCCGACTTCGTCCAGAACACGTACATCAACTACGTGATCCCCTTCCTACCCACAGGTGCCACGCGCAAGTGCAAAGACATCGCGAACCCGTGGGCCTGGAACGATTCGAGCTACGAGTTTGAGTGGACGTGGGACGCCTCGACAAGCACGCTGAAAGATAAGGACGGGAACGTGAAAGAGTTTCCTAAGCTGAATGAGAAGGAAGCTGTTGAGAAGGTCGGGGATGTGGTTAGTAGGGGGTTCATGACGCGCAAGATTATACTTGAGAATGATACGGATCCGAAGGCTAAGATGCTGACTGGGGGGCAAGAGTTTGATTTCGGGGAGGCGGCTAAGAAGGCCGTTAAGGAGGCGTATCCTTGGTGATTTGGTCGTCGGGTGGCCTTGATGGCGATGTTTGCGTTAATGAATATCCGGGATATCGAGCGGGTATAGGTATGGCTACGACAGTGCATGATAATGACGGTTTCTTAGGCAAGGGCTTCTGCAGGGTTAGAATGGTAATAGATCTAAAAAGCATGGGCGGGATATGGGAAGACTGTTTGTTCTAGATTACACAGGCTGAAACTAGAGAAAAGAAAAAAAAAAAGCAGATAATGCCCTTGATTCAACATCATGTATCGTCGAACTAGGTACCTAGTTGTCTGCCTCAACAATTTCTAATGTTATACAAGTCATAAGTCTGCGTCCTTCCACATTATCCTAGTCCGTGTGATACTAACAATGGAGAAGCCATAGATGATCTGAATTATTGGCAAGTAGCTATCCTGCATATATCCTTGTCGTCGTTTTGATATGATATGAGCCAAGCGAATGAATGTACCACATAAAAAAGTCTTCATACCACAAGCGCGGGCGACGATCAGCAAACTAGAGCAAGACATCTACCCCTGATTACAATTTGAACCCGGCTTTACTTTTTATCAACCCCCTTGTAGCCGCCCGTAGAGCCTCCGGGGCCCCCGGGACCTCCAAACGACACCCCTACCCCACCTCCGAAGTTCGACTGGCTCGCACCGGCCATCGCCGCTTCGTTACGCTGGCCTTGGGTTTCGCTCCGAGAAGCGATACCTCCCGACGGCTTATCGCCTTCAGCTGCGAGCTGGCATTATGACGTCGTAATCAGCGAAAGCTACTAGGATGAGATTGCATTTATCGAACCTCTGTGGGCTTGATGTTCCCAAACTTCAACTTATCCTTAGAAGCGTTGTCCTTGTCCATATTGTCTGTTTGTGAATTTTTTTAAGTTGACATGTCAATTATCGCCCCTGTTCATACTTGATGGTATATTTTATACATGTTTACTCGTGACGTCAAGCCTATATCAATATCACGGTGATGTTATGTATATACACGGTCTAGAAGTACCTAGCGATTTGTCGAACATGTGAAGAGGTCAAGATACTTCAGACGGCTCCAACCTTAATGTGAAAAGGGGTTCCGCTCAACGTAGAGGACCTTGAGAATCTACTAGGGAGATGGCCAAGAATGGAATTGCCAATAAGAAATAGTAAGACACCTAGCCGTGAAAGAAATCGTATCTTCAATCCCTTCGTCGTCGTGGAAAATAGTTTCGTCGCAGGGAAGATGAAGGGGAATATTCCCGTACCAGGTCTATCGCCGTATCTCTATTCACATCGGCATACGAGATCTTGTTCGAGCCGTTGAGTTCTTCGGCTCGAACCTTACCTACATAGCAACTCAGCTCGGAGGCCGTTGAGGCCATTAAAACGGCAGCGTCCACGGAGTTTCTAACCTATTGATCGTACGACATGGGTTGTGGCATGATCTTTTGAGAGATCTTCGCAACTACTCGTAACTATCACGGGCTGAAAGGGATCTCAGTAGTAGATGCGAGAAGATAAACTTAATTAGGAGGGATTTAGCAACGAATGTACGAAGTATTCCGAACATCTCCATGATGAATCGTGTTAATCATAAAATCCGTGTTTTAGATAATTATTCATTTATCCTGCATGAACATGCACATACCTGGGATATCGAGTAAGTGGCGTATATTAATCATCAAGCAACTGGACGACCCCTGTGGCCAAGTCAACTCAACAGATGAATGCGGAGTCTATTAATATAAGCCGGTTTCACGATCGTGGTTTGCTTCATCAATTTGCTTTATCTTCAGATTCTCTTGTTTGCATAGTAAATATCGATCTAAATCCCTTGCTGTATCTATAAGTTAAAAAACGCGTCCGCCAATCCCACGATGCAACGATGCAGGTCATCGTCTAAAGTTCCTTGCCTTGCCTCATTTCGATAGTCAGCCAATTTTAACCATGCCTCTCTCCCTATAAGGTATATCGGAATGTTTCAAAAAGAAGCTTGAATCCTTCGCATTCGGGAAACACCGATAATCAAGCCACGATCTCCATCAGCCCTGCAGGGTGCAGCAGCTGAAATGGGAAACCCATAGATGGAAAATGGGAAATTAATAAGGCGAGATGCAACCTTGCGGCACGGCATCGATAGTAAATGACTTCCGCATCGAGCTTCCCGGTCTTCGAATGCACCAGCGCCACGGTTAATACTAATGCATATGAGAGGCGCAGACCATATCCGACAAGAAGGTGAATTGGGATATCTACCTAGGTATGAACTGAAATGCTACCATATACATATGCAGTCGTCAAAGGATATCCAAGAATGCCTCATATATACTCCCCAAATGCTATCTAACCTAAATCTCTTTTCCGAACGCTCATGATATCTCTCATAAAAAATAGCTAGTAGGTCGTCGTAGTCTATTAAGAATAGTACTCCAACACTAGCGGGTCGTTAGTTTCGTTACCATAAGCACTACCTCCGTAGTCTAAATATCCACTGATATACGGTGCCGGGATTTCACGAAGAATCGTGGCTGCGTCGCCAAACACCCAAACGGTCTGCATGCCTGTGAAAAAGAATTAATATCAACATATGGAAGTATTGGATTTAAAATGATGAAATAACGAGAGAATGCAGATACATTCGGGAGCTGATAAACGCCAAGGAAGTATCGGTGCGTGGACCCACTAAACTTACCCATAATCATATGCTGCAGGATGTGGCAATGCATCATCCATGCACCCACATTATCCTCCGTCACTCGGATTCGCCATGCTCGCCAGCCAGCTGTGGTGTTGCTTTGACCCTTAGCCGTGTATCGGTGCAGCATTGTGGTGTCACGCTTCATGGGTGTATAGTTCTGAAAGTGTTCTTCGTTGGATGCCGCATCGTATGTGCCATTCCCAGATCCAAGGTCCCAATAATGCTCTCCGTGTCCGTGCATAGGGTGGTATTCAAATCCTCCAGTTGGGCCAGAATTGCTCTGCCAAACAATATCAAGGACCTCGCCAACTAGTGCTGGGAATGCCCTAGTGCCTGGATCCCATCCGTTGTTGGCAAGCGCTGCGTCGTAATCTGGAGTCTTCCCATCCATGTATGCTTGAATTAGATACGGCGTAGTGTGTAGCTTTTGGGCCTCATCTTCGGTCCACGATAAGTTGTTTTGCCTAAAATGTTCATTAGCTACTGTTCCTTTATTCCTAGATAGGACGTATGCTTACTCCCACACCATTGATCCCGTCACTGTACCGGCATCGTACGAACCGTTGATAATGTCTTGGCTGACCGTAACGTAAAGTGTACGTGTAACCTCATCAAGCGTGGGGAATGGAGTAGGTACGTTTAAGGGCTCGAGAGTGTATTCTAACCACCTGGCTATTGCGTCGCCATCCGGAGGTAATGAGACTGGTGATTGGCTAGGAAAATTTGGCAGGCTAGGTTTATGATGTTGGCTGTCTTGTGGGTTGGTTCCATAATCCGATGAAGTCCTCCTGAATTTCGCTGTTGAATTGCTCGCGCTAGCAGTCGTATTGCTATATTGAAGCAACGCATACCCTCCCATGTCTTCCGGGCGACCACGACTTTCAAATCGAAACCAGTACTGACCATCCTTCCCATCAGCGTCGACTTCGTCTTGTGTTTTGGTCGTGAGCAAAACATCGAATCTCTGCCCGGCCCCTATTTGAATATGGTCCGTCGTGGCGGGTTTCGAGTAAAGACCATCCGCGGCAATGATTGTTAGATTAGTGTGTTCTTCAATACCGAAGTGAACGAAAGATATAGCCGTCCCACCGACGAATCGAACTCGGTATGTCGTTTCGGGTTCAACATCTATAATATACGGTTTGCAAGAATCGTCGGGTGCATCATCGAATGACTTGTTTCCCGTACGGTCGTTGAAGATAAGTGCATTCGGCTCGCCAGACCACTTAAATGGTATGGAGGTAAGTCCCGTCTCTACTTCTTCGTCTGACTTCATATACCAATCCGCAAAAACAACAGCTATATCTTCGTCGTAGTCATACGGTGGGTCGTCCTTGTCCTCCACTACCAGCAGTCCGTGCGCAGTAACTGCTTGGAACCCCATGTGGGAGTGATAGAAATATGTGCCAGCATCACCTACTTCAGGATGTATTTCATAGTCGAAGAACCTGCCTGGAGCTATGGGCCATTGTGATACTATCGGTGCCCCGTCCGAAAATGGCGCCACTCGCATGGTGAGGCCATGCCAATGCTAAGCATGGAATGGTCAGAGAGGGATCTATCTCAAGGTCTCAATCGACTCAATCACACGTACCACTGTGAAATTCTTATCGGACATATCGTTGTACACTCTGACCCAAGTTGTCTTCCCCTCTTTCAGAAACAATGGAGGTCCGGGCATTGTTCTATTGAATACCACCGACTCGCGCTTCTCGCAATTCATCGTGATTGTTTCGAAGGTCGCGTGGAGCACATATTCGGGCTGCCATGAGTCGTCGTGAATAGACGCCTTCGAAGCGTCGACACATGTTTGCAGCAGCCCTACTTGAAGTATTAGCGATGGTAGAAGGCCTAAATGCCACCGCATTGTGAAGCGACGCGACGAACTGATGGGTTCGCAAGGAAGACAAGCCAGCAAACCTAACGCTATAACGTTGGCAGGCGTTAGATTATTTTATACAACTTCACATACCGGGGCATGTGAGAGCTAGAGCCGGCCAAGGGTGGACCTGTGGTCAGCTTCGGCAAGCATTAGGAGCGATGGAATGATCTCCATGTTGACTGCAACGGTACGTTCCTGAGACCCTTGCAGGATTGTAGTTGGCTCTTTGGTGGGAGGGCGTGTAACTCTACCTAGTAGTCAAGGGGGGACTAGCATGGAGGGTCTTCAAAATGTGCGAGATCATCCACAATCTAGGCTGCTAGGCCAGGCGAGTAAGACCTAAAATGGGGGCTACCCGCGCCCCCGTCGCGGTCCCTGGTAGTGGGTAGGCCCCGAAAATAGTTACGCAGTGGAGAGTTAATGTGGATTCGTCACGGCATGGTAGGTATTTTACCATACGATCCGCCACTTTCGATAGAAGGACTGTTGAGGTCGAGGGATCACAAGAGTATACTTCCAACCATAGCCTATCGCAAGTACCAAGACTGTCAACGGAGACCGTACTCTTATGTCGGAGAATCGGGCTCGGAAATGAGATGGCTAACAAACACGATAACACAGACAGAGGCTCCAGCCGTGGGGCGTTAATGCATGCTGCAGCTCCACAAACAATATTGTCTAAACCCGACATTTCGAAACATCTCTTCTTTTCTCGATCCTTTAAATTCCGAAGATGAGCGATCGAGCAGACGGCAATATCGGATACATTTGTTTGCGATGCATAGTGATGAGATGGAGCCGACCGCCGCACGTTCAGGCGCTGAGTAACGATGGGAAGAGATGCCAAGGGTATCCCTAACTCGAAATTATGAGAACTTGTGAGAAATTATGAGCTACAAGAGCTACTCATGCCCGTATCGGCAATTGAGTAGAGATTTTATTTTATTCGTCCCCATTTCCGCCCGATTAGGAAAAGCAAAGTCTCACTAAAAGCTTGATTTGTGTGGCGATACAAGTAAAAAGAGTAAGTTAGACAACCAATTCAGAGTCAATCAGGGTCAATGGCCAATGATGACCAATGAAGATGGTGACTGTGGAAGAACATTGAATGGAAGAAGTAAAAGAAAAAGAAGTTGTAGATGGTGAGTTTAGAGTTTAGTAATATTAGCTGATTGGGGGTCCAAAACATCTTTGGGACAACGTTTCAGCTTCCTACGAGCATTATCCGTGACCATCGACCAGTCAAATCGCTTCCAGGGCTGTTTCCTCTTTCTAAAATCTCACAATTGGGAAAGTACCTGTTGTTCCTGGCTAAGATGCTTACTCAAGTTATCAGCTCCAATAAGATCGTAGAGATAACTGTAAAACTGGGGATTAAACTCTATCATTCCAACTGTCTCACTTCGCAGGTACAATCGACCCAGTAGAGAGTGACCCGAGGCGGCGCCACACCCACGTAGTTCCCAGCCAGCCTAGCCACTAACGGGTACGTACTATTTCCTCCCCCAACTTTTCAACGTCTACCGTCCGTCGTTCGACCCATGAAATTTCCACATTTTCACTTCCACCTCCTTCTTTCAGAACATCAGCCGCATCTCAACTCACCTCGTATCCCTTCAATCCAACCATATCGAAACCTAGATGAGCGATATCATATTCGTAATTCGGATCAGATGGTGAGACAATCACGTTATATGTCATGATATGTGGAAAGCCTTAAGACAATTAACTCGTTCTCGTGGGTTTTAATTGTTTGACATGTCCTCGACCTACACCCATGGATATCTACATATCTGATGTCTATACATGCCTATACATGCCTACACATGCATATGCCAATCGACCACATTACCTATCTCTCATGCATACCATATCCCAGCTTTCCGCAGTGACATGCTTCTCGAGAACACTGAACACCCTTCGGAGGGCGGTAATTTCAAATTACCGTCTCTCGGCTTCTCAGTCCCGATATGCCGCCTGCTATTAACTGTCACGATGAAAAGGACAAAATAGGCGATCGAGCTGCATCTCTCTGCCTTGTAATAAAAACCATCCGACGTAGGGCGGTGTTACCTGAGGACAGCAGCAACGAAAATCCCGATATTTCAAGACCCGAGGGCGGCATTAGACAATATTTTCCGGGTATATTGGAGCTGGACCCGATGCTGTCCAACATTACACGAAAACTCATGAACTAGGTACACGGCCGATACGAACCACGAGGGTCTTCCATGACGATCTTGTCCAGTTATTTGGTCTTACCGGTACGGAAGAATATGGCCGATCGTACATACAATCTCCACCTGAACCTCACAAATAGCTCTCGCGTCTTCGCGCCTCGGCACGGCACTCGTAGTGGTAGGCATGTAACTCTCATCAACCTCTGCTTTTGCATGATCGCCACCAGTTCCTTTCTCAGCCTGCAGGCCAACTCGAAGCTTGGTTTAACCGCCATTGGCAGATCGGGCTTTGATTAACACAACGCCACCCCATTATAACAACCTACTTGGAACTTTTATACATAATAAATTGAAACATCAAATTTGCGCCTCTCGCTTACAGTGAGGCGTCCGTTTCATCGACAATATGGACCTTGATACTCCCGTTCCTAACATCGGCATTCAGCTCGAACGCCTCGAGAGCCTTCTCGAGCGGGAACTTATGTGTTACCAACTTGTTCAGATCGAGAATACCACCGCTCATGCAGTTTATGGCAGCAGGCCAGGTGTCCCTATATCGGTTGATAAACTTGAGATCGATCTTGATCATAAAGATAGATTAGCCAAGAATACCGAGAATGACTGACAGGTGTCGGTATTTTTAGGAGACGGAAATAATCTCACCTCGGCAAGAGACAAGTGCATGAACGGGATATTGTTCATCACCGGCTTACCAACTCCAATTACCATGAGGGTCCCCCCTCGACGGACAGAGAAAGCGGCCGTGCAAACGCTGCTCTCCACACCAGTACATTCCATCACTGACGCCGGGGCGGAATATTCGTCATTTCCGAACAGCTTTCGAATTTCCTTCGCGTTCTCTTCCGGATTTAACTTGGAATTGATCTGGTATGTCTGGCATCGCGGAACAAACTCCCGAGCGAACTCGAGACGTCCTGGGTCAATATCTGTTATGACCAGGGGGTGAGCGCCAGAAGCCCTCGCGGCTGCTAAAGCAACGAGCCCGATTGGACCTGCGCCGCAGACAAGAGTTGGACGGCCCAGCTTCACGTTTGCCCCCTTAATGCCGTGCAAAATCACGCTCAAGGGTTCAAGTAAAGCACCTTCGGTATAACTTAACTCATCTGGGATTCTAAGGATATGTTAGAAATTCCACGGACGGACGGCTCTTAAGTGATCCGGTCTAATCCATTGCAATGCTTACTTGTAGAGCCACTTTGCAGGGTGGACTTTAAATCTCTGGATACTCCCGTTGTATGGCCAAATCCCGGAAAACTTTACATCTTCACATAGGTTGTATCGGCCTTCCATACAGAGAAAGCATTTTTCACACGGCTCCTGAGGCTCGATGCCCACTCTATCTCCTAGATGATTCGATCAGCCAATTACCACTATCTAGTAAATTCTGACCAGAATTGATCGGGGAAGCATGATGAAAGTCTTAAACTTACCCGGTATGAGATTCGTCACACCTTCTCCACACTTGAGCACGACGCCAGCAGCTTCATGTCCTAAGATACAATCGCCCCTAACCTCCAAAGACCCAATGCGTCCAGATTTCCACAAATGCATATCTGATCTAAATAAAGAGTTAGAGTCATTTATATTAACAGTTCGTCACAGTTCTAGAAACATAACCAAGACATACCCGCAAATTCCGGAACATTTGATCTGCAGAGTCACCTCCCCAGGACCAGGCTCCTGGATAGGAGCATCTACCAGCTTCAACTGGTGGTCTTCGGTAACTTGCAGCGACGGGTTCTTAAACCCCTTTGCGTGACCATTTGTATGACCATTGGATTCTCCGTTGATGTAGCCATTGGCGTGGCCATTCACTTCTGCAGACGGCATGTCTAACAACGTGCGTGTTTCAAAAGAGAATGTCGTAACTAGTTGCACAGAGTGAAGCTAGAGAAAATTGATATTTTGAGATTTTAGATGGGGGAATTCCGTGTTGAATCGGAGAATGGAAATCCCAATTTTACCAACCCCGAGAACCGACCTCCAACTTATAATCTTCAATACGCCCCCGTCGATTTCTTGATAGCTTCAGTTGATGAAACCCCGGCATTCCCAATTGGGACATCCGGCGGCGACATCGTCAACAAGTATTCCTAAGACCTATCACGGCGTAAGCGTGATATATGCCAATGTGGGGAAACCATGCCTCATTGGTCTATCCATCCCATACCCTGCTCTATTCTTGACCTGTCAAACAGTCCAGAACACCCAAATTCGACCTGAAGAGAGATCCAATTCGCCCCTCCGCCACCCGCATGTTCCGCCCGTCAGGCTCGGCTCCACAGCTGCATCCTCTCGAGAACGGGGAAAGTTAAGATGCTACTATTGCATTGCATAATCCCTACCTCACCTGCCTTTCAGATGCTCTCATAGGATCGTATGAAGACAGATCCGGTTTTATAGACCCTTAGCCTCTTTCAAGCTTGCGTTTAGAGAACCGTAGGGGAGCGTTCGTTTCCTATTTCGGATTATTGTATGTCAGTAAGTATGTGCGATTTACCCTCGCTAAGCCGGCGACTCCTTTCATACTACCACTCGCTGCTACGGTTCGTTAGGTGTTCATGTAACGCTATATTGCCAAATCTTATGCTGTGGCATTGCGATGAGACCTGTTCGTAGAGTCAATCTAATTCATCCAGCTCGTCACGAGATGCGGGCGCGCATGTGAAGACACGCGACTTCTGTTCGACATAAAACAGCGAAGCGTATCCGACGAGGCCGGCACCCGGACAGCGAAGAAAATTTCCTGAAAAGGTCTTTCCGGGACACCAAGGCTAGCCCCTCACTAGATCGTATCTCCCACCCCGCTCTTCTTCGGCTTTCCCATCCCGCAAATCGATGGACGATGGACTGGAAATTTCTGGCTCGTGCGATGCCGCTGCTTAAATCCGGTCGCGATAGATACCCAAGGTAGAGCTGGCAACGGGAGGACCCGCTCGACATGTGGCGAGATCGCTCTTGGCCCTACCCAAATCTTGCACATCTCGAGATACGGTAGTGGATCATGCTTAGCGTGAGATTTATCATCCCGCGAAACCGGTCAAGATGCGATGAGTGATTTTTGTCGACCTAGACCGACCGCGTCGTCACTGTTATCTCATATCAAGCAAGTAGGGGATATAATATGAAGGTTAAGAGGTATGGGTGCTCACCTCGTTAAAAAAGTCGGGCGCCACAGACGTCATGCACAATCTAATCTAGAAAAAAAAGCAAAAACAGGATCAACGTCGTGGCAAACAATAGCCGGCATCGAGGCATTTTTCTGCGCTGCCAGACATCCGGCGCGGAGGTCGACGCCCGTCTTTTGCCTGTTTGGCCGGGTTGCAATGGTGTGCCTGTCGATCAGGCGAAATCGCACAAGTGGACCGCCGGCCAGTCTTGGGACGCGGCATTCTGCCGGAATCGCGCCGATCTTTGAGAGGCTGGTAATTGTGGGCTCGTTTCCTGTCGCCGGCGCGCTGTGTCCGTGTCCGGAATGATATATGGAGATTTATCTACGTGGCATTCTTCCCAACAATATTCATGTTGGAGGAGGCTGGTGAATGAAGACAACATCGTGTTTTATTCCGGATGAGAAGGTGGTTTCTGGTTTCTTGTTTCAATTCAACGTATAAGTCACATCTCATCCATGATATCGTATCAACTCTCACATCGCGTTCCCTACAACTCAAACACGGACCACAAACGACTTTGCTACGTGTCTTTTGTTCAGCCCTACTTTGATTTGGATGTCTTGTGGACAATTCTAAGTGGGTAAGGCAAGGCGATGAGTTCGCCTCGAAACTTCCAGCGTGGACAAACGGATTCGGTGTTTGGAAATCATAAACTTCCTAACTTCACCCACAACCCTCGTGTGTAGCTATTTGATTTTCTTGTATCCGATATTAGGTCCGCTCTTATTGTGTTCAAGTACAATTTCCGTACATTTATGTATCTACTAAATGTATCTACCTTGCCGAAACACGCCGTTTGCCGTGCCTGCCTAGCAGGTAATATGCAGCCTTCCGTGAATTTTTTCCTTTACAAACGGTGATGCGACCAACGGTCGGAAATTGTGGGTGCTCTCGGCCAGTCAGAACCAAGCTTTCATGGGTGCCAATGGACCGTTGGCAGTGCCCAATGGTACGTAAATCGACCAACACACCTTCATCAAGAATCATTTTCCAAATTCTTCATCTTCACCCCAAACATCCACACAACTCAGCGATGACAGAGCAGCAAGATATCGAACTTTGCTCAAATTTCAGTTTTCTCACAACCGACACCGACATGACGCCTTCAAGTAGTAATACGGCAGCAGAAGAAGCTAGAAGCGAACATAGTCCTCCTGAAACCCACAAATGGGAGAATCCATGGCCTGGATATACCTATATCATCCGCGAACCGAAGTCGAAGCTCCAGGTCACTCTTGTGGGCGGGCTTGTTCGTATGAGGCCCCATCTCGGCGACCAGGGAGGTTATCATTGGGAATGCATCTACAATAAAGGATGGCTCGGATTCCGCAATCCGAGCTCTTTTGTACACCTGGGTTACCAATGCGTTGGAATAGTTGCCGAAGTAAAGCATCATAAGAACAACGAATTTTTCGTCACGAGAGGATATCCTGGTGGTGGCCATGTGTTGTTATCGAAGTATGACCATGAGTTGCGACTGATCAATATAGAAGGAGATCAACTCTGTCTATCAAACGATGACAGGTACACAGTGTGGGAGTTTATAAAAGTGTCATGAGTCGAAGGGCTGATATAAGGAGAACATGGCAGGTTATATTCTCTTTGGACTTGCTTCACATACTATTAATGACTACCCGAAAATCTCACATGTTCGTGGATCATTTAGCTACAGGTAGCTCTAAAATACATAACGAACACTTGGACGTTTTGAGGCACGCACTAATTTGCTTTCTGCAATGCAATCATCTTATTGATGTATTAATACTAGAGGAATAGAGAAGCTAGTGTTGAGAGGAGGTCTTATTAGGACCACTTGCTAGATAGCTGCCTAGTATGAAAAAGAGGCGTCGCTTCCTTCATCATAAAGAAGGCTAGCGTTCACAAATCATCTATACTTACTGTATCATAAGAGTAACTTATCTACTACTCTGCCTATGATAGAGAGCAAATTGCAGCTTTTCGTATTTGGTCAAATCACGGCATGGTGAACACTTATTCATCAGATGAAAATGTATTAAACACAACCACAACGACGAACTTTAACAACGAGATTTCAACCCTTCAAGAAGGGCTCGGGTATCTCGTCGAAATGGATTGCCTATAGAATCCATAAATCAAAAACCACATGTTAAGTTAACCCCTAACGCCATGCCATGACAAAATGCATTCATCTCAAGAATGATGATGCCTACCACCTCAAGTTCAACCTTCATAGTTGTTGTCTCTCTTTTTCTTCTGGGTGGTATCTCGCGGCTTTTGGAATAACAGGAACTGAACCAATGGCATAATCAACGCGCTAGTCCCGCAACCGTAGGTGGGAACTTAGCAGCTGCCCGACTAAGGCCACGAAGAGGTTCCGGTAAGCTTCCGGACTGCAAGATGTTGATGTAAGCATCAATGATCGTCTGATCTTCAGAGAGGTTTTGTCCTCGGGTATGGGTTAACCAGTACTCGAATGGACCTCCTATAATGGATAGTTAGCATCTAATATGACAAGATTTGGGGGCACTGTAGTTATGAGATTAGGATTGCAGAAGGACCCACGATTATGCGCAAGCGCAGCACCAAGTTCAGCGCAACGTTCCTGTGCCGTATGCTCGGTATGCATGTCAAGATAGTGATTGAGCATCTTGGAAACGTCCTTCAAGGGCCACTTGCACGGCGCACTAGGCACGCGATTGGTCCCTGCATCAAGAAATTTCCTAGAGACACACAATCGACATTTCCAGAACCCGAGGCGCTGGACATTGCTAGTACCCGGGCCGTCGAGGTTGATGTCGGCGTTCTTTTCATCATCGTCTTCGTCGCTGTCCGCTGTGTGATACTTGCGCTTCCTATTCACGCTAGGAGTCACGGATGCGCGATGACGGTGGGATTGGATTGCAGGAGTTGTACCGACAGGGGCAGCCGCTCTACGTGCCTCCTGTAAGTCGATCTGCTGTATTCTGTTTCGACAATGACGAATGTTGTGACCGCAGTCTAACACCCGGAGCTGGAAGGTTCGAATCTCCTGGGGTGTTAGATTATTGGGGACTCTCAGCTGGTCACGACAGAAATCTAGGTCGTAACGATAGGCGTGAATATCCTCATTCAGCTGCATCCGTGTAAGCTCATTGAGATTGTTACCCTCATAGTTAAAAGAATGTTGATCCATAGAGCCGTCGGAGCCGGGATGGTTGGCTGACATTATGTCGTTTGGGTACTTATTGTGCATTAGTATTCAAACTTCTCTTCAATAGTGAAGAAGATGATGGAACAGATTAAGGCAATGAAGAGTTTTGTTTATTAAAGAGACATAGTGGATGACTATTGTGGGCGAAGTTCACGGTTGTTCACGAGTAGGTGATATCAGAAAAGAAGCTTGTGTTACGTACCCCGAAAAGCCGGTTCATGTCTGGGATGAACCTCTGGACGAGGTCCGGTCGTTGTCTAGACATTGGATGTAGATGGTAAAGAAGAAGAGTGGAAAAGGGGAAGGGAAACAAGAAATCGGCGATACGATGTTTTCCCGGTCAAATATCGCAATGGAAGGAGGGAGGAGCATATAGATCAAGTGTATATTTTTTCGGCGTATTCGGGGAAAGAACCATATATTGAGCATAAACTAGGAAACCACTCGGTGGTTACTAGGTAGGTATTGCAATCGCAACTGCTGTTGTTATTGATCTGAACCTAGGCCATGTATGGAAAGAGCTATCTCAAACACAGGTGCAGAAGAGGTTGAAGCAATTTTAGTCGAGGTTCAAGTTGAGTTTCGATTTCCAGGGGGTTCATAAAAATGGTCAAAAATAATAGATCTTTGATAATGAAGAATACCTATAACTTCTCCAAAATCTAGAACACGATCTTAAAGCTGTATCAAATGAGGCAAAGGTGAGACAGAGGTATAAGGTGAGAGAGGGAGAGAAGAAAAAAGAAAAAAAAGGTCGGAAGAAAAAAAAGTCTGGAGATAAAAAAAAAAGAAAATTTTTCAAAAAATAGAGCTTGAAGGTACAACAGGGGCACTCCCACCACACAACGTCTATTTTACTATCTAACCTGCATAAAATCAATTGTAGTATCTATGAGCATTGTTAAATGGATTTTATTTTGTCTTGGAAGTTCTGCTGTTTCTTCTTTGGTCTATGATGTTTAATAGGAAGTTGAAAAAAAGAAGCTGTTTGCGGTTCAGGTACGAGGTACTGAAGAATGCCGATAGACCAATGAGGTTAGCTGATTCTGATAGCTTCGGGACTCCACCACCCCACCGCAGTTACCTATTAGGGCAATCTCCAGTTACTGCTTCACACGTTTCTTTTAAGTGTCGTCTTAGAAGAGCAAGAAAAAAAGCTAGACTTATGTTTTACTATTGAAATGGAATATCAACTGAATGGAATAGGACTTTGATGATCTCATCGAATGATCATTAGTGTAAGCTGTAGGAAGGTACAGAAGCAGCAGACCTATTTATTGGAAGAAAGTATGCTGGAATTTGCAATTGTTCATCGAGGCAAAAAGGTCCGTCTCGAAGCCCGGGGAGCACCTTCCGATGTGTTCCTGCCGGAGTGTAGACCGCCGTTCGGAGTTTTGTCATAACGGAGGTTATGTTTGCCGTACCGAATCCCGAGCCCCATAAATCGGAATGCAAGACCGGGTAAGGAGCAACCGGGCTGAAAATCGCCAAGGTGACTTCCGCTTCCGTAAATAGTCCGATATGCTAGTTAGTCAATATGTAGATATCACATTAGCTATGGATTGATGCTGTTATGAATCGCATTCCTAAATCGCATAATGAATCAGGAAATGATTGATTAAGCGGTATTCGCCAATGATTCACTGGATCGCCAGCCAGTGGTCCAATAAAATGGATACAGTCCAGTTGGCTATCTTGGTATTCATGGGGAATAGTCCGGATTATAAATGGGTGAATTCCAACACAATCACGCCTTGATTGGCGGATGCCTAATTGTGCCACGTCAAGAATACTCGGTACCTAAGTATGGAGGGATAAGCGGTGTCAGAAGCGTTGAATATTGGATTCATTCAAGAATAAGTTTACATACCTGCCACCTTTCTATCTAGTACGATTTTCCGAGGTTATTAAATGGAAAGCACCGAGAACTTGGAAGGGAAGCTACAGCGTGCGCGACACGTTCTTTAGCGGTACCTAGGTACCTAAAAAACTTAAACTGCTTAGCGCAACGCGTGCTTCTAAGCTGGAGGCTGGTTGCTCCCGTACAACGAACCGCCCCACAAGTCCCGTTTATTTTCAGGGCAAGGCTTCTCATTGGTCAATCGTCCAAGCTTGTGCCAACTTCTAAACAAAGCCATCCTATCCTTCTTACCATCTTCCAAATCACTAATTTTCACTATTCTTGTAATAGCAGAACTATTATTGAATGAGCTACCACACCCGTTCATCCATTTAAGTTGCATCGTTCAATACCCTTCGTTCTTCAATTTCGCTATTGCTGTTCCTATTGCTGTTGCTACTGTTGTCCTCTCTTGCTTCTTTGATGATTGCTAGTCAATTGACTTGAAATAGCCATGTCTGTTCGTGTGGTTGCGCGGATACGCCCGCTGCTGGAGAAAGAGCTAGACAAGGACGTGATTGTGCACTCCGCGAGCAATGACGATGGCAAGACCAACAATGTCGTCAAAATACCTAACCCAAAGAACGAATCTGAGGAGTTCTCGTTTACGTTCAACGGTGTGTATGATCAGTCGACGGCACAAGAGGAACTATTCACCTCAGAAGGTACGTTTTTTCCTTCTCGATCTCCACCCCTTTTATCCTCGAAAAATGCCTCGGACCACGTAGAACATCTGTTGCTCAACTTTGACTTCGGCAGTTGCTCCTCATCTTAAGTCCCTCTTCAACGGTCTCGACGTGACGATATTTGCCTATGGTGTCACCGGAACCGGTAAGACTCATACAATGCGTGGTGGATTGAAGCTAGCCGACCGTGGCGTTATCCCTAGACTCCTCAGTGGTGTTTTCCGACGAGCGAAGAAGATTGCCAAGGATTCCGACGGCGAGACTACTGTACTTGTCGCCCTCTCGTACTACGAAATCTACAATGACAAAGTCTTCGACCTACTCGAACCTCCCGAGAAGCGAACACCCTCGGGTCTACCTCTACGTGCAGAGGCCAACGGCAAGACCGTAGTCGCTGGTTTATCCGAACGACCTTGCCAAGACTTGAAAGACTTCGAACGATTGTATATTGAGGCTAATAACAACCGTGTAACTGCTGCCACGAAGCTCAACGCTCACAGCAGTAGAAGCCATGCCATTCTGCGCGTCAAGCTAACACAGACGACCGGAGATATGGTCCGGGAAAGCACGGCATCAGCTATTGACTTGGCTGGTTCAGAGGATAATCGTCGAACAGAAAACGACAAGGAGCGGTTGATTGAGTCTGCTGCTATCAATAAAAGCTTATTCGTGTTGAGCCAGTGTATTGATGCCATTTCTAGAGGAGATCGCCGAATACCATTCAGGGAGTCGAAGATGACGCGGATTCTCTCCCTCGGCCAGAACAATGGTATCACTATCATGATCTTGAACCTTGCTCCGATTCGAAGCTACCACCTTGATACACTGAGCAGCTTGAATGTTAGTTCTAGGGCTAAGCGAATTGAAGTTCGCGAGATCGAGAATGAAGTCGTCTTCAAACAGCCGCCGCGTGCCATTTCCAAACCCGGTTCGGGTATAACTCGCCAGCCACTGCGACCCCTTGCGAACGCGCACAACATCCATTCGGGGACCGTCGCCAAGGCTGCAGACAAGCCTGCCGATCGCCCGGTGAAGGCTTTCAGCGTGTATACAGATCGGCTTAAGCCACCGCAGCCTGTATCGCGACCCATGGCCAACACTACCATGAAGCGATCACCTTCACACAAACGCCCCTCCGATTCCTCAGATGGTGGCAGCCGACCAAGCAAGATCACCCGGCCAGCGCTAATTCCTAAATTAGCCAAGCCATCGCAACCGTCGCAGACTATGCTGCCTCCTATGTCGGCAGACCAGATTGAAGCGATGGTAGAGAAGAAGGTGAGCGAGATTTTAGCTTCACGGACGCAGGCGGCTCCTACCCCGCCCGAGATCAACGAGGCCGTCCAGAAACGTCTCGAGGCTTTGGAGAAGCGCATCGAAGATGGTCGTAACGATGACGCCCGGTCGGATGGGCTGCGATTCTTGCTTATGGCGCGACAACACAAAGAACGTGGAGAAGAAGCCAGCGCACTGAAAATGTATGAGATGGCTTTGCCTTACTTCCCAGGTCAAGCAAAACTCCTTGGAAAGATCGAGAAGTTGAAAGCTCGACTGAACGCCAAGAGCTGGGCTCGGGATACGTCGCCCGGTGAAATGGGAGACGAAATCAGACGAAGTCCGTTCAAGAGCCCCGCAAAGAGCCCGGCTAAGAAGCATAAGAAGCCTAGCCGACCGGTGGAAGACGGTGCGGAAGCAGATGACGATGACGACGACTTCATGGAGCGAGGTCGTTCGAAGACCAAGAAGTCTAAGACCGCGAAGGCATCAGGGGAGTCGACAACGATAGAGGACGGCCCCGTGTCGCGAAACTTGTTGTACATCGTCAACTCGCGAGACATCTCGCTGATCACTACCCTTCAGGGGGTTGGCCCGAAGAAAGCTAGGGACCTAGTGGAATACCTAGAGCTCATGGCGGAAGACGGCGGCCGTATCAACTCATTAGAGCAGCTCAGAACGGTTCCCGGGATGGGCGGACGCACTATAGAACGTGCTTATGAGGGCCTACTCGCGTCTCCGGGATTTTCTTGATTCGGCATGTTTTCATTCTTCGTTTTTCATCGTTGTTTCTAGTCACTTTAGGAAGGCTGCATTTGCATTAGCTGGCGGTTTTTTTCTTGGTCGTCTAGCATGGACGGAGAGACCCGAAATTGCATCGGCAAGGCGTTAAGGAGGATTTGGGGCATTTGATTTGTTGGGATTAGGGCATATTCATTTGACCATGGTCCGATGTGAATTTCCTCTGGACATTTTCATGGGGCTATAGTTTGCATCGGTTTCACAGTAGTGGAAAAGTAGGTAGAAGCTGTTAAGCTGAATAGGAGTGTTAAGAGACTAAATTGTTTTTAATATGGAGTGGATGTGTCGTGATACGATATTTTGATATATATATGTAATAGAGAAAGAGAAGGGGGGGTAATTAATATCTCGGTATGTAAGAATATTGATTCACTGTATGAATGTTTGAGATGGATCAAGTTGAAGTTGAAGCTGAAATAGAAGACTAAATTGTGATGTCACGGGCCGCTCCGATAAAGTCAATTCTTCACTAGAAATAGACACTAAGCCTGATTAGGCTACTTCGACAGGGGTTTTTGAGGTTCGGCTATCGAAAACCCGGTTAAACTGCAGAGTGGAAAGATTGGAGAAGCTCCCGCTATTTTTTTGCTCAGTCGTCATACCAGAAGACCAAGCAAGGACCAAAGCTCTCGCCGACGACGGTTTCTTTCGACCCCGGGGCTCCCTTTGAGACCGCTACCATGCGCGGCGTCTCTCTTCCTATTGCAAGAGGTCGCGCCGATCAATTGGTACGTAGGACAAGCTACATTTGCCGGCAATGTAGAGCTATCCAGATCAGCTCTTCACCTTCGACGGAATCCCCTCGTGTAGGTGGAGATGTCTTCGGCACGTCTGTTGGTGGGTTTAAGGACGTCACAGGTATATACAATAATAAAAGACGTTCTATATTAAACGTGAATGCTTATTTGTCGTGTTAGATGCCCGATTTGAGGTCTTAGGGAGCCAGTACTCCCTCCTAAAAGTCTCGCTCTCAGCTTCGCAGAGACTATACACGCGCCGCGGAACACTTGTAGCAGTTTCCGGCAAAGCCCAAAATGTACGATGACACCAGAATATAACTACTTTATCAACCCCTACTTTACGAATTGTTAGCTAACACTAGCTACACAGGCGCAATCAACCCTCTCCATCCTCTCCCCCTTCACCCGCACCGCCACCGGCATCCCCTTCCTCTACCAACGCATCACCTCGACCACTCCCCTCACCGCATTAATATCTACGAAAGCGCCCACGACGGCATTCACCGTGCTGCACCTCGACGGAACAACAGACTGGATGGTAGCCCAGCGCACCGCACTCCTCGCCTGGACAGGCCACACCCTAACCGTGACGCCGCGCGTGCAGACGCGCCTGCCCCTCGCCCACTGGGGTTCCTCCGAGCTCACCGGCCGCGGCCTCGCCGCCCTCTCCGCACCAGGCCACACCTACCGCGTAACGCTCGCCGAGAACGAAGAGTTCATCGCACACCCCTCCCACGTCGTCGCGTACACCGTGACCCGCACCCCACCACAACCCTTCCGCTTCCGCAGCTCCGGCTTCGTCGGTTTCCAGATCCCGTCTCTTACGAACCTGCTCCCGAACACGCCGTTCCTGGATAACATGCGGAAGACGGAGACGTATAAATTCGTTAGTAAAGTGCTGTTTGCGGCGCGGACTGCCGCGAGGAGGACGATTTGGGGGGATAGGCTGTTTTTGCAGTTTAGGGGACCCACGACGTTGCTTATGTCTAGTCGAGGGACGAGGGTGGGCGATGTGCTGACGAGCGAGGACGTTAATGAGATTGCGGATGCGCCGATGGGGGAGACGGCGAAGGTGGTTAGGGAGATGACGGAGCCGAAGATCGATGCGGGACCACCGAAGACGGAGGATAGGGCGCAGGTTAGGGTTAATGTTGCGAGTGTTGGGGAGGATGGAAAAGTCAGTTTCAAGGATGCGGAGAATTTGAAGGGGTTTGAGAAGGAGAAGGAGAAGAAATAGAGGGAGGGAGGAAAGGGGGGAGGGGCGATAGGAAGTGTACTATACGACTATTCACAGGCATTAACAGGAGCATTGACTACGATTCTACGGTTACTAAAAAAGAATAGATGTATGATACCCGGTTGAGGCTATATCCTGCATCGCATTTGTGCCTAGAATTATCGGGCCCGATGATGTCAATATTCTTTACTTGAACCAAGCAGCACTGAACAAATCACTTCAAACGATGGTAATCAAGTGCCGAATAAGATCACCCTTTGGATGAAGTTAAGATGTCATCTTCGTGGGAACCCTAAATCCAGAATTTAGGTCTCTCTGACAAGACGTCGTACTTGCGTGAGGCTCTCTTACACTTAAGGGCGGGTTTGGTGTAATGGGTCCGCGATCGCGATGCTCGCCGGCACACGTGTACCAAGCTCCCGGCTGAGGAAAAGTGATAACGGGCGAGAGAACTCGGCCTCGGCCGTACTCTTGAGTCAATTTCAGATCGGCCGACGGCTTGGGGAACAACCGTACGGCTTACGACACGTTGATCTGCGGGTTTCTGACTAGAAGACGGCCGGCTTGGTTAGATGCGGTATAGAGAAGTCGAGCTAAAGCGGCCTTGCAGCTCTTGGCCGGAGTTGGGAGTTTGGTGTCCGGGCTATTGGATAGGTATCAGTCGGTTCGTCTTTCTTTGCTCTGTACACATACGATGCTATATACCGATAGATATATTGGAACAAATCCCTCTTCCGAGTCATGGATTTTGTTACATACTATATATCGATCAGCTTCATACAAAGGTCACCTTCCTAATGACACTATATACGAGTGACACAGATATTCCGGTACTTCATCACGCAGCGGATAAGCAACCTTGAAAGTGTTTCATCGAGCATCAGTGTGAGCGATCACCCGAACACCAACGAATGGAACCACGAAAACACGAGGTGGGCTTTTGGTACCTAAGTATTGTTGGGTGGGTGCAGTGTGCACAATGCACATACATCCATGGATGTGTTGGTGCTACATATAGCATACATATGATACATCCATATGGATATGATACACACAGTTGTATGTAGTATGTAGGCGTTGCTCGGTCGTCATACGCAATTCCGAGGTGTGTGAGACATATCTCCGAGACTAAATGTTTCCAAGTTCGAGGTTCGAATTTCGGTCCCAACCAGATCTGATATCCAATGCTAGCACAGATAAGATCCAGATTTTAAAGGATATTTAACCTTAACTGGTTTAGCGCAACCTTGAGATGCCAAACTTCAAAAACCACGTTCCTCTCGAGTACGTAAGCAACTCTAAGTTCAGCCTTTCAGCTCTTTCACACAATTAAACATGATTGGTTGAAATAAATGCACTATTTTTTTTCTTGTGCTATCAAATCGGTAGGATGCCGTATCTTGTCTTTTCTTTGTGCTGCCACACGCACTTAAATGCCTATTAAGACATAGCGGCATAGCGACATGGTGGCTGCTTTGTAACATAAGTGGCTTGCTCGCGAATTCGCGCCTTCATTGTAAGCCGAACTTGTTGGTTATTACCCAGCACTTACCTGGGTCCTTACCTGCCCAGCAGACTAAAACATTAGCAACGTTTAGTTCATTCCAAGATTGTCGCTGTTTGGGCAATTTCAGAATTTCAGCCCATTCTGTTTCTATATTAGTCGACCCACAAATGCGATCAGGGGTATTTTTCATTATGGTCTTCGTCATCCCCACGCTCGGGATTTCTAGCCAAAACCCCATCTTCTCTTTCACAAACATAGTACATGACATCGTACACACTGCAAGAGCACTAGATCAACACTAGATCAGATGCAACAAATCTAAAATCTAGTTCGTGTACCGGTATTAAGTCTGTATACACTATGCAGTTTGCTCCCCTCGGGGATCGAGTTTGGTAAAACGACGACGAATCGCACAAGTTTGAATCAGCCCTACAGATCCCTTTAACCACTGAGCCATTCAGCAATTCGAACGATTCGAGTGACTCGTTCGGTCTATTCGTCTTGTTAAACGCGAAGTTTTGACTAAAAATATTGCACCATACTGTACCAGTAACTGCAAACCTGAACGCATATGGATCTTCCCCCCCTTTTCTTTGATATGGTAGGTTCGGAGGCCGAGCTCGTGCAAGATTACGTCCGCCCACGTCCATTGGTCTATTGGAAGACTATGAATGATCTGATTGATCCATGATGGATCCTTGAGAACAAGACAATAATGTCTTTCTTTTTTCTTCATTGCGCATTGCCCCACGCAGACCCCGGCCGGTTGTCGCAAAATAATATCTATCCATAGATAATGCTAATATCAAAAATAATGAATGCATAGTGGGTACGTACTGTGCTGTCTCCCAGCTACGAGACTTACGAGACTGCGAGCTGCACGTACCCTTTACACTCTGACCACCATCTTAACACCGAGCGCCCCCGTTTTAGTCCGAGTTTCTCGGGACTCGACTCTATCATTTCATATAAGAGTTTGACCATGCCTCAGTGACGCACCGTAACCATCTTCTACTTATTCTGCCCATGGTAAGAAATAGGACATTTCATCCCTAGACCCTGAAATTCTAGAACGGCACTTCCTGGACGACGAACTGATCGGCTCCCGGCTCTGCATCTGCCGCCCCATACATTCCTACATACTGCGTAGAAGCACCCGAACGCTCGGGTCCTTGCTCGGTTCACCACAGAAACAAGCAAACAAACAATACATTTTTTCCCAGTTCGGTTTTTCTTTGTCTACCCCCCTTAGGTCTCTTCAAAATGGCTTCACCGACCCAGCCAAGATTTCCCATCTCCCATAAGTCCTCTCAAAGCAAGATGCCCGGTTACGAGTCAGAGGCTTCAACTATGGGAGGCGCATCAGAACTACCCAAAGACTCGTTCGACCCGAGTCCATACCAATCGAGGCCGTCCCTGCAGAGAATCCCGTCGCAGACGCACTCGACGAACGCGAACATCTTTCCCGACCCTGAGAATGTAGTCGAAGCTGATAGTAAGAAAACCCCTTCTCAACAACCTCAAATTTCTTGAGATCTGAGAAATCTTTTTGAAAATTGAGGCTGTCATATTCTTAACTCCGAGTAGAATGTAACTAACTCAACGTTCTCTCAGTGGAGAAAGGCGGCGTGGCACCGCCTTCGGGTCCGCCTGGATTCAGCCCGGCAGACTTTCCGGATGGCGGTCTTGAGGCATGGCTCGTGGTCGCCGGTGGCTTCTGCGCCCTGTTCAGCACGTTCGGACTTGTCAACTGTGTCGGTGTATTCGTCAACTACTATGTCGAGGGCCCCCTATCGAACTACAGCTCTTCGACCGTCAGTTGGATCACCTCTCTTCAGGTTTTCATGATGTCTGGATTGAACGCGATTGTAAGTTCTTTACAACCCTTTTATACTATAACTTGAAACAGTAGCTAATGCCAAGAACGCAGATGGGACGATTATACGACAGCTACGGCCCTCGATACATCCTGTACATTGGAACGATTACCTACGTCTTCGGCATGATGATGCTCTCCCTGTCGCACGAGTACTACCAGATCATACTCTCCCAAGGTATCGTCAGCGCCGTCGGCATGAGTGCCGTCTTTAACTGCGCCACGAACTCGGTCATGGGCTGGTTTTTCAAGAAGCGCGCCGCAGCCCTCGGCATCATGGTCTCCGGCTCCTCGCTCGGCGGTGTCGTCCTGCCAATCATGATGAACCACCTGATCCCCAAGATCGGCTTCGGCTGGACTATGCGTGTCCTCGGATTCATGTTCCTGGCCTTGTGTGGCTTCGCCTGCTTCACAGTCAAGTCTCGCCTGCCGCCTCGCAAGAAGCCCTTCCACATCATGGAATACGTCCGCCCTCTACGCGAGCCCACCTTCGTCTGCATCATTTGCGCGGCGTTCTGCTTCTTCTGGGGCATGTTCCTGCCCTTTAACTACATCGAGCTGCAAGCCAAGGAGCAAGGCATCAGCGCGGCTATCATCCCATACCTGCTCCCCATCATCAACGCCGTCAGGTAAGCTCCACTTTCCGTCCCAACCTACCCGTCACTATGAGTCCGATTTACTAACCCCAACTCCAGTATCCCCGGCCGTATCCTCCCCGGCTTCCTCGGCGACCGCCTCGGCCGCTTCAACGTCATGATCTTCATCTCCGGCCTCTCCGGCGTAATAACCCTCGCGCTCTGGATCCCCGGTCGTTCCACCGCGACAACCGTCGTCTACGGCGCCGTCTTCGGTTTCGCATCCGGTGGTTTCATATCCCTGCTCCCCGCCGTCGTGGCCCAGATCAGCGACTTGCGGGATATCGGCACGCGCACGGGTATCGCGTTTTTCTTCGCTGCGCTTGGCGCTTTGACGGGGTCGCCGATCGGAGGCGCGATTGTGGCGGAGCAGGGGGGCAAGTTTCTGGGCCTGCAGTTGTTCTGTGGCATTGTGATGACGGCGAGTATGGCGTGGTTTATTGCGGCGAGGACGCTGATGGCGGGGTTTAAGTTGACGAAGGTTTAGGGGGGTAAAGGGGAATTAAGTGGAGAAAGGAGGATATGTCGGTGGGGTATAAGTGAAGGGGGTGGTGGTGAGGGTGATGATGGTGACAACTTTTAATGAGAAGTAGCTTCTGCTAAGGCATGACTTCGTCCACGAGACGGATCTGCCTAGATACCCAAAAGGATGCCGGCTCACTGGCGCGTTAGATTTTCAGGTCGACGGTTCAGGATAGGGATGCATCGGCGGCGTTTTTTTTTAATTTGATTTTAGCTGGATGACATGGATGACTTAACCTACTAGTCTTGTCTTGGCATGACAACAGTCGAGGCTGTTGAGATACTTTCTTTGTATACCCTCCTCTACAAATAAACAATCTCATAACAAGCAGACGGGCATTGTGAATCGTTGTCTCTAATCATTGCTCTTCTCCCATTCTTGATTTTAGTAACCTACCTAGTCTATCTTAGCTGAGGCATGATTGCTAGCTTCTAGCATTGTCTCAGTAGTCTACGTGAATTGGTTTGAATACCTACTCCAAGGCTACTGTTCCTGCAGGTGTAGTCACCTTGCTCTTATACGAGCTAGCTGTCACGGCGCCAGATCGCGCAAAGTTGTCAAATGGGACCTTGATCCCGACGATGCGCGCGACGAGGGCCTCAAGATAGTCGAGATCCTCCATCCTGTACTTGCGCGAAATATACCCACCATGTGCAGGTGCCATAGCTGTCATAAATCCACGAAGAGACGTAATGCCATTACGTTCACCAATTCCAAGCACGGTGGTGTCAACGTGGGTTGCCCCAGCTTCGACAGCGATCCGCGCATTCGCGACGGCGCATCCCGTGTCATTGTGGAAATGCGTTTCGATGTCACACTTGACGGCCTTGCGCACGGCCTCGACCTTCTCGTATACGTCCATCGGCGTGGCGCCGCCCACCGTATCCGCAATACCCACGCGGTTTATTCCCATGCGGTCGAAAGCCGTGTACATCTTGAGGATGTCGTCGAAGTTGGAGCGGAAGGTGTCTTCTCCAGTGAATCGAATCTCTAGGCCCTTGGACCTGACAAACTCGATGACCTGCTGGGCTTCGTCGTTGATGAAGGCCATGTCCTTGCCGTGCGAGTGTTCCATGAGCTGCTTGGATGTGCCGATGCACATGCTACTGTATCGAAGTTAGTTGCCATCGTGGTGTGGGTTCAGAAGCAGTACTTACATTCCCTGGACACCCGATTCCACGGCATGTCTGGCATCGTATATATTGCAGCGGATATGGCAAACGATCTAATAAGTCATTAGTAAGGGCATTGTTGTGGTATAATATCGGCATACCTTGGCTCTAAGACCCAACTTCGAGATGACCTCGGCATCGACACGCGACTGTATAGAAGCGACTGGGTTCGTAAGCTCGATCTGTTGTACGGTGTCAGCAGACACCATTTTCTTCTCGAGGTCCTCTTTATGAAGTTCTGTCGATTGGTCTTACATATTCAACCCCAAATCTGTCTAGGGCTCGTGCGATCTCGATTTTTTCCTCCTGGCTGTAGCTAGCGGTGCTGAACTGTTCTCCCTCGCGCAGCGTGGTATCGACGATCTTGAAGGGGACCGGAGTGGGTTCGTTCAAAGAGGATATCAAATCGTAGCTTCCTACAGTGGGAATATTGACGTTGTCGATGTTGGACGAGACACTTCTAGCTGCTAAGAGTGGCGTGGAATCGATAGACGGCGTACCTCCGTTGAATTCGGTAACCTTACGCTCAGTACCGTCGGCGCTGCGGTAGAAGGGAGCATCGTCGGTCTCCGTCAAGGAGGCTTCCAGGACATGTCCCTGATTGAGCACTAGAAAACACCTGTCAGCTAAACACAGAACGAAAAGGAAGAGGAATTGAATGGGTTGGCTCGCACCGCTCTGATCAGAGTTGACGGCGTTCCAATTTGCTCCACTATTGCTGTTGCTTGCGCCGTTCTCCATCGTATGGCTTGTGTGATGGGAGATGGGGTTGCTACAAGTAGACATGGTGCTTGTAATGGCATGAAGGTGATTCGTATCTTAGGTGTCAGGTGTGTTTAGGGTTGGACCTTTTTCGCCGTGGAAGTGTTTTGTGGTCGGTAGAAACAAATTTTGACCCGCGATAATTCGTGACAATTGCGAGGAAGAAAAACTTTTTACGAACAGTGTCAATTGGACAATTAACCATATAATGGAAAGCGCGCGGAAGTTGCGATTTATCGTAATGGTGGTCAAAGCATCCGGTGTCGTCGATTACCAATGACTCACGAGAATCCATGCTTAAAGTAGCTGCTAAACATCTTTAGGTGGATTCTTCGACTACGACTACGCGAATCGGCACCAAAGTCCCACATATGGAATAGATCAGCCGCAAGCTGGCAGTATTTCTGTATATATTCCACTTTCTATTCTTTGCCGCCGTAGGGAGAGCAATCGTTCTTTTATAACAAAGTAGGCTCGCCAGTCGTAGGTAATAGAGCCAAGACGTGATCAATCTAAGGCCGTTGAGTCTAGCTTAGCATTGAGGTCATAAAAATAGATGAGGGAACCTCGAAACAAGCGTAAATACGTATCTAAGATCTTAAGCTGTTTTATCTCCAAGGGTACCTATTTTCGAAAATTCGGTCTACGCAGGTACGTGTATAATGTCCTAATAAATTTTGTTGAAATAGAAAACCCTACATTCTCCGAGAGGGAGTTCATATCTATCATACCTACCTAGGTACATATCCACCTCTTACATCACTTTATAAAAATATCTAATGAACATCGAAGCATAGGTAGGTAGTATTACCATGATGACATTTCCTTTCAGTTGTAGGATGTGATCTTACTGCTGAGTAGAATTCGGCACAACATGTAAAGAGATAAGATGTTTTGTTAAAATCAAGCCGTACCTATATAAGCTATTCTATTCTTATTTATTCAGCCGCTTAGTATTCTTAACTCAAGAAGAGGTTACTGATTGATATTTTGGGGAATTCTCAAAAAGGGGTTGATAAACGGCTTAGTAATCAAGTGACAAGGGAGTATAGGGGTAACCAACCTACCTCCAGGGCTATCTAGGTGCCTCGTAGCATTCGCTACCTGTTGCAAGATATCTACCTGGCACCTAGGTACCATTCAATCACCTTAACAAAACCTTTTCTTCCTCACTATCTTTAAATCCATCAACATGTATTTGACCAATTCCACACCTCTCCACTGTGCCATTCTTCTCATCGGATAGTAAGAGAACATTTAATAAAGGCCAGAAGATTTTGTCGCTGAAGTATCTAGCATCAAACGGACCCCTATTTTCTTTTGGCCCATCATAATCTTTCCGGAAGATCATTGCCCTGTCTTTCTTGAGATTCATTGAATGAGAATAATCTGTAGAGACAGATTCGCCCGCAATCCATTTTTCGAATGGTCTGTTATATTCTTCGTATTCCGCTTCCTCTATCACATCTACCTTCGTCTCTGGTGTATCTTTCCAAGGCCTGAAGCTCTTGGACTCCACATCCCAGCTATTATCCTCATCATTAGAGGAAAGAGTTGTCCGAGAGAGTGCTAAGAATCTGTGTTTTTGATTCTGGAGTCGGGGAACCGTGGTTGAGTTTACAAGCACTCTTCCTACAACCCGGCACATACCGTCCATTATGGCCAAGTTACACTGACCGTGGTGCCCGAAGCGACAATTTGAACCGGGTAAATACGACATTCCAGAGTGTTGTCCAGTAAGACGAAAACTAGCAACGCGACCTTGGATATTTAAGACTGGGGATAACTCATTTGATAGGAGATGACTGATATTTTCTCCTGGGAACCGTAGTCGACGTGGATATCGGTACAACTGAGACTCCTTCTCTGAGAAATGGTGATCTACGAGACTGTAGTAGATCTCGGATGTCTCTTCATCGTAGTGTCGGGTCCATTTTTCTTGGTCTTCAGTCGATGCGGTATCGCCTATTACGGATGTATCCGCGTGACAAAGATTAATATTGGCCTCGGTAGTTCGTATGTCACATTGACTAACTGTCCGCTCGCATAGATTAGCGAGTGTATCCCCTTCAAGTTGGTCATATGCCACAGCTCCAGTCCAACCTGCCCAAGACCAACTTGGAAAGCTCTCTTCGCCACGAGTGCATCGACCCACCGGCATCCATAGTAATGCTATGTCGAAGATTGATATTGGCAGACCGAAAAGAAACGGACACTTTAAAGGTCAATGAAGTCGACCTAATACTCCATCGAAGGCTCGAACCTTGTCTAATGGATTGGTGATGGACCGTTTGGTATATTCAGATACGGCAAAAGCGTAAACCTCGAATACGTTGTTTCTTTCAAAATCTAACCTAGAACCAATATCATAGGTAAAAAAGCGCATTCCTTCATTGCCTTCGTAAAACTGTTCATCATGATCACAACCATCGTCGCAACGGAAAGTGACGTGAGTCGAAGTGAATGCTAAAAGCCTTGGAGATAAAACTCGTTCCTGGAAGGTCCAGCCCCTTTTATTCCAATACGTGGCGTTTACGTTGGTATGAAGACGATTGGCTAAAGTGATCCCCTGGACGGTAATCCTTTTCTGTTGTACAGATCGTGGAATTTCATGAGACAAGCCGGGCAATCCATGGTCTGCGTTATTTCCAGCCACTGCAGCGATAGTAAAAAGTGCCTCGCTGTAGATCTGGTACATTATCCCTACGTTGGATTTCACGTCTTGAGCGTCGTCCTGCACTATACACAGAGCATCAACCCAAAGATAACGGAATCCTAAATAACGCACGGCCTGTATTGCGTCAATGATAGTCCGAGACGGGCGGAATCTTTCGTCGTTGAAGCATCCTGCCGTAAAGAGGAATGCTCTATTGTTTGTTCTGAGTTTTAATGCTTGGTCTTTTCCCCACACGTAGCTCAACGCTATATATTGTGCCTTATGGGGAAGAGCGATGACACAATTTTGGAACACATCAATGACACGTAATCTTAGATCATCTCCTTGCTTTCTGAAATTAGCTGGGTTAATTCCAGGGTGTTTAGATGAGCATGATATTAACCAGTCTTTGACTGTTGACCAATCAATTGCATCTATCTCGACGGGCTTTCCAAAGTGTATGTGGTGGTTCTCGAAATCATCGCTGTCTCGCAGCGCAATCACCTGCGGGTTAATACTATTTATTTTCATGCGTGACTCTTCATCATGTAACGCCGTTAATTGGGAGTCTCTTAAACCAGTGATTCCGATATCGATATAATAGGGTATGTCATTAGTAGATTCCTCAAGATCATCGTAGGATCCATCCAATGGTCCCCAGATCATCCAAACTTCCTGGGAGGGATCCGAGAGCAAAATTTCCTCAATGTTCTTGTTGTCCCAGTGCACATTTAATGTGTGCTTAACGAGTTGACAGAAATCACATGAAGATTCGTACCAGATCCGCCTCAAGGTGCCAAGTCCGATTCGTTCAGATGGGTACGGTCCGAATTGGTACCTTGGTCCCCTAAATAAAGATTGGAAGGATATTTTGTGGCATTGTTGACAGAGGAGGTTCTTAGACATGTTGGGTACCTGGGAACTAACGAAGGCTGTGCCATTAGAACTGGGCGATTGGATCTCTCTCCTTATAAGGCCTCCTGGGATAGCCACGTACGAGGCAACTTAAATTTGGAAATTGTATTAATATAAACGCAGTAATACCAGAGGTTTGATATCTTCGAAGTGAGCAGAAGTGTGTAGGTAGATTCTCTCTCTGTAAGGTAGGTAAATACCTAGTTCTGATATTGTAACGTTTTATGGCTGACCTGACGCTCCGCCCCACTATCGGAGGTCGGAGGCGGAGGACTATGAACGGAGATAAAGCCTCACATGAACTTAAAGCCACCTTCATAACGACAGAGATCGGAAACAAAGTATGTATATATATATATCCTATTTATTGTGGAGAAAAATGATCTCGGAATTGATTACAGGACGAAATTCGACCTCACTATTTATAGGCCAAGAATAACTTGGCCTATTAACATCAAAGGCGCCGTCATTATTATTACCATCATAAATCTAGCCGAGCTACGAATTTCATTACGGTTCGATTCATCTAACAGGTAACTTTCGTCTCGAGGTCAATTGCCCGAGTTTAGGAGGGGTATTGTGTCGCTTTTTTTTTCCGGCAAAAATTTCAAAATTTCCTAGATAGGAACAATGAGAAATGAGTGACTCAGTAATTTATTTTGTTTATTCAATAGTTGTTGAAAGAACTTTGTTTACCTACCTATATTGTGGTTTACCGAGGGGCGCGCCAGCGTCCCGAGCAAGAGGTGCTTGTAGACTCCTAAACTCGGGCTATTGTAGCACCAGAACTGGTGCCTGGCTTTATAAGAATCGTTTCTGATATGAAGAGATTACACCTTAAGAGGAATACTTGCCAACTACTTTCAATACCTGGATCCTTCCTTCGTCTGGTCTAAGCCGTACTCCGTCTCAAGCTCCTTTCTCAGCTCGAGTTCCCTCTCGCCGCCGATAGCTAACAGCGCCAAGCCGCTCACCTCTAGCCCGAACCACCAAATTGCCCTTAGGCTCTGGATATAAGTCGCAATGACTTCACTCCAGACCGACGTGGGGTAATTACTACGTACATTGTGCACCTGGCTGGCAAATGAGTATGCCTGGCCTCCAGATAACTGTGTTCGCAGAGCCGGATCGGATATTTGGTTCAGGTTTTGGTCAAAGACAGCATTGAAAATAATGCCTGGGGCGGTGACTCCCCATATCCATCCGAAAGTGCGAATAAAACTGTATGTAGAGCTGGACACGGCGACGTCCGACTCCGGTAGGCCGGCCATCATGGCCGGAAGGAGGGTGGATAGTGTCAAACCTGATCCCATACTCGCGATGAGCTCGTACCAGGCCCATTCAACCTTGGGTGTATCGGCATTAAGGCGAGTCATCAGACCAAACGCGAGGACCAGTAATGCGAGGGACGTTATATGTAGAATTCGGTACTTCCCGAGATAGCTTAGGAGGATACCGGCAACGACTGCAAATACGAGTGTCCCTATGGCCATAGGCAGAAAGTTGACGCCTGAATCGAGAATCGTGGTGGCTTTGACGGCCTGGAAGTAGATGGGTAGGAAGTAGGCAAGAGTCTGAACCAATACGGATGTGAGAAACGTCAAAAGATATGCCGTTGCCGAAGTGCGATTGGCGAAGAGGCGTGTTGGGACGCTTGCATTTTTCGCGAAATGCTGTTGGACGTGGAAGGCGATCCAGCCCGCGATACCAAGTACGAGTGGTAGTATGATACGCCAAGATGACCAAGGGTGGACGGTTCCGCCCTCAACAAGCCCGAAAAGAAGCGATATCATGCTCAGGGTGAAAAGCGTGTTTCCTAGGAAGTCTAACTGTTTGAGTCGTCTACCTATGTTCCGGAGCGGTTTGCCTCCGTCCTGTAGTTCTGTCTGAACGCTGGCGTTTGCGGATGTCGGTCCAGTCTTGACGCGCATGAAGAACAGCAATGCAACTAGCGCGAGTCCGCACACGGGCAAGTTTAACCAAAAAATCCATCTCCAATTCGATTGCGCGAGCGCGCCGCCGACCGGGGGACCCAGAGCTGCAGCTACACCGGACCACGAGAACATGAGACCAAGGTATTTTCCCCGTTCGCGCAATGGCACTAAGTCACAGCAGACGATATCTAGCAGTACGTTGATTCCGCCGGCTCCGACACCCTGAACAACTCGACCGGCGATCAGCATGGCGGGATTTTGGGCTCCACCGCCGACTCCACTACCTACGGCGAAGAGCGTGGTCGATACGATGAGTGGTCCACGCCGGCCGAGAGCGTTAGCAAGCTGCCCGGTAAGCGGCTGCAGCACGGCCGATGAGACAACGAAGGAATTGGCGATCCATACGTATTGCGAGGCGCCTCCTACGGAGTCTATGATTTCGGGTAGGGCGGTTGTGATGATCGCGACATCTAACGCGGAGATGAAAGATAGGAGACAAAGGGCAACAAAGGTCCCCCAGAAACGAACAGAGTGCCGGGGCTTAGAGACTCCAGGTGGGCTCTCTTCGCTTCCTGGCAAATCGTGCACATTTGGCTTGTTTCTGGCTTCATTCTGGACCCCGACTTTTGTGACTGGGGACATCTGCGCGGTGTTTCTAGATTAGGATGCAAGGGAAAGCCTGCGAATGTCAATTTATCTGAAAGTGGTCCCTCTAGATTGAAGTATCATAATATGAGATTAATGACAGCCCTAGAGTATATTTTATGTGTAAGACATACAGTGTCCCGATCATAGAACCTTGAAAAAGTCTGAGTATCTCATCCCCGAGCGAATATAGGTATGGCAGCCGCCGTCTGCAGAAACTAGCTGTTGATCTCATTTAAATATTCGTTATGTGATCCGGTGCATTGTAACGCTAGTAATGGTATGTGTAGGTATTTTTACCAACAACTCAACGAGGCGCCGGATAGACGCTGCCAGCTAACCCGATCAGTGGTTTTATCAAGGGAGAGTGTATTAGCCATGGCCGATACCCCGAGCCGAAACTGCGTTGATAAGCTTCTTCCAGCCTTTGTTTTGCTTTTTTTCGCCTAATTTACCTGGGTCAACAAAAGTCGACGAGAATGTAACTTGAGATAATTTCCCTAATTTCCCCGTATAAGCGATCTGGCTCTTTCAAATCCGTAGAGCCAGAAGTTCCGATTCCCGCAAAATGGCCATCGAGCAAGCCCTGGGAGCGTTACAGCACACCTTTCTAAGCGATCAATTAGCTTTGCCAGGTTCGGAGGCATATGAAACTTCAAACAATGTGTACTTATCTGCACGTCAGAGTGACTACGCTCCCGCAGCAATCTTCCAGCCCAAGGATGCAAGCGAGGTAGCAGCCTTCCTCAAAATTGTGAAGGAAGAGGACGTGCCGTTTGCTATCAGGGGTGCTGGTCAACAACCTCTAGAGGCTTGCTCTAACATAGGTGGCAGCGGCATCACCTTAGATCTGAGCCTTTTGACTGGCGTTGAGCTGAAGCGAGGCTCTGTATCAGTCGGGGCTGGTGAGCGTTGGGGATCGGTATACGAGGCCGTGCAGGCCGCCGGACTCGCTGTGGGGGGCAGCCGGTCTGCCAAAGGTGGGATCGGCGGGCTCTCGCTTTCCGGTGGCCTATCCTTCTTCTCCTCGCGAGAGGGTTTCATCTGCGACAATGTTGTCAATTTCGAGGTCGTGCTCGCCTCCGGAGATGTGGTACAAGCCAACGCTCATGAGAACGCCGATCTTTGGAGAGCGCTTAAGGGTGGTGGTAATAACTTCGGTGTCGTGACGCGCTACGAGCTGCGCACGTTCCCCCAAAAGCCTTTCTGGGGTGGTGCCGTCTTCTACCTAGCCTCTGATGCCAATTACCCGAAGCAGGTCGAAGCCTTAGTCGACGAGGTCACCAAGCCCAACCCTTCTGACGAGACGCACATAATGGTCAATCTGGGCTACTCGGCGCAGTTTGGCGACCATATGATGGGCCTGAACCAGGTTTACTACACCGGCGTCGATGCCGTTTCGGCATATGGGATCAAGTATCCGGTAACGGATAAGATTAGCGTTCCGCCTATGCTGCAGACATTCACCAGCGTCTAGCCACAGCTAGACCAGCTCAGCTCGCTCCGCGTCATGACGTTGATGGAGGGTGCTACGGAACACGCTGTCATGGCGTCGGATCGTGTCCGCTGCGCTTACATGAACTGTACGTTGCGAGCTGATACGGCTGCGCTGCTGGCCGCAGCCGACATTTACTCCACGGCTATTGTCCCTCCGAAGCCGATCGAGGGAATCGTGTTGTGTCTCACGCTACAAGCGTATCCAAAGTCGCTTCTGCGCAAAACGGCCAAGTTAGGCGGAAATGTGCTCGGGATAGATGCGGCAGAACCTCTGGTGACAGTGCTTCTATTGACCTACTGGAAGAATAAGGAGAATGACGAACAGATCCTATCTGTTCTTCGTGGCGCGTTGGAGGCGATTGAGAACGATGCCGAGAAGCGTGGCCAGCGGGTGCCGTACACCTACTTGAACTACGCGTCTAACTTCTAGGACCCATTCACGTCATATGGCGAGGCGAATAAGAAGTTCTTGCAGGAGGTTAGTCGTAAATATGACCCTAAAGGACTATTCCAGGGCAACGTTCCAGGAGGGTTCAAATTGTTCAAGTAAAGAACTACCTAGTTGATAGAAAAATAACAGTGATCAGATGCAATCGATAAAATATATACTGAGCATAAAATACAGGCACCCAAGAATTAAATTCTATTTCGTCTAAGTGTAACATGAGGAATATCTAGTAATAAGCAAGGTAGCCTGTCTGTTCAAACGATACTAATGATGATTAAGCTAGTAGTTTCCCATTCAAGATTACGGGAGGAGCTAGGGCAGCCCCAATCGTGGGTCGGAAAGCAATGCCTCGTTTAGGGGTGCTAGTGGAAACAAAAGTACCATTTCCGTAGACGCTGTCGATGACATCTTTCCATGTAACATCGGAGAATGGGGGGGCATCTAGCTCGCAGATCTTCCCCTTAGGAGGGAGAGTGCCGTCTGCCCACTATAACAACAGGAGTTAGTAATTACTTGCTTAGGAAGGAGATTGGCTCATTTGACGCATGTCTCGGGAGCTTGTACTCCCAAGCGAGCAGAAATGATACTAAGAAGGGGAAGAAAGAACTCTGGATGTTACTCACATAGGCCGAGGTCGTTTTGATAGTACAAGCTGATGGGGCAGCCAATGAGGCGTGCTATTAGATGCATTGTCAGTACCATATAAATGACAATGTAATAATTAGGAGAAGGTAGACTTACGCCGTATCCGTCGACCTCTAGCACGACGCTGTTCTCAAATGTAGCACTCACATTCTTTGCCGAAACTAAGGGAGTGAGACCGTCGTGGCTGTTACCGATGAACAGGACCGGGTTCTTCGTCTTCACGTTGAAGTCTCCCGTGTATCGTTCTTTCGGCTCAATCATCCACTGCGCGCAAGTAGCGTACAAGCTCACCAAAGCATCTCCAACTACAGAAATTGCATTAGTCATCGATATGAATTGAAAAGGGTTGGCGCTTAAATGCTTACTAGTCCTGCTTGTGTTGTACATCTGGTAGACAGCCGGCACAAAGTCCTCGAACTTTTCGGTTCGGACCATGTTGTCACTGCAGTGAATTCCAGCTAGAGATTGCGGCTGCTGGATCGTCGCGAAAATGTCGGTGATCTCGCTGGCGTTCAATGCATCCAGCGTCTCCTCTAGTGAATCCAGTTGTTCCGTGAAAATCAAGTTAAGCATTCCGGCTAGGACGGGCCAAGTAGAACTATCATACATGTCTTGCACAATAAATCCCTTCAAGGTACTGTAGTCAATTTTGTAGTTTCTAGTGGCGAGTGGGTTGAACTTGAGGGTGTCTAGTAGGTCCCAGACGGATTGCTCAAGCTCTGCAGCCGTCTTGTTGTTACCCTTGGCCAACGCGCATTTGTCACGGTTCGCTACGCAGAAACTGAAAAAAGCCGAAAATTCTTTATCGGTGTCCGTCCATTCCTGGAGATCACTATGAAATATTAGTATTTCAGTCAAGTCCTGATGATCCTTTAACATACGCCTGCGCATGGTAATACTCGTGGGGGTTTTGAACACCGTCAAGGATCATTCGCTCGATTCTGTCGGGGAACATCGCAGCAATAGTTGCTCCCAGCGTGGTGCCGTATGAGAAACCTAATAGCATGTTAGTTTGACTGTAGTGGTATGGTGCGAATAGTGACTGGAACTCTACTTACCCCAGTACCGTAGCATGCCGTCCTCGCCGAGTGCATCCACAACTTGCATGAAATCCCTTGCCGTGAATGCCGAGCTAATGAGGCTACCAGTCTTATTTTGGTTCTTGAGGCATGTTTCAGCTACCATTTTCCCGCGTGCCCAAGCACTACCCAGCCCCGCATCAGAGCTATTGGAAGGGTTCTGGTCGAAGAACAATGACCATGCCTCAAATTCGTTGTCATAACAAGTCATGGGTATTCTAGAGCCGGAAGTACCACTGCGAGATGATCAGTATTAGTGACACTCATCCCCAGGGAGCGTATGGAATTGGGTCCTACCGTGGATCGAATCCGATAAGGTCATATTGACGACCGGTCAGCCTATAACGATCATTAGCAACGTAGTTCCCATCAATCTAAATCGCCCGCATTTGACCCACGCTAGTAGCTCCTGCGCTATAGGAGTAACTCCTATCTCATTCCGCGCTGTACCTCCAGGCCCTCCAAAGTTGAAGAGAATGCTGCCCTTAGAAGTCTTTACTGGCGCAAGGACTTTGACAAGATCAAGCTGCAGTGTCTCGTTTGAAGTTTTATCGGTATAGTCAAGCGGGACATGTAGGGTGCTGCATTGAACAGGAACATTGCTGGGGACTTCGGTCTTGTTACATGGACCCCACTGGAGCTTCGAAGCAGGGTACGGCTTGGCGAGGGACAAAGTAAATAGAGAAAGCTGCAGTATGATCCGAAATGAACCCATTTTTGCTTATTATCGATCTTCTATCGAGCTTGAGTGATGATGAGTGAAGACTAGACTCCAAAGCTGGGTGAGGAGCGTAGTATAAATATACATGATGCAGTCGAAATATTCGATGCTTAGCACAACGGTTAATCCTAGCTGAGAGCCTGAAATTGCAATGATTGAAGATCGTCAGGCTGAGAATGCAAGATGACTTCACGTAGTCCTTGGACGTGGAACATCTACTGCAATTCGCTGTCTAAAATACGCCGTAACACTCGTAGGGCTAGCTACGTTGTAGCTGAGGCTTACGGCGCAGCAGAGTCCCACCCTAGAGCATATACGCCGTATAAGTCTAATTGCACTGCCTCCCCCAGCTCCCCCAGCTACCTATGAGTCCGAAGTAGGTATGGACGCTTAGCTAGCACTATAAGTCCTAGGTCAATATGAAAGACCAATACGGCGTGTTTTTCTTGGTGGCAGCTAGGACTGATACATTAAATACGAGAAAGAGTCGTCCTAGAGAGGCGCTGTTGTTATGAGTGTTGAAAAATTCTACGCGATGGAAAGGAAATTAAGAAGAGGTATTCCAGCCACATTTTTATTTGAGCCACAGTCCAGGACGGCCACAAGCCACATTCGGCCACCCCCTAGAACGTGTCTAGACCAACTGCACCCCACTGGGCATCGACGTCATCATCAACGCCTCAATCACTTTGACGGATCCTAAATTCACAATCACAACTTTAACATCGCGCATATAGAGATTTTGACCCGAAATACAAAGAAAATGGTGGTAATAAGAATGGATTTGTGTATGTATGCAGGGCATGTTATTATTCTAAAAACTGTACACACGTACGGCGTAATAATGGCATGCGGGGACGTCTAGAGTAGTCCTACCTGGGACTGAAGCTACAATGTTACATGATAAAAGAAATAAAATAAAAACAAAGAGTGTTTGATTAAAAATTGCCTCCTTATCATACTTCCGAAGGACCACATCTACTAAGAACTAAGAACCGTTTGCGGAGGTTCGGGGTGTCTGGGAGTCGTCCCGGATAAAGGAAATGGGATAGTCTGGATTTTACAATTTTAAAGCAACGAGTTAAAGCGTAGAGGGAGGACAACAGGCTGGTTATAACTGCGAAGTAATTATACAATATATATATATATATAAGTAGTAGCTAAAAAAAAGAAGAAAGCTAACTCAAGTTAAATATATATGTGCTTTGATTTAAGCATCTCAAAAAAACTATTACTTTTAAAGCTATTTGGTAAATTATATATTAAAATCAATTTGTCATCACTCCTCTAGGTATCTATGAACAATACATTTTCGCCTTTAAGGGATTACCCAAATTAAATACAGATAGAAGAGATGAGTGAACCACCACACCCCAATCTTATTCCATTGTACAATGAAGTGCGTAACTTAAACCGAGTCCTAAACGAAAGCAGTGCCGCACTTAATGCTAGCCAGACGACACAAAACCAAACGTCTAAAGATAATGATGCTTTAAGGCAGAGGATCAAAGAACTAGAACAGTCCAACGTCAGTTTAGGACAGAGATACGATCAACTACAGGCGTCTAGGGCGTCTGGTAATGATGGCGCTTTAAGGCAGAGGATTAACGAGTTAGAGCATGCCAACACCCAGTTGAACCAATTAAATAATCAACTAAAGGCACCTGGCAACGATGGTGTTTTAAGGCAGAGGATTAACGAGCTAGAACAAGCCAACGCTCAGTTAAACCAGTTGTACATTCAACTACAGGCGTCTGGTAATGATGGTGCTTTGAAGCAGAAGATTAACGAGCTACAACAAGCCAATGCTCAATTAAACCAGATGTACATTCAACTACAGAATAATGAGAATAACCAGTTACAACAAACCAACGCCCAGTGGGAACAGGGTTACAAGCTACTACAAGAGACCGCCGAAAAGTGGAAACAGAAGTACGAAAGCGTATGCGAAGATCACGCCCAGTTGCAACAGAACCACACTGATTGCGAAACGAAGTACGCTCAGTTGCAACAGACTCACGCTGATTGCGTAGAGAAGTACAACCAGCTAAAAGTAGATAACAATCAGTTGCAACAGACAAATGCCACGTATTACATCCAGCTGAAGCAGGCTGGAGATAAGGCGGTCCTTGACAACACTCAACTGCAGCAGAACTTCGCCAAGCTACAGAATGATTACAATCAACTGCAACAAAACTTTGCTAAGCTACAGCATGATTACAATCAACAGCAACAGGCTGGAAATCAAGCAGTCCATGACAACACTCAACTGCAACAGAACTTCGCCAAGACACAGAATAATTACAATCAGCTACAACAGAACTTCACCAAGCTACAGAATGATTACAATCAGCTGCAAGAAAATAGAGGGGCACTACAAACAGCCAGTGTCACGCTACACAACAGAAATAATTGGCTTGAACAGGAAATAAAAGACCTAAAGGAAGATAGGCCAGAAGGTATTGAAGAGGTGAAAAACCTTCGAGAAACAAACAAGCAACTTAGGGACAGTGCCCAAGAGAGGCTTAATACTATTAACAGCCTAACTTCGACTGGACGTACACAAATCCCTCCGCATGAAGCAACTGAGGTTAGTATCTTAAGTATCTCCAAAGCAAATGAGGCGTAACTAACTTTCACTTATTTACTCAGGCATACAGGGCCATTGTTGATAATGTTTACCATTTCATTGACACCCGGATAAATTTGATACGCAGCAACAGAGCGTACCTTGCTGTAGCCCAAGCCTGGATTGATCATGGAAGGCATAGATTACGAGAACGTTTCAAGAAATATCCAGATCTTTACAATGCGGTGCTTAATGTGGGTCATATTAGCGATCTCGATCGCGAAATACTTGCAGCATTCACTCTAAGATGCATCCGGGACGAGATATTTACACCAGGATTTCGCACTGTTGAGCAACAAATTGGCAACGCGCTTAGATCGGCGGGAGGGCGTATGAAACACGAAAAAAGACTATGTAAATGGCCACCCCCTCCCTCCTTTTACTGTAAGACAAAACACTAACTATTTATACTATTAGCGAGATATCAAATTAGGGATTGGGTAGCTGAAGCTCATTGTGCTTTGTTGCAAACCTCAGATGTCAAAAAAACGTGGCGAACCAACCAAGATAAGATCGCTACCTGGATGGTAAAGCATTTGGGGTTCCTTCAAGCACCTTTTGGCGAAGACCAAGCAGCCTTTGCCCACGAATTGAGACGAGAGTTCCTAGATCGAGCTTTCGAACTTCACGAGCGGTTCCTTTCAACGGTAGAAGATTATTACCTTGATACTCATTACCTCGGCGATGAGGGAAAGAATTTCAGCGGTACACTCCAAGACTTTGATAATGTCACTTGCTTCAATATCCTCAACAGAGACGACCAAAGAGTTGTCGCTCATAGCTCCAATCCCAGCGTGGATCAGCTCCATAGCGAGCTCTACCTTGTATGTTCACTGCGCCCAATGTTAATTCATGTGGGAGTCACCGCAGGAAATGATTCAAGGAACAAAACTTGTCACCTAGCCGAAATGGTAGCGGTGGCCTGGAGACCAGGTAGAAACCCTCAACGCGAGTTGAGGCACTTGAAGCGCAATACCGGGCCGGGGGAATCTCTGCTTTATGGTTTTTTCAAATAAGCGTAAGACTTTGATCTGTGGATTCGTGGGCTGGGGATATATCCAGAATGGCGAGTTGAAAATTAAGAGTATGAGTTATGAAGCCTGAAATTTGCCTAATCCGCATTGGGGATTGGGTGAAAAATGGAAAATCGGGCTTTCTGATCATTGGAGGTATATAATTGCGCATCTAGGTACTTCCTTTATAAGTACCTTGGTAGTTATAGCATCAAAGGTATAGTTTATCGGATAGGAGAGCGTCGGGTAGATTAGGTAGATGTCAGGGGATAATATACAATGGAGCTTGGAGGTGCAGTGACTTGCGGCTAAGTAGGAGCCTAGCAGCTGTATATAGAGGGGTACGGTGGCCCAAAAACCGCCAGAACACGACAATTCCATTAGGAGACAGAAACCGATTTTCGTGAGAGAGACGTGTTTTCCCTATTGAATCGCAGTTATACGGAAAATCATTGCAAGTTTGAGAACCGTTTTTAGTAACCATAGACTGACGCTACGGTATTCAATCTCTTGTTCATGACACTGGAGGGATCCCTCGAACGGACCATCTCAAAATACCTACTTTAAGGAGTAGGGATCAGTCCCGCCCCATTAGCTAAAAACCTGGATCCTTGTACACTGCCCCCAATCATCAATTAGAGAAACACGTGACCTGCGGGGATAAACGGGGTTAAGAAACGGAAGATATCATTAGAAACTTGGCTGTACTGGAGTTTTGACACAATAATAGATGGATCCCTTCGTACTTTGTAAACTCAGCGTACTCTAGCAACGTCATTTCTTTTCCCACCAGAATCGCGCGACATAACAACCCTCGGAGCTTAGCCACTAAGATATTTATAAACATTTTAATCAATAATCAAACTGAATTTCCAACCTATTTTCCACGTATCAAATATCCAAAACCTTTACTTACTCACTTTGACTTGTTAATGACGTAGGTCTTGTTATGAGCCAATCATAATGCGAAGATGGACTCTCATGAAGTCCTGAACGCGATGGAGACGAAGGTCAGTATGCACCATATGAAATCGCTAGGACACTCATGTGAGCCTCAGAGGTGTGTTAACTGTATCATAGCTAACATATATTCTCTATACTAGCCAAAGGGCTCAGCGTCTCTCGCGGCTGTTGTATCTGCTTTCGTTCCGACATGGGTAAGAGGGGTTACGTGATCCTCAAACGACGCGTTTTTGCTAATGTTACAAGGTAACTGGCCTTATCTTCGTTTCAATTTTCATCGTCATTCGACGTTGGTATCCCAATATCTATGCCCCTCGCACATTCATCGGGAGCATACCAGAGAAGTCGGTACACTTCCAAGGTTCTCAGACCCCCGGAATTCTGCTAAATTTCGCGTAGAGACCGTACCCCTTCAGAAGGGCGGTCCTATTTCAATTGGATACATACCATGAGAAATGTTCCTGACAAGTTCATCTTATACCATCAGTCACTCGACGCTTATCTCTATCTTCGATTTCTAAGAACAACCATCTTTCTCTGTCTGATTGGTTGCCTTTTCACGTGGCCTATTCTTATGCCCGTGAATGCGACAGGCGGTGGCTCCTCAACAGAACTTGATAGGATAGGCATTGGAAATGTCAAAGATAAGGGGCATTTTTATGCCCACGCCATAATGGCCTGGGTATTTCTTGGCTTCGTCATGTTCACCGTCGCTCGCGAACGTCTTTGGCTCATTGGACTTCGTCAGGCTTGGACCTTGTCAAAGCCTGTTGCCAATCGTCTTTCTTCGCGCACCGTTCTTTTCTTGTCAGCGCCGAGAGACGCTCTTGACGAGAATAACATTCAACAATTCTTTGGAGAAGGGGCATTGCGCATATGGCCGGCTACGAAGGTCGAGGCCATCGAAAGCCTGGTATCGAGCTTGAAGTCTAAGGTCGAGCAGCTCGAGGCAGCTGAAATGACACTCATACGTAAGGCTAATCAGGAGGGAAGAAAAATCGCAAAGAGACTCCGTCCACAGAACGGCGATTTAGACTACGAGGAGCTTATCCCTGATTCTGTTAAGAAATCCATCCGGCCGAGACACAAGCCAAATGTCTCTCCGTTGAATGAGCAGGTCGACAGCATTGAGTGGTTGCGCGAGAAGATTAAGGAGGATGAGGCGAAGATCGAAGATGCAAGAAGAACGTATGAAATCGGCGACACAAAGGGCGCAGCAGCCGTATTCGTCGAATTCAGAACATGTGCCGAAGCTCAGAAAGCATGCCAAAACGTCGCCTCCAGCAACCTGTTAGCCCTGAACCCTAGGTATACCGGTCTCGCGCCAAGCGAGGTCATCTGGAACAACATTACCATCCCACCTACTCGTCGCATATCCGAAGAAGGCACTGCACTAGCCATTGTGATTGCTACGATAGTTTTCTGGTCCATTCCAAGCGGTATTATCGGTTTGATCTCTAACATCAGCTACCTTGCTGATACATATGAATGGTTGAGTTTCTTGAAGAATTTGCCAGCCCCCGTTATTGGCTTGCTATCTGGTTTAATCCCACCGCTTGCCACAAGTTGGCTTAGCAAGATGGTACCGAATATATTCAGATGTAAGTATGAAACCACAGCTATCGTCAGACGCTCTACTGATTACGTTGCAGATATATTCAAGTCATTTGGAAGTCCCACCAACACCGCTGCGGAGCTTCGCGTTCAGAAGTGGTACTACATCTTCCAAGTAACACAGGTCTTTCTCGTCACCGCAGTCTTCTCTGGGGCAGCGCCTGCGGCTCAGGAACTGATGGATAGGGTGAAAGATCCCACTTCAGTCCCCGAGTTGTTAGCTAGACAACTCCCGAAGGCATCGAATTTTTACTTGACGTATTTCATTATTCAAGGAACTACTTCTGCTGCCGATAACCTACTGAATTATTCAGACCTTCTTTCATACCTTGTTTGTGGTTATCTCTTCGATAAGACGCCACGCCAGAAGTTCAGCCGATACACGAGCATGAAAGGGATCGCGTGGGGCAAATTATTCCCTAAGGTCAATAGAACCAAGTTCATCTAGTTTCATGAGCCTGTGCTAACCAGTTGCAGTTTGCCAATTTCGCAATCATCGGTAAGCTCATAGCATTGTGCCTTTCGTCTTCTGGCTCGCTCACTGTTTCTAGCAATTTCTTACTCCTGCATCGCACCACTAGTCCTCGGCTTCGCTGCCGCTGGGCTATCGCTCTACTATTTCTCATATCGCTACAACTTACTCTTCGTGATCCAGCCCAAGGTAGACACCAAAGGACAGGCTTACACACTAGCACTCGAACATCTTCTCACTGGCGTCTATATTTCCGAGCTTTCTCTGTTAGGCCTCTTTGGCCTAAGAAAAGCCACCGGCCCGTCTATCATAATCGCAGTTTTATTCATAGTCACCATACTTTACAATATGTTGATGAACAGGTACCTCGCGCCGCTCGAGAAGTTCCTACCGACCGATCTAGCTTCCTTGTCTGAGGACGATGACGAGTTGACCCCGCTTCTTTCGTCTGCGGAGGAAGGACAGGCACAGACGAACTCTCACATCCAACGTCTTGGCCAACGCGCTCACGTCCCTCCGACTGTCGCGCAGCACGTAGTAGACCCAATAGCTCGCTTCTTCGAACCCCAGGTCTTCGCTTCGCACCAGGCTATGAGAGCGTGGCTTCAGGAGGGGGATTCCTACAATAATGAGGAGGACGTTCCGGAATACACGAAGGAGCAGTTGAAGAAAGCCTATTTAAACCCGGCACTCACGAGCCCTACCCCTGTGATATGGATCGCTAGGGATTCGATCGGAGTTAGCCGGAACGAGATTGTGGAGATTGAACAGAACGGGCTGAAGGCTAGCGATCAGGGCGCTTGGCTTGATGAGAAGGGCAGGCTAAAATTGAGCACCGAAGATTTCGGCGAAGTACCAATCTGGAAACAGGGTGTAATCTATTGAGAGTGAGATATTTCTAAGGCTTCTCACTCATCTTTCTCACCGCGATTTATCATCATTTATTGTATAGTCACATGATACCCCCGAACCTCCCCAGAGCTGCCTAGTATGTTATCGACCCTCCAATACTCAGATCATCATCATCCTCCTTATCCTCTTCATCGTCATCACTCTCTTCATCCGAGTTTTCTATACCAAGACGTGATAGATTAGAGCTTGCCTGGCCGATTGTAGTATCCGCGACCACCACAACAGCTGCCGTGTTCGGTGTCTCTTCACCCTCTTCCTCGTCAATGCCATGTTCCAATATCGAGGAACTCGAAATGCTCCCGATATCCTGCCCGAGGTGCTCCATGAGACCTAGCAACTGGTTTCTTTTGACATATCTACCTCTTGTTCCCCAGTATCTATTGGCGAGTTCTACTTCCTTGTCTACCCCTATTCCTCTCCTGGCTTCATTGCGATAGGATGAGTTTACTACCGAGTTGAGAAAGGCCCACCACATATAGCGGGCGCTCGGGCGGAAGTCGGTAAGGAACTTCAGGCGTCGGCCGTCTAGGTCATCGACCGATCTGATATTGTAGGCTTGCGGGTATTTCAGCATAACCCGTATCCTGCTCTCGAGTCCATTACGGTCAAGTATTATGATCTTATATTCTTTCGGATCCGTACTCTCCCAGTCTTTGACGTATTTCCGCCTTGTATCCAGGTCAGTGATGGGGTCCTCCTTGGAGTCCGCCTCCAGACGAACGTCTGGCACGATCGCAATATATCCCAATTCGAGTATTTTCTCGACATCGGGGCACAAAAGGAGGCCATTCACCGCCGTCATGATCTCATCCTGGACCCCCTTTCCAAAGATTATATCTGCATGCTCGATCGATTTGGAGGGGTAAAGGTGCCCTGCGTGCACCCATTCACTTCTCAGCCAGGCACCACAGACTGGCTCCCAGACAGACCCTTCCTCTTGTTTCTCTGTGTGGTATTTCTCCATCATGTCAGCACGCATTGGGCTTTGCTCTTGGTTGTCCCTGGGACCGTACGAAGCCGCACCCAAGCCAAACCCACTAGCCGCACCGAAAAATAGTTTGATCCACGACTCGAGGATCGGGTGCTGTTTATTAGCTAAGCGAGCTGTCTGAGATTTAGCTGCTGACAGCTTCAGGTCTATTGCTCTCCGTTTCCGGCTGAGCTCAAAGCCGATATCCAGGGACCGTAGCCACTCATTGTATGGGAGTTTCGAATTAGATCCCTTCTCGTGTTCTCTATACGTCAATATACTGTTGTATTCGTGCAACTCTTTCTCCAACTCTAGAATTTCAAGATGCGATGACCAATACTCTAAATCGAATGAAGAATGCACTTTCAGATTCTTTTTCCTCTTTTTAATTTGTAGACTGAGGTCGGACTTCTTCGTACTGAGCTTTTCAGTTGGCCAAGCTTCTAACGCACGCTTACTGGAAGTTCGTGTGAGGATAAGTCCAGCAGGGCCTGACAAGTTAGGCGACATCGGTGGGACTTCTTCGGAATCCATGGTGCTGTCAAGCCTTCTACGAAGACCCTGTGATAGCCACAGAGCTAGGATCGGCCCATAGAGGAGTTCCTTGGCAGAGTATCTCTTAGCGTCCAGATAGACAAGGAAGGATTCCCGTATATCGTGTCTCCCGGTGCGAGGTAGCTTAGAGCTCCTCGTACAACAATAGAGTCTTTTCCTTGCTTCTAGGTTTGCATCGTGACAGGTGCTTCGGTGTTGTGAAAAAAATAAAAATAAAAAGTCAAATTCGCAGCTGTCTGAGTTGATTGTTTATATTTGTAGACTCCCACGAATGGTCTTTCCTTAGTGAATGTTTCTAGCTTTTTACTATTGTACATTCCTGCCTTTGATAAAGTTTCGGCTTGCAGACGGTGACTTTTCCTTGCGGGGTCTTGCCTTCCTTTAAGTTGATGATTTCGCAGGGGCTACCATTTCATAGTACATAGTATCCCTAAGTAAACTTAAAGTACTTTTAAACTTTCACCGGATGATTAATTGCCGCAAATAACGATCTAAGGAAGATGAACATATCAATTGATTCCTTTTGATAGCAACTTGTCGATAACGTCCATCAAGACCTGCTTCCGAACGGCGTGTTTGACCATGTAAGAGAAGCGCCGCCATCGACCACCAATGTATGTCCATTCACGTAGCTCGAAGCTGGCGACGCAAGAAACGCTACTACATCTGCGACTTCGCTGGGCATAGCCAGCCTACCCATGGGTAAATCACCAAGCATATCTCGGTAAGTTTCCTGCCCGCAACCCTCGATAAACTTTTCTACCATCGGCGTTGAAACCCACGATGGTGCAACAGCGTTGATTCGAATACCCCTTGCGGCATTCTCGATGGCCGCTGTTTGCACCATCCCCTTGACGGCATACTTTGCCGCGGTATAATTACCCACGCCTAAAACTGGGCCTTCTGACACCAAGGAAGTGAGCACGACTATTGTGCCCCTGACCGGGGACCTGTTAGCGACAGCCGGTGTTGAGATAATAGCATCCTGTCGGTCCATAACACGCAATGTGGCGCGGGTCAACAAGAAGCACCCGATATTGTGTTCTTCATCAAGGCGTCGCCATTCGGTAAGAGATGTATCACGAATTGGCGTTCTATTTGATACTGCGGTCTATGTTTGGGTTTGCCAATCATCATGAGCTGTGTATCTCAAGAATCTAGTTTCAGGAGCAGACTTACACCAGCAGTATTAATAAGCACATCGATACGGCCATGATGCTCGGCGACTTGGGCTATGAAGCCATCGACGCTAGCTTCGTCGCGTACATCAATATGGTACGCAGAGGCGCAGCATTTCGAATTGTCGGAGCGCTCTATTTTTGAGCATATAGCCGCTGTTTCTTTGGCAGCCTCGACGTTTAGGTCGGCACATATCAATACGTCGGCTCCTAGAGAAGCCAAACGTTGGGCAGCTGCTCGACCAATTCCGCTACCTATTCGTCATCAGAATTAGACGGTGTTTATTGGAAGATTTATTATATCGCCTAAATGTTAGACGATAGGATGCTTACCAGCGCCAGTCACAACAACAACACCCTTGGTTTCCATGTTAAATGCTGATTCTAAGCGATTTTTGAGTCAGGAATTTTGAGAATCTTGGAACTGTGTTAGATTTCACGAAAACAATGACACCTTATAAAAGATGACATTAACATTTTACCCTTTTTACCTTCTCTCTGACTGATCACTTACCAGCCGGACTTCATTGGAACTTTAAAACAAGTAGTAGCTGCAGTACCAATCACGCATCGCGAGTATCATTCAAGGTTAATCCCAGCTTTTTGCATTAGATCCGATCTACCTAGGCATATAAGATCTAAGATAATCTAGAGTGTTTCAGATCGGGAAGAAGTCCTCCCGCTACCGACCGGTGTGAGCGAGGTCACATCAAATTATATAGCTAGTAGGTACCTACATAGCAATGGGAGAGTCCGGACTACCCCTCAACCGCCCGTGAACGCTGGGCCGTCGACTCAACCGGGTTCGTTTCCGAAAAGCCTGAACTCACCCACGGTTCCACTACCTAAGTCTTGCGTCCGAAGCAAGCTCCGACGCAACTATCTTCATCTACGCCGTTCCGACCGACGGATCGGCACTCAAAAGATGGGTTTCCCAGTCTTTCAGCGTAGCTTCCGCCGACATCTCGTAAAATTAGGAAGTCTTCATCCCCTAATCCAACCCTTTCCTCATAGACACCCTGCTAACTCTCTCTTCCAATCCGTTAGCCCTTACTAATCCAGCATCTGGCACTGATACCGCGTCTCGCACCCAGCCTCTATACCCCGCGCAAGCCGCGTCCGTGCACGCCAGTATCGTGGGGTGAACTACGCGATCGCGGGGGTGAGCGGGGCAGATTGGCATTACACGATCACGATTCGATTTGGGTTGAGACCATGTCGACTAAGAGCTAATACCCCTATTTACTTGACAGGCAACATATTACACTACGATGAACGACACTGGTAGTGAGATCATGGAAACCGGTACGACAATTTCAAGGTCCAACTTAGCACGAAATATATTAAAATTATTGGAGCATGAGAATGTACAATCATTTCAAATCCGTCAAACGACAATCAAGCACCATTGATGTATGAGTGGTGCGGCGGATTCTAGTCCACTTCCGAAGCCAAGGATATCATCGACTCCGTTGTTGGAGGTGGTTCATCTTCTCTTGAATATGGCTTCTTGCTGAAATCAAGCTTCGATGCGCCATTAGCCATAAGTCCGACTCCAGCGGCTATGAGACCCGGGTTGATCAACAGGCCGCCTCCTACCGTGGCCCCTATTCCTGCTAGGATGCTCAACACCGGAACTGAGTTCTTCTTTATCAACATCTTTCTCCTTTGGCGCCGCATCCTCTTGTCCAGATCCGCCTTATTCTCTTCTAGCTCCGCCTGTTCTTCTTCGATCTGCTTTCGAAGCTCTTCGTCTTCTTCATTCTCGCTATCAGATAGGACCGAGAGTGTGTCAGCTTGGGAAAGCCTCTCAAGTTCACTTTCCCTCTGGGCTTCTCGCAATATTTCCATGTTGGCTTTCTCCTCTTCTATCAGTTTTTGATAATCTTCTTGGCACTGTTTCATCATCTCCAGCATGCGCCGTTGATCCTCCTGAACCTGTGCAAGTACTTTGCTGTACTCTTCAGTCTTATCATTCGCGAGATGCTCTAGGCTTGTCTGAATGGTTGATTGCGACGATTGTATGTTCTCTATCTGGCTCTTTGTCGCATTCAAAGTCTCTTGTAACTCGAGAGCCATCTTGTTATTACCATCTTGGAGCGTTTGACGGAATTGAGACGTTATGTCTCGGAGGTCTTCTTGGTGTTTTGCCAGAGCTTGAACGAAAGCATCTTGAACAGCTTTTCCAACTTCAGTGTCATCTAGGTTTGTTCCCTCGTCTACCAACTCCTTCTGTATCTTCAATGTGATACCTCCATACTCCTCGCGGAGGTTTACCAGATGACTGATGGCACCAAGAGCGGATTCCTTATCTCCGGTCCACCTCATGACATTGCTTCCCCCACGGATTAGCGCTCCCCAGAAGTTTTCCGTGTTCCGCAGCTGTTCTTCATGACTGAAAGCTTTCTGGAGAAGTGCGGCGTCTTGTTCGATAGAGTCCCACATGGAGGACGTCAATATAACTCTAGAGAAGGCATCGAGGCCACATAACTTTCTTAGGATCTCGAGGTTCTTGACAGAGGAGCCGGAAACACGATTGTCGGTTATGCGGTGCATGTATATGACACCAGCCACACTCAGTCCGTGACGGTAGACTTGAGCGAGGACGAAGACAATATCTCTTAGGACTTCGGCGTTTGAACGGTACGTATCGTCAAACCCGGGCGTATCCATAAGAAACACGCGACGTCCATCCTCGTATTCTAGCGTGAAGAAGTCGACTCCCGATGTATGAGAAGTGAGGTTATGGCCAACAATATCAACCTCTTCTTCGAGGACGGTAGATATGAATGAACTTTTCCCGGAGCCTGTCACTCCCATCACTAGGACAACCGTGTCGGACTCTCTGTTGTTGAAATTAGATACCTAGGTAGCTTCTCTAGAAAGTCAGGGTTGGATATTTACCTGATGTTCAAAAATTCATAGTCCTCCATCTTGAAAATTGAGTATAGTTCCGTGCTCACTGAATAGATCAACTTTAACTTCGATAAAGGTACCTAGTGGACATTTCCATCAATACTTTGCCCGCTCATGTGCCAGTATCTACACTAGTCAGATGGGTGCCCCTGGCTTCTCGAGTTATCAGGAGTTCCAGAGTTTATGTCGCATGGATATACGCGCGCGAGCCGGTGGTGGCGAGTCTCAAATTCTCAGCCTCACTAAACACCCACCTTGGTAATCATACAATGATCTACCTATAAGAGGTCACCCAGGTAGTCGGCGTAGCTTTGTAGGACGGCCAATGCAACAATCTCCAACGAATAAGCACCGCCTTTTCCAGGGTCCCCTGATCGCTTATACTCAGCATCGGGATTCAATTTCCAAATCCAGTCGCCGACTAACTTTCCTGACACTTATGGCCCCCAAACAACCCCCAGCCCATGGCATATAGTCCATGCAAAGCCGCTTCTTGGCATAGAAAACTGGTGATGACTGCATATCTAGTTCGATTCTGAGGAAGCCACAGCGCTTCTCGATGCATCAACCCCTGATTGAACATGCAGCTGATGAAGCAGGCTGCGAAAATGCTAAAATTAAATTGAATTATCTATAGATACTAGATATCTTCGAGCTCAGAGGCGTATGAAAGATGGCTAGTGTCATCAACGCAAATTTTCACCAGAAGAACTTATTAGGTACCCAGGCTGGTTCGTACTAGGTACTGCGTAGTATTTACTTGTGTTTTCCTCTCTTTCCTCGCTAGTAGTCCACATTCATTTTCTTATCGAAGGAAGCTCAACATCATGACGCAATTTTCTCAACCAGCTACCAACGACGTGGTCATCGCTGTCATGGGCGTTACTGGGGCTGGGAAGAGCACGTTCATTAACCATTGCACAGAAAAGCGGGTAGAAATAGGACACGATCTCCAAGCTTGTAAGATACAATGGCCCGCCATTCATCACCTACTGAAGCTTAATCTAACATCTTCGAGGTACTCAGAAAGTAGAAACTCATAAATGCTCGTTGTTTCCGAACAGAAACGTCTTTCTCGTCGATACGCCGGGCTTTGACGATACGAACCGCACAGACAAGGAAGTTCTTAAAGAGATTGCTTCATGGCTGGGGATGACATATGAGAAGAAAATACAACTCAGTGGCATCATATATCTCCATCGGATCACCGATACCCGAATGCAAGGTTCTGCAAAGAAGAACCTGCTAATGTTCAAGAAACTCTGCGGACCGAAGGCCCTCCAACATGTCATCCTGGCTACCACAATGTGGGAACGGCTCCCCGACGAAGGCATGGGCGTGAAGCGAGAAAGGGAACTCATCGAGACAGAAGAGTTCTGGGGATGGATGACACGTCAGGGGTCACAAGTTCGACGACACCATAATACAGAAGATTCCGCCAGAGACCTGCTAAAGATATTTGTAGCTTCAAAGGAAGCCCCTATCACGCTAAAGATCCAAGAGGAAATCGTCGACAAGCATAAGGAACTCAACGAAACCAGCGCGGGTATCGAACTAGACAGTGCGCTAGCTGTAGAAAGGGAGAAATACCGAAGAGAACTAGAGGAAATGAAGTCCGAGATGAAAGAAGCATTGGCGGCCCGGGACAACGAGACGGCCGAGATCATACGACAGAACCAACAAGAAGTTTTAGATAACATTAAGAAACTTGACCGCGATCGACAGGAACTGAGGGTGTCCTTCGAGAAGATGTATCAAGAGCGTGTTGCGCAACTTGAAGGTCAACTACGCCAGCAGCATGAGGCTAATGAGAAGATGCACAGTTCTATGCAGGAAATGATGGCCTCTATCAAGCTCGAAAGAGAACGGGTCAACACGCCCCCAGTGCCGCAAAGGGAACCTGAGCCTCAATCCACCAGCTGGCCACCGACATACGTGTCCGATGACAATGACGACAATTCCAGCATGGAGGGAAACTCAGGGAGCAATAAATACGACAACCCTACTTATGACAGTGACTCGGTAAGTAGCCCAGTGACATTTGCCATTGATCCTTGATCTAACCTACAGTAGAAAGAGCCGTTCTCTTGTTTAGGATGTGGCAAGGGATTCTGGAACAAGGACGCGCTCTTCGAGCACCTTGAGGAACGCGAGCGAGCTGGAAAATCCCACGCTAGGGACACTCGCACCGGAAAGCGTGAAAAGCTGCGCCGCAATAACGGGTATCATGGGCCGACGGCAGATTCGCTCTTTGATTGCTTAGCATGCAATAGGCATTTCGGGACGAGAGAGGCGCTTTTTGAGCATCTGGAGAGACAGGAGAGGGCTGGGAGGTCGCATGCAAGGGATACACGTACTGGAAGGCCGGAAAGATTATCACGGTGGTGAGGGCGAAGGGTACGGTATCTACCTAGGTAGGTAGTGAGAGGGTTGGCGATGAATATATGGATAGCGTTACCGAGCATTTTTACATATAATGGGATATCTTCAGTTTAGTCACGTCAATGCCTAGCACATCAGTAATTTTACCACGAGCATTCCATTACACTAATAAATCATCAAAGGTGTACCGTTCAGCTATAAGAAATCCGAATCCGTGCAATTGAGCAATGTTGAATCTGCGTATGTACGGCACTGCAATCGTGAAATATCTAGGTAGGCGATTAGAAGTCGGTTCGAGGCAGACCTATCCGTGCAAGAGTATGAGAAAGTATGGGCGACAAATTCCGCCGCCAGGTCAATGCCTAAGAAGTCCTGAGAAAACCTGAAGAGGAGACGAAAGAGCAAAATGATAGTGTGTTCGCGGTTCGGCCTTATTCCGAAGTTCAATGGTGACCTAAACCAGCGCCAGCGTTGATCACACCAGCGGACCTCACATACCCAAACGGAACTTAACCATAATAGTAATACGCGCCATTGGGAGGGTATTGTTGCGGAGGGTATTGTTGCGGAGGGTATTGTTGCGGAGGATATGGCGAATAACCTGGAGGTAGGTTTTGGTAGCCATGGTAATTGGCGTTCTGCATCATTGGAGCACCGGCCTCATTCATGAGGTTGTTGCTTGCCTGTTGATGACTGTGGCTGTGAAAACTCGATAGATCGTTGCCGTGGGGGGCGGCCTGGGGGGTAGAGTTGGCTGCAGCCATATTGCTGCCGTATTGCATGGGATTAGAGAGATGGTGGCCCGTAGTGGCCGGGGTTGGGTAACTGCCATACGGATTTGCGGCAGACTGCTCTGGACCAAAATCATATGTAAAAGGATCCTCGTTGGGGATGGGCGGCTGGTCAGGATGGATCGGTTGATGGTTGGAGCTCGGGAGCCCGGTAAAAACATTGACGTTGCCTGCTCCCATGCCAGTGCCTGGTAGGGTCTGCGGGTCGCTGAGCTGGCTGCCATCTTCATCTTCCGAGTCTTCCAAGTCTTCCGAGTCTTCCGAGTAAGCATCGGAGGTTTCATCCTGCTGTTCCTCGATAGAATCATCGCCAAAAGGTAGATTAGCTAGGCCTTCTTCTAGGGCTTGCTCTAGGGTTTGCTCTTGGGCTTCCTGTAGGGCGTCGGCTGGGGCGTCGGCTGGAGCATCTTCGGGATCGTCTGCTGGAGCGTTGGCCGGATCATTGGCTGCTGCGTCGACCGGTGCGGGTTGGACTTGGTCCTTCTTGCGCGGTTTGTCCTGCTCAAAGATATCCTTGTGCAGCTTGGTCCGACCAAACTGTTTTCGTAGCTCCATCCACCTGTCTCCCTGCCCATTGAGCAAATCCTCTCTGCAGGTGAGTGTCTTGCCATTGATAGTGACGGGGGTGTCGAGGGCAGCGAAGATCTTCTGCTCGATGCTGGGGTCGACAGATATCACCGCTGCTAAAAGGTGGTCGCCTTGGGGCTTTTTGACCTCTGTATATTCACAGATGTAGTCCCTATTCTCGCACTCGACGCACTCAGCTAGAACACCGCTACAAGGCTCCACTGCATCGAGACACTCGAAGCAGTCTCGGCCATTCGGCGAGAGAGTGCAGTATAGAGAGTTTTCTATGCAGCGGACGCACCGCCATCCAGTGCATGGACGGTGTGCATAAGAACACGGGTAACATTGAGCACTTTTGCGAGTCTTGGTCTGCCAGCCGTGGGCCTCTCGGGGCTTGGTAGGTTTCTTCTTCTTCTGAGGGTGACTAATCTCGCCACTTAGATCCTCTGTGGCCTCCTGGGGGGCTTCGTTACGGCGCTTTGGCATGGCTGTAGGTGAGCGGCGGGCCTTGATGATATGCACACGCGGGGACTTTAGAGGATATCTAATATTGAAGATTAGTTAGAAGAAGCTCGTTACTATCACGACTTGGGATGGCTACCTTTTTTTGTTGGTGGTTTTGTAGTAGCTGGCAACGTTTGCGGAAAGATTGTGAGTTGTGTGGTTAAGAATTAGATTTAGTTGGACAAAACACTTTCAAGGAATATAATATGAATCAGAACTTCGAGTTCGAGGAACTATACTTTGGGAGAATTCGAATACGATAGATGTTGTGTGAGACAATTGGAAGGGGTGTAGCTGAGATATGAATTACATGATGATGTGGCTGCCTCAAAGGGGTATATCAACTACGACATCCCTATCTTATATATCATCAAGACGGCACGCATTTTGACAACAAGAGTCTCATTGGGGGTCTCCTATGCCTGTCCATCATTACCTTCGTCCTCTGCTCCATTGCCACTATACCCATGGGGATATCCTATGAATTACTCATATCGTTAAAAAATCTTATATTGTGCCTGTTAATCAAGAGAATTCCTAGCTCTGCGGTTATTTATGAACCCTTGGCTAGTAGCCATTTCTTGTAATAAAAAGGCCTTTCCGTTACCCAACAGAGTCATTACTATTGTCAAAGGCGGAGATGTCTCACAGGAATTCACAACTGCGTTCGTGATATGATACAGATTGAGCCTGCTTGATTTGGTCGTCGATCTCGGTAAGATATAGCACTGAAAATTAAAGAAGAAACCATTCTCACAAATGCACATTCCATTGGAGTAGCTCCTCTGTAGTTCCGTACTCGATCAAGACTTATTGAATCTAATGAAAGATGCGGTTGGGTGATTCATAGTGGACTCCAAGACAATAGCTGGGACGACAACGACAATGATAGTAACTGAATACTAATTGAAATGAGGAAGGGAATACTAAAAACGACAACGAGCTGGCGGAGTTAATCCCGTTTCGAAAATAAGTTTAGAATTGCGATTTCAATCTCTTTTCTTGGAAAAGCGAATATTTGAACTTCTCGATCTTTTCTTTCCAATAAAGACCGTCAGCAGGATCCAAGCAGCTCCATGTATTTGATGTGTCCACCTCAAATACAACTCACAGAAACTCGACCGGTAAGTTCAATTGCATTTAGGTTCATATTGGATGAGAAACCACCACCAGAGCTATTTGGTTTTAGAGAAATGTATTCACAGCACCCCTTTACTTCAGAGAGCCTGAGATGGTACGCATCGATGGATTTAACAACGACAGAATGGGAGAATGCCTAGTTGACAACATTGCTGGCGTCGAGCTTCTCAAATTCTGATGAATACTAATAGGTATCCAGCATTAGACAATATTCTTATCTGCCAAAATCACCTACCCTACTCTTCATATCCCGTGGCAAGCTATTAGGACTCGGAACTAGGAGACTCGAAAAACAACCAGAATTATCGACCAAAGACCAAGTCATTGACGTTATATCACCTTCACGATGCCTACTTATCCTGCACTCACGTCATAGAGATTCTATTAGTAGTAGGATGCAATTGGGGGTTCAAATGATTTAAGCTTAGCAGCTGGAGGCCTGACGGTGCTCATACAATATGTTTAGTCAGCAGTCCTACCTAGTAGTTATATTTATAATATCACTAGAAGGTCATAAGAAAGGTTGCCAAAAAGTACCTAGCTGTGGAATTAAGCTCTAATTCCGAACCCCCGGTGTGAGTAGGTATTGCCAGGGTTTCGATTAATTCAATCGGATTTATTCTAGACAGGGTCTTAGACACCATGGACGGCAGGCCTCCTATCTCGTAAGCTACAACGTTAATTATTGTCCGCAATGTAAAAAACAAGAACACCCCAGAAGGGAAAAATGTATGCCCATCAAAGCATCTATCCAGTACTTAAGTAGGTAGACAATCGCTAGTTATCTTGGTTATTCCGGATAAACAGGATGTCTTTCTATTTAAGCGACGCGGAGACTTAATCGGATCCTCGGCGGGATCTACAATCCGCGATTCTAAATAAACCGGAGGCCTGAGCATCGGTTACGATAGTTGCAGCATGATTGGACCCCTGCAAGAAGCCTCACACGGTGTACCTAGATGCAATGGCACAGCATCGCGCCGCTGTTTCATGCAGTTCAATAGCGTGCCTGGATACTTAGGTGGGCTTAAGTTCACATCCCAGCTACGGCCAAATGAGTATAAAGGAACAGTCTATGACCATAGTTGAGTCCTTCGCTGTTACTACCTAGTAGTAAACTCATCGACATATTTACACAGAACTGAGAAAGAAGCCATGGAGGGTCAGACCTTAAAATTCGACCCCGATTACGAGAAATGGCGCAAGCCATTTGGCGACAAGATGCGCGTGCCGGATTTCAAGACGACAGACGAATTCCGGAAATTCAGCCACGACTTCATGGAAGCCGCATTATCGCAGGTTCCGCCGGATCCCAGCGACGTCAGGACCAAATACCATTGCATTTCGCACGACGGCGCCGAAGTTGAGATCGAGCGATACGCCAGCGCGGAGCAGATGAAGCCCCAAGAGAACCTACAGCCGGCGGTGCTGTGGTTCCATGGGGGTGGTATGGTCATCGGAACCATTGAATTATTCTCGCCGACAATAGCCAAGCTAGCGGTCGACTCAGGTGTTCAGATCTTCGGCGTCGACTACCGACTTGCGCCAGAACACCCAGATCCGACACCAGTCGAGGACTGCTACGCCGCCCTCCAATGGCTATCGACGCATGGCGCGGAACTTGGCATCGACCCAGCCCGTCTCGCAGTTATGGGCGATAGCGCAGGTGGCGGACTTGCTGCAGGGACCGCGCTCCTCGCGCGGGATCGAGCGCTGGAACCCCCACTGAAGAAGCAAATTCTTGTGTATCCCATGCTAGACGACAGGTCTATTAATGCGCCATCTGCAGCCGCCCTCGATAAATTCGTATTCTTTCCCCTGCACATGAGCAGGCTCTGCTGGCAAAGCTATGTCGGGAAAGACAAGGCGGGGAGAGATGACGCGGATGTGAGCCCGTATGCAGCTCCAGGACGGGTGAGCAGCGTACACGGACTTCCGAGCACGTACATCGACGTCGGGGGATTGGATCTGTTTAGGGATGAATGCGCGATGTTTGCGGCAAGATTAGCGGCGGCGAATGTCGAAGTGGAATTCCATCTATTCCCGGGGTTGCCTCACGGGTTTGAGAGGTCGCCCAGGTCCTATGGCACCAAACATGCCTATGAAAGACGGATACAATGGGTGAAAGACTTATGAAAATGATGTTTAGACATGCCAATATTGTGTAAAATATCGGATATTGCGGACAATCACGTTAACCAATCAAATCCTATACACTGTCCACCTCCCATCGGGCACTATTGGATTATTCGAATATCCATCTAGAGTCTTAAGGATGATCCTCAAATTTCTTGGAAGCATCCATGGATGTCTCGGGACGCGACCTTATCCCACTCGCAACAACCTGGAGGCACCGGGAAAAGTGTTTCCCATAGTGAGTCAAAACGGCGTAGCCTTGAGAAGTCTAGTTAAACCAAGGCTGGCTAGGTAATTTACAACTTAGAACTAGGTCAAAACAGAATAGGGGTTATAAAAAATGAAAAAGCAAAACATGAAAAAAAGAAAAAATTAGTGATTGCATCCCTCAGTTAACTGAGGGGCATCGGGAATTGAGCCCGATGCGGGGGTCGAACCCGCAACCTTGAGATTAAGAGTCTCACGCTATTAGATCGCATGTTAGTATTTGTGATGAAGAAATCATAGGGATTAATTGGTTACTAACCTCTACCGATTGAGCTAACCGGGCTGAATCTTCGGTGGAAGTGAGGATAATTATCGAGCATTATAACGCAAGGTGTGCGAGGTGGGGTAAAGTTCGGCTAGAGGCCAATCATTTAGTCGAGAGCGAAAGACTTAAACTCCGAAGGCTATTGGTGGCTTCAGTGCCAAATGATAGGCTTAGGTAATAGTGAGAGGAAAATCAGCTGTGCGTAGTAGCATGCGTTGTATGTAAGAATATAGAAATGAGAGTGGAATTCAAGAGAAGGGGGAATATTAGTGAGAATCTATGGATAATCATAATGATGAAAGATGACATATGTGAATAGGAACGTATTATTGCGTAACACAATCTGATCGGGCGGTCTTCTTTCTCCAAATGAGAACTATGGAAGGAAACCACGATTTATTCATCGGATTTGACATAACTAAGATCCATGGATAACATGATATGCCTACCTTCATGATTGAGGAAAGGACGTTAAGTGGTATTTACCACAGTTGCAATGGTGTAGGCATATCACATTATGTACTAGAATCAACGAAATCTACCCCCTAAGTAATAGGCAATAAACCAACATCACTCAGGAACAACCTCCTTGCCTACCTCCCTCAACGCCTTAACCAAGCCCTCCACCGTACTCTTCAGCGTCGAGCAATTGACCACAACACGGAACAAGCTCCCCTTCTCCCCGGGCGCATAATCAACCATGAACCCCCTCGGCACAAGCCTCGCCACCATCTCCCTCGTCCTGCGCGTATTCTCCTCCACATCATCCAACAACACACCCCCCGGCGCGTAATAAAAGCACACCTGCAGACACGGCGGCGGGTTACTCGACAACAGCACAAAGTCCTTAGACTCCTGCACCAGCGTCGCGAGATGGCTCGCCGTAGCAAACGCCTTATCGACATGATCCTCGAACCCCCTATCCCCATAATAAACCCACGCGAGCGCCAAATTCAGCGCGTCGCCCCTGCGTCCGCACTGCAATCCCAAATCCGCCAAATCCCATACCTCCTGCTCCTCCTCATGCTTATCATGGAACAAGTACCCCGCGCGTAGCGTGTTCGCGCGCTGGAAGACCGCGACGTCGTTTGTTAGTAGGAACGAGCACGGGATAGGCACGTTCAGCATCTTGTGCGGGTTCACGGTAATCGAGTCCGCGAGGTGGGAGCCGGCGAGCTTGTGTTTTTGTGCGGAGGAGAAGATGGCGGGACCGCCCCAGGACCCGTCGATGTGCAGCCAGATCCCGAATTCGCGGGCCACCTGCGCGAGCTCCGTGAACGGGTCGTAGGAGCCCCAGACCGTGGTCCCGGCTGTTGCGTTCACGTACAAGGGGGTCTTGCCCTCGGCTTTGGCGGCGAGGATCGCGGCGCGGAGAGAGGAGGGGAGCATGGCGCCGCTGGAGTCTACGGCGACGGGAATTACAGCCGAGGAGCCGATGCCGCATATTGTGGCCGCTTTGGATACGGAGTAGTGCCCGTGCGCGCTGGTGAATAGCGCGAAGGAGTGGGATCCGTTGCCGTTGGTCTTTGTCTCGGGGAACAGCGTCGCACGCGCGATTACGAGTGACGTCATGTTTGATGCGCTACCTCCTGGACAGGTTATCCCGCCGGCACGGGGCCCTTTTAGCCCGAATAAGTTGGCGAGTTTGCGGGAGGTAGCTTTTTCGATAATCGTTAGGGCTGGGGAAGTTTTGTAGACATGGACCTGTGCATTGTGAGATTTGATGAAGGTTGGGAGTGCATGATAGGATAGACTTACGTTGGTGTTTAATGCTGTTAAGAGAAGGTCGGATGCTACTCCAACCTATGATGTCGTCTCAGTAAACTTCCTCAATATTGATATAAAAGGGATCAAGGTGAGTACTCACGGGGTTGAGAGCTGAGTATAACTTATCCATGAACCCCTGATCCCACGTATTTACGCTGTACCGTAGGATATCCTGGACAACATCTAGGAAGCCGTTTCTTCCAGTTCCATGTTCGGGTATCGAAAATTGTAGTTTCTTTACTAGATCCTCAGGGCTATGAAAATCTACGAGGGCATTTCGACGTGGTACTCCTTGACGATCAACGCCTATAGAACCAGTAGCTCGAGATGCGGCAGCAAGATCTGCATCTCTGATAAACCGTACGATGAGAAATTCCACTTCGCCAACAAGCTAGAAGTGTGTTAGATTTGTAATATTGGTTAAACTTATGTAGGAGAGAAGAATTTATGAATTTTATCGAGGTGCTGATATTGATTTAGGAGCTTGACTTACATCCTCTACGTCAAGTGCCCTATCCAACCAGGGCTCACCAGAATCCTCATCGTCGTAGACTTTAGTATCAGAAGACATCGTGAACCTTTAATTAGAATATAAAAAATGGTCCATTTTTTACCATCCACTTGAATGCTGCGACTTACGTATTTCTATATAGCAGAGCGTTTTCGGACTTCCCTTTCTGTTCAGAAGCTACCTGCGTAATTGCCGAGTCCCCACTGATTGGTTTTTTTTCTCGGATCACTATTTGACGTTGATCGCGTGCTTGACCAAATTCTAATGCAATGTCGGAATGGGGGAGCTAACAAAAAGAGCTAAGAAAATAAGCAGGGAGCTGGTGGGTAATAATAGGTAGATTGTTTTAAGTTGTTAGTCTTCTCTATAGGTATCGTTTATATCACCTAGATACCACCCAGGTAAGTAGGAAGATATTCTTTTCTTGCCCTCGACGATGACAAGCGACCGAATCAAATAGAACAATCACAAGCTGTGATGTGGTTAATATTCCACCAAATAGAAAAAAAAGCAACGAAAAACAAAACGAAAGTGAACTCCAGCAAATGCGTTTTTTTGTAGCCTATGAATCACATACCAATCTCATCCTAACCCGTACAAATGCCGTGATGATTCCCAAAAGGCGCCAACAACTAGGACGAAGTTCGCGCCGTATGATGGAACCCAACTGTACGCCCGAGGAAGAAAAAGGTATCATTCAATCCGTCCAACCGTTGCAATCGTGTTCTCGTAGCGCACCTAGTCGACTCGTTTTTTCGTCTCAGGCGGCTCCCCTCCGTTTTGGTCGTGCGCCTTTCCATTTCCGTTGGTAGCTCCTAGATCGCCTTCGTCCTCTCCCTCGTCGTCCCAGGCATCTACCGCGTTTTCATCCCAGTTGTCGACTTCCTCCTCTAATGTAGCGGCTCGCTCTGCTCCAACTGCTGTCGTAACGCCCTCCTCTTGAGCCCCGACTCCTTCACCGAGCTCGAGGTCCTCAACGTCTTCACCTGGGACGGCGTTATACTGGCGGCGTAGTCGCTTCCTCTCCAGCATCCGTAGATGGTACCAGGAACATAGCCCGAGGGCCAATACGCTGCCGACGACGTTGGCGACAATGTCGTAGGGGTCGAATTCTCGGCCGTTAGGCAGAAAGCCTTGAAGGAATTCGGAACCGACTCCCATGCATATTGTGCATACCACGGCGGTCAGGTTTAGGGTTCGACGACGGTTAGTGTCGATGATCCAGTAGAAGGCGGTTGTTAATAGGAAAAAGGTGACGAAGTGTAGGACCTTGTCGTTGACGATGGTGTTGAGTTGGAGGGACGAGAGCCCTGCGTAGCCTGCGAGAAGGCATAGCAGGAAAAAGATGCCTGAGGATGGATGGATTTGTTAGCCTAGGGATCTTCGGACCAGACATGCAAGAGGCAAGCTAATTCCAACGATCGTCATCGCACGTCTTAGGATCTTATCGAATGCTACCTATTAAGTAGAATATCCATGATCCATGGATGGTAGCAACAAAGAGCAAGAAGGCGGCGAAACTTACCTGCAAAGGGCAGACGAATGCGCATATTCGAGTTGGTGGGTATTTAGGCCGATACGATTTGCATTAACATGATTTCGATTGTTGTTCTCGCCGACTCTGTGTTTTTATACTGCACACATTCGAGAAATAGGTACCAAATAGAATTTTATTATGGGAGAGAGTTACGTAGAGGAAGGGACAAGATGTGTGAAGCTGCTTCCGAAACGACAAAACGAAGAAGCTGATGCCAGGGCTGCAAGGGTAAGCTTAAGGTTAGCTGCTTCCCTACGAAGGAATAGTAGGGACTTGGAGGTTCCACCTTTTTCTTTCTTTCGTCACTGCAGGGCTTCGTGCCAGCTGCCAGGCGCTGAAGCCCACGAGTACTTGTACCTAAGTACTTAAGCATGCACAAAAACTTCCCGAAGTCGCAGCCGCGGCTGTAAGTCGAATTACGTAAGCTGCCTTCAAAGAAACTTTTGAAGGATTTCAGCGCACTATTCCCCTTTGATTTTAGGTTACATCATTACGTAAGAAATGCATAATCTTGAATACATGTACTGAAGTACTGACGTACTTGGTACAACATTTTCCGCAGCTGCTCGCCTTGCCCAATTAGGCACGCCTGGGGTTAGATCCACTAGCCACCAGTTATCGTACTTTATCAGATTCAGGCACTCTCCACAGTTGTGACGTCGGATTTGGGAACCTGCAGGTCTAGCTGAATCGATATCACATTTCGAATGAGGCTGAAATTCTGAAACCTGTGTAAAATTATATCTGTCTTCTATCATATTTCGTGTGATGCTTAACGATAGACCAAGGCTCTCTTTCGCAAAATTGTTGAAAGGCATCTGACATTGTGGCTGTGCGCTCAAGATTGGTGCGGTTGCAAACTTGACAAAAGCACGTGACTTGCAAGATATTGTGATTTTTTGATCATTCGATTCTGGAAGCACGCTGTTTGCGGGGACTCGTAGCGTACTTATGTACCTTGGTATTTTTTGATATTATTCAGGTACGGAGCCGCCAAAATTTCAATATGGGGATGCACTCTGGTGAAGACCTCAAAACGATGAAATAAACTCGTAAATCGTATAAAGGAACAATAATAAAAGCGATAAAGGAAGGATATCAGTATTAACTTGATACTTCGGCGTTTTAAAGCAGAATCAAGTATATCCGGCTTTGTACTTTGTTTCTTTTGCTTCGGCACTCGTACCTTACAAATTTAAATACACTGGTTGTCGACGCGACCAATGCTGAATTAATAAGGAAGGTACGCGACCGGCTTAGGTCCCGAATAGGGTTGAATGGACGATTTATAGTGGATGCCAGCGATCAATTGACAGGTTGAAATCCCCTGTAAAGGAAGAAGACTGTATCGAGCAGCGAATGGTAGGTACTTGGGATACTTCTAAATTTGGATAGTGTACATTAAGGTTGAGCGAAGTTGGTGAGGCTTGACGTTAGACAACGGACCGCGCAAAGTATATCAAGTACGGGGGTACAATTACAATCGATAGGTAGGTACCTGCCTGGCGCAGTGCGATTTACCATGGCGACCAAAGCAAGCCAGAGCGAACTTAGAACTTTACCACTACCACCTGCAAAAAACATTACCACACTTTACCACTTTTACTTGTAACCTGACAGTGGTCAACTAGTTCAACTACTGGACACTACTGGCAAGACTACAGTGGAAGTGATCCGCTCTAAAACCTCACTTCGCAGACCTCACCCTTTGATCATACGCGAAATTGCCTTGAATGCAACCCATCGAGGCATCACCATTTTTATCAATTTCTTTCAGAAAATCACTTTTTTCATCTAATTCGATGTCGCTCTTTCTTCCTATGTCAATTTAGGGGCATCCGACGCCCTAATTCACAGAGAAACGCGACCGTCATTTTCATCCGTATGGCTACCGCCACCTACCCTTCCCTCTAACACGCCTACGAGGCTATCATGTCCATCATGAACGGTCAAAATTCATGGCCACCTCCTCAACAACACCATGTTGTAGGAAAACGCCCTTTTCGTAATCTTGATGATTCTACCACCAGATCTAGTGAAGTTATCGATAATTCCGCCGCGTCGGTGCCTGAGGCATCTGATAACGAAGATGAACGACTAAGAGCCTACTTTGCCGAATTGCGGCGAAAGAATGAAGTTAAGATTGCGCTTTTATATGGCGCCAATGGCGAACTTGACGAAGAAGTCTTAGAGTCATGGAGACGACCTTTGACACCATCCGAAGCCCCTCCCCCGACCACTGATCATTCCACAATCCAAGAGCGCCCTACTAAGAGAGTTAAAAGAGTAATCGATGAAGACGATTATGGTGATGACGACGACGAAGATGACGAAGAGGAGCCCGCCATTGACTCTAACAACAATATATCATCCCTCAAATCTAAAGCCGCCGCTGTCGCCGCCTCCAAAGCTCTCCCTTCTCCCTCCAAATCGGGAAGCTCCCCCATAGCATCCGCGCCGTCGCCCGACAAGTTATACGACAGACCAAATCAAGATGCCTCCCAGGGATCGCAAACATCCCAGGCGCAAGCTAACAAGTCTGAAGACGCGCGAAAGCAGCTTGAAGATGCGCGCAAAGATATCGAGGAATCTGTCAAGCGTAGCTTCTTTTCCGTATTTTATACCTACGAGAATGATCGAGCTGCTATGTTAGAACAGCAACAGCTTGAGGAGTCAGAGAAGCAGCTTCAGGCTGAAATGGACAAGAATAACAATAACAATGCCAACGGAGGTAACTCCAGCGAGAACCACGGATCACTCAGCAGCGCAAATCTAGGCGCGTCCAGTCTGACTCTCAAGCATCTCATTGCGCGCATAGATATGAAACGCGACATGGTGCGCGCGTCGGACGCCGAATTGCGCTCTCTGATGAACGAAGTCCGGAAGAATCGAAGCAAGTGGGCTAGCGAAGAGAACGTGAACCAGGAAGAGTTATATGAAGCATTGGAGAAGGTCTTGACTGAACTCAAAGCGCATACCGAGTACTCAACCCCCTTCCTTCAGCGGGTGAATAAGAAAGATGCTCCCGACTATTACAACTGTAAGTTGCTCGCGATCAACTGATATAAATATGTACATACTAACATCCCTCAAGTCATCAAGCAGCCCATGGATCTCGGTTCTATGACGAAGAAGCTCAAATCCTTGACTTACAAATCTAAAGCCGACTTTGTCACCGACCTGAATCTAATATGGGATAACTGCTTGCGGTACAATCAGGATATGAATCACCCACTTCGAAGAATGGCCAATGGCATGCGCAAGGAAGCCGAGAAGCTTATCCCCTTGATTCCCGACCTAGTTATTCGCCCACGCGCCGAAGTTGAGGCCGAGGAAAGACGTAAGCAAAATGGGGGTGAGGATGATGGAGGCGATGATTCTGACGACGAGCCGATAATGTCGTCTCGCGGCCGAATTGCCGGCGGAGCAAAGGGGACGAAGTCGAGGAAGACTCACTCTGACCAAAAGGAGGGAACCCCGAACATGGAACAGAAGCCTATGATACAGTTAAATGGACTGCTAGCAAAAGCTCATCGCGAAGGATCTGAACTCGATGGCAGCAACGGCTTTGCGACGCCGCCTATTGGTGGTTCCATGACGCCCAGTGGGCTTAATGGCCTCTCGGGCGTGGGCAGCAATGTCGATGCCATGGATATCGATGGTCCTGAACTCAACGGCATGGTACTGGGACAGGCACTGAACGAAGCTGCACAGGATGCTTACGAGGATGAAGAGTACAAAATCTGGAAGCAAGTAACCAAGAAAGACCGTGCTCTAATCACCAAGGCACGATATCAGCTGTTTGCCAACAATAAGCTAAATGTTGACGAGCCTGCGATACTTCGAACCAGAGCTGGTATGCGTCGGTACTTGCGCGCTCGACAACAGGCAGAAGCTTATGCATCGGCCGGTCAGGACTCGTCAGCTGTTACTAAGGGAAAAGCTGCCGAGACTCTTGCAGAAGGCATGGAAGAAGATGACGATAAATGTATCCCCTTCTGGTATGAACCACAATGCATTGTTCTCGACATCCCGCGTAAGCTCCGATGGATCGAGGACGAAGAAGGCAACGCCATCAACCAGCATGAAGAATTTTTGCACAGACTGCCAGAGGGTTTATTCACCGCGCCAAAGAGCGCCCTGGCGCAAAAATTCGACGCCAACCTCCGACAGATGCAAGAAACAAGGAAGATCTGCTCAAAAATAGGAGTGATCAAACAGATGCAGCTTCAAACTCAGGTATGATCTTATCTGTCTAAAAACTAGAATATCTGACTAACATATTGTAGGTGTACGCCAATCAATTTCCCAAGTACAATCCAGAGCCGTTTTATGAGAAGGATGTTGAGCCACACGTCCAGATCGGCGACAACGTAGTGATGGCACCAGAGGTTTGCAGAGCGGCCCTACAACGATCCGTTGCAAAGATATTCTACCACGCAGGCTTCGAAGAGTTTCAGCCATCTGCGATGGACGCCATAACCGACATAGCGGCTGATTACTTTAGCAAAATTATCTCCACATTCAAGAACTATACGGAGATCGAAATGAAGGATCCCGCTGCGGATTACGTTCAGCGTGGTCACACAGCCCAACCCCGTTATAGCGACGAAGAAGCTCTCCTGCATACCCTCTCCGAGATGGGCTATTCTATTGAAAGTCTAGAGAGCTATGCCAAGGACGAGGTCGAAAGGCTTGGCCACAAGCTCACAGGCATCCACGAACGGATGAAGGCTCACTTGAGCGATCTTCTACGTCCTGCCGTGACGGAATCCGTAGGACAAGACGGTGCAGCCGCATTCGATGATGGTAGTGAGCAGTTCATCGGAGGTGATTTCGCCGAAGAGCTAGGCGAGGACTTTTTTGGCTTTAAAGAACTTGGTCTCGCTGGAGAGATGGGCGGAATGCTGTCTGTTCCTCTTCATCTCCTGCAGTCCAGGGTTCGTAACCAGTACCAGGTCCAGAATCCGACACAAGGTCCTTCTGACGCTGTTCTCTTCGAAGACCTCGCTCCTCCCGACCCCGTTACCAAAGAGAACATCCAGGAGCAGATCGGACTTGTCAAGAACTTCTTCCTTGCTAAGCTGCACGCTAATGGCGACACACCTTTGGTGGAAGATGAAGACTTGCCTGTCAAGCAGCGACGACCGCGGCCGCGACTTGGTGCAACTGGCAAGATCGTCTCGCCTCAGAAGCGACCACCCAAGGAACAAAACGCCATCAATAAAAAGAAAAAGAAGCTGGAGGCTCAAGCAGCTGAAGCCAGTAAGGCAGCAAACCAGAGCCCCGAAAAAGGCGGTCCTAAGAAATCGAAGAGTACGTCCATGCCAAATGGAGCAAACCTTTCAGCAATTGCCGCCTCTTTGCCGGTCGCTCCACCTATGGAACGTATCGGCAGTGCTCAGAGCCAAGGCAACAATAGTCAGACAGACAAGGACGATACTGGAATGATGAGCCCGGAGAGCATAGAACGCAACTAGGATTCGTTCTATGACACTCTCGGTCTATCGACATATTATGGCGCGTTTGACTAATTCTCACTATCCCTATTTTATACCCTACTACTGGGATATCACTTTTTTTCGATTTCATTCCCCTTAGACCTAGGCAAAGGCACAAGGGAAGGCGTGCGGCGTACGATCATGTCATGGGAGCATTTCATGGGAGGGATACCTGAGTATACCCACCTCCTACGTGGCGGGCATTTCTTCCCGTTTCTCATTGACTTTTTCTTTTCTTCGCTAATGATGCTTGGCATGATTTGCATATAACTGGATGGACGGAACGGAAGTCGATGAAGGAGATGGGGTCTCATATGGATGAGTCGGTCACACGTTAAGAGTCGATAGGAAACCCGAGATGGCCACCTCACCTTACACCATGTACATAACTCGTCTCCCCTACCACGCACCTACACACACAAGATCACCTTTTTAACCCTTTCTTCTTATGGATATAGCAGCACATGCTATATGTATTAGGCAGAATCGTACTAAATCCATCCATGACCGATTTAAAACTGTTTTATGTTGTATTGTGAACACGAGTGCCATGATTTCTCGCTAAGACGTACGAATGTTATGTGATAAGTGAAATGACGTCTTGATTTATTTGCTATTGTGACATACTTTTCAGGGGACGACACAAGGATTTCTACCTACCTACCTAGTACGTTTGAAGACAACCCATGTATCCAAAATCTTCGAAGTACTTGAAAGCCAGAACCATGTCTACCCATTTTCAATACGACTTTAAACGACCCATTCTTTTCCTATTTCCCCATATTCTCACAGAGTTCCAGGTAGATGCTATGAGCCTTCTCATATCTCATACTCATCTAAACATTAGACACAAACATTCCGATCATGCATCAACATCTACGGCAACCGGCCTCCTCCACCTACCCCTCCCTTGCAACGACCTCGCCCACTCCCTCACCCCACTAACCTTCGCCAACCCGCTCTTCTTCACAAACGCCTCATCAATCTCGCCCAAACTCATGCCCCTTGTCTCCGGCATGAAAACCCAACACACCGCCGCCGTCAGCAACGTGCACCCGCCAAACAAAAAGTACGCCCCGTAGCTCGACTTCGCCAGTAGCGTGGGCGTGACAAGAGCCACGAGAAAATTACTCAACCAATTGCTCCCATGCGCAATACTCGTCGCACTAGCCCGCGTCCTCTGCGGCTGGATCTCCGCAGCGTAGACCTTGATGCCGACGGCCCAGGACACGCAGTAGATGACCGCGAACAGGTAGATGCAGACTATGACGACCCAGCGACCGGCGCCTGTGCCGGCGTGCACGGACGAGGAGGCGTAGAGGGAGCCCATTAGGAACATGGTTGCCGTCATGCCGAGCCCGCCGAGAATCGTGTTGAGGCGGCGCCCCCATCGGTCGGCGAGGATGGTGGCCGGGATTGAGACGCTGAAGATTAGGAGTGCGGAGACGCCGGAGGCGAGGAAGGTGGATTCGGTGGAGGAGAGGCCGGCTTGTTGGAAGAGGAGGGGAGCGTACTGGGGAGCGTTAGTCCAGGCAGGGGTTTAGGGATTTGAGATGAGGAGGATGGAATGGGGGCTTACGTAAAGAACACCGTCGATACCGCTGAGTTGCTGCATGCCCATGAGGAAGACGGCGAGGATTAGGCGTGGGCGAGCGTCAGATGACAGGACGTCGAGCATCTTGCCCTTCGTCGACTTCGGAACTGCAATTGTGGTGGGCGCGATGTGACTGGCGCTGGTGTTGCCACTGGCATCGGGGATGGCAGTCTCGACTACGGTGGCGTCGTACTGGTCTAGGATCTTCTCTCGATCAGCGGCAGCGACACCAAGCTTGTCCCAGGCTGCGGAGGCTTCTTGTGTCCTCCCGTGAAGGGTAAGCCAACGCGGAGAGGCAGGGAGCCACATGAGGACAGAGGCAGAAAAGAGAGCAGAGTATGCGGCTAGCAGGATGAAGGGCAGACGCCAGGAGAATGACGACTGCATGTTGGCAGTGCCGTAGCATGTGAAGAAGCCGGTGACTAGGCCAAGTGTGGTGAGTAATTGGGGCGCTGTCGTCAGAGCGCCGCGATATCTCGGGGGCGAAATCTCGCAAATATAGCTTATCCGAAGGAATTAGGTCTGAATTCATCTATGAATGGATATGAGATCCACACTTACACCACCATCATACTCAGGTAAAGACCCTCACCGATCCCCTCGATGATGCGACCAACGATGAACATAGCAATATGCACAGCGGCGCCTTCGAGGGCAGCACCGGCGCCAAAGATGAAAGAACCAATGGCGATTCCAAGAGGGCGTCCAAGCGCATCAGCTACTCTTCCAGCGAAGAAAGACGAAATTGCCGCAGGTATAAGGATAGACGACACGATCAGACCGTGTATTGTCGGCGACGGATTACCGGCATACTTGGTGAAATCCTCCATCACGGTGACGGGGCCAATGATACCAGTGTCAATGCCGAAGAGGAAGCCTCCTAGTGAGCAGAGCACACTAGCCAGCATGTAGCCTGAGGGCTTTTGCAGCAAGCTGGAGAGCTGCATGTTGGCTGCGTTCGAAATTTTTTCGGAGACTTAGTCAGTATTCTATAATGTTCTCATACACACTATAGCTGAGGGATTATGTTTCGTAACTAAGTCTATGATATTCACGCAATCTCGAGCAGAGCAGGAGCGAGAAAATCCATGGATCTCCATTGTTGAAGGTTGGTCGACCTTAAATACGGTCAGCAATCGCAGCGGGGGTCCCTAGGTGCCTATATTAGGGCGAGTATTTTAACGCAAAGCACGGGCCAAACGTTACTAAAAACATCATATAAAACGTTAAAGAAGTGGAATTTGCAGTAATTACTCTTTTTGGAAATTCGTTAGCTCCGAAGCCCCTAGTTTTCAACCTATCATACACCAGCAAATAACCCTCGAAGCTCGGGCTTTTAAGGCAACACCTATTTCGGTTTCATGCGATCGAAACACTGTTTGTACTCGTCTAGCCTATCCGTTCTTGCCCATTGATGTATGTTCTGGAGACATTGCAATAATTCACACCAATTTTTGAAGCTCCTCAACGTGTACGCGTAGGCGAGCTTCGTGTAGTAAGTGTCGTTGGAACGCCAGGAGACGTATATGTCGGCGGTTAAATCATAGAGGAATAGACAAAAGACTACCAAATGGTCGTGACCCGCTTCGATACTCGGGTTAAGAGCTGTTGAGGCGCTACCGAGACACGCACTTATCATGGCTGGTTCGGAATCATAGTCGGACCTTTTCTCAACTACGAGATACGGTGTCCACACGCGCGTCCTGTTGATACAGTAGCGCTTCGCTTGGGCAAGGAGGTCGCTACTGTTGCGTTTCTGCTCTTCGAATGCGAAATCGTGATACCCAATAACGACAGCTGGCCTCGGAATAGCCATGGAGAGATTGGGATATTCGGGCTTAGTGATAAGGACGTCGGGGAGGAATGCAGAATCGAAAGTTGCATTCAGTGGTGAACGGAAGAGCTCCTCTTCTAGTCCCAAAACTCGCATGATTGTGCTGTATCCAAGGTCCACTCGAAGGTATCCCTTCCTGCTCCAAATCGAACTCCAGTATCTATGCTCTCTTTGAAACTTCTCCATCGCAGATGGATCTTCAGGGGAAGGTTGGTTGATCATGTCGACGAGATTCTTAACGTAATCCGGGGTAATATCATCAGCCTCTGAGTTTGGTATATAGTAGTTAATCCTAAGGAGGTCTAATATGGACCGATAATGAGGCCGCCCGAGTAGATATCTAATGAATTGGAGAGATGTCTTAGGATCCAGTTCAGACAGCTGCGTGTCAGGGTGCGCAACGGACATAATTGTTTCGTTATCGTTGAAATCGATACTTTCTTGATCGGTGCTGTTATAGTGATCTACCCACTCCTTGACGAAGTTTAATTGAGAGTTGGGGCAATCGTCTGTCGTCCTACTGTTTTCCAATTTAGCAGTAAAGTCAGGGTACTCTAAGACCGGTGGGAGAGACTTCGAGGGAGGTTCTCTAGGAGAGCTAGCAGGTGCTGCTGGTGGAAATGTTTTAATAGAAGCCATTGCTAGAAGCTTCGTCAGGGTCGTCTCGAGAGGCTTCACGGTGGATGGTGAAGAGAGAGTAGTCAGCCGTATTGAGAAGAATGGTTGGACTATATTGAACGTTTTGATGATAAGAAGCCAAGAGTTCCGGATTATGCCAATTTCAAGTAGCTCTGGCATTAGATTTTCAATCGAGTCAAACGCGGGTTGCGGCGTACAGCAAACAGTGAACTATATGCTTAACAGCCGGTAAAGCACTCCAAACCCAATAAAAAATAAAGGAAAAATTTTGTGCTTCCTACAATGATGATTTACCAGATCCGTGCCACCTCCTACTTGTGTGTAGGTAATGGTGATGGATCTGATGTAAACCGTGGTTGGTTGCTGTAGAATCTAAGATCTAAGATCAGGAACTAATCTAAGCGTTTACACCACCCCATAAGCAATGCCTTAACTCCGGCGTGCTGTGTGCGCTAAATCTAGAGCGCACCAGAGCGTCCGAAAGAGGTATATAAAAACGTTATTATTAAACTGTTCAACGTTTTGAACATTTCGCACACCGTGCCCGGTACCAACCGTACCGGGGAAGGATCGGCGCTTAAAGACTCGAAGGGCGCGGGGAGTTGGTCGGAGTTGCCTACTATGGTATTAATATGTTGAATCAAAGATGGCGGTGATGACTAAGTAACCTTGGAAGTAATCCCCCCTAAAAAGACACAACTATGAGAATAGGGATTCGATGTGGTGCAGCCCCGATTCCCAAACTGATCAAAGATAGTTGTCTTTTTGTGCCCAGGTATCCAAGGGATCAATATTAAGTTCTGAGCATTCCACAATATCCACTCCTCCTAATAAGATATGCCATTGAAACAGGTCCTCGCCTAATTCCGTTTTCGACCAGTCTCTCTCCGGTTCATATTCAAGGTATGATGGTACACTCCCTATACGAGTATCTACCTCAATGCTTGTATCCCTCTCACTCTTATCAATTAGCTCTTTGAGAATCTTATAGTCGCGGGGAAACCATAGTTCGGTAAGGTCACGAATAGTAACCAAGCCCTGCTTCTGCCCCCCAAATGCTGCGATGGGTGATGTTTTGGGACTAAGCCATCCTTCGTGTATGCCCCTTTTTTCCAGGACGGGGCAAACTCGAATATATCCTTCCTCCTTCTCGGTTGAGTAATCATACATCCACAATTCTAACTGCGGTCTAGCACCGTAACGTAGACATAGCTCGAGTAACCGTAAAGGATATAGATGAGTGCTCGGACCTATATTCTTTTCGTCGTACCATAGCCTGTAGTCCGATCGCTGCATGAGTGTAATAAGTATGCAATCAACTAGACGCAATCCTGGCAAATTGAAGTCCACGTGGTTTGGAGATATGACGCCTTTCGAAAAACACCATTCAAGCATTTGACATAACCGCTCGTAGTAGATCACCATTTTACGCTCCCTTCTATCCATTGTGCCTAGAAGCAAGCACAAGATATCATTGGAGATATCATTCCAATTGGGAGTGGGCAGTGGACGCGGGATGTCTTTTTGCTGGAAAAACTCCACCATACACCAGCTTATAGCGAACAATTTCACGAATGCGTCGGGACTAGTCCTGGAGTTTTGAGTGATGTTTGCGGCTGCCGTGCTTGATGGCTTCAAATAAAGACAATTGTGAGTTTTATATTTGATTCTAAGCGAGCCATGCTTCGCTACGAGTGTAGCTTCGAGCTCATTTAGAAACTTGACGAAACGAGATACTCTGTGTTTAAGTATATTGCGATTAGAGAACATATGCTCCTGCTCGATTGCGAGTTGGAAATATATTCCAACTTCTTGGCCAAAAGGAATGTCTCCAGGCATGTCTGAGTTGAAATCATACCATTCTGGTCTAGCGAACTTGGCACATGCTAGAAAAGTTTGGCAGATCCGGTCGAAAACATCAATGTGCCCCACGGTTCGATCGATTATCTGTTTGACACGACTTTGCTCTAAGAACTCGTACGCAGTGCTATGCATGAATGCAATTTTTCCATTGTTCGGGAGAGGTGGACCGAAAAAGGAAGGATGTTGAACCTCTGAATAGTCGTGTACCACTAGGAACCCTTTGCAACGCCCATAGATCTGTCTTCGAGTGATCTGAAGAATTGTAGCTATCTCCTCATCCGACTCATTCTGGGTCTTTGACTTAAGGGCATAATCTGGGTCGTCTGCCAGTTTATTTAGGAACCAAACCCGAAATAAAGGTAAGTGAAGTCCAAGTTCCATATAGTTAACCATCCTGAATATTTCGAAAGCCTTATGACGATCCCTTGGGTGTATTGAGTCGAACAATTGCTGATATAATTTCTCAAGCTCGTTGGGAAACGAGTCGATTTTATAATCTAATTCTCGGGCGTCGTCACCGTTGATAATACCATCTTGCAAAGCATTTAACACGAGACCCACCCACTGGAAGACGCCTTCAGCCTTAAACCCTATCTTTTTCGTCATTGATATTATATTTCTCTCATTTATTGGCGTTGGATATTGCAAGATAGAACTCAATTGATCATGAGCCATCATCATGATATCCATACGCGTGTAGTCGTGTATTTGTAGTTTTGGGCAATCGGAGAACCCCGTCATAAACTCATTCCATTCTCTGCTAGAAACGCAAATTTTGAGGTTACCAGTGTTAGAGGAGGTCCAGCTAAACAGCTTGTTCACAAGCTCAATATGCCTGCCTTGGTATTCATCTAGACCATCGATGAAGAATACTAGTTTATGGTGTTCAAAGGTTCGTGAGCTTGTCAGAATGTTGTGGAGCCCTTGCTCAATCTCTGCCAATTCAAGCTGGACCGTAGCACCTCTATTAGAATCGACATGTTCCCATTGAGAGGGAAAAGCGATAGGTATTAACTCCCTAGCAGCAGAAAGAACGTGATGGAGGAGAGAACGAATGAGACTAATCAGGGTTTGCGTATCGTTTCCAAGCCTCCAGAAGAAAGATCTAGCAAGTATAACTTCTTTCTCATTTGACCAATCATTGAGATATTGCCGGGTCAACTCATTATTGTATAAGAACTTCATCAAAGTTGACTTTCCCGCACCCGGTTTACCCGATATATGGAAAATACCGCTTTCATTTCGAAGCCAATTCGTAAACCGGTGTCCAATTTCTTGCCTAACATCGTTGCGTGCGTATTTGAGCAACCATTTGCGATGAGGGTCCAGGGTATATAGTTCGGGATTGTCCTTCTCTGGGTCTTGGCCTTTGGAAGATGGGTCGTCCCTGACAGGCTTGCTTTCAAGAAGCCACTTGAATGTATCTGCATGAGCAGGCTCCACGTAATAAAACCGATCCTCCATTCCTTGGTGTTTTAGTGCGTCGAGGAACAACTTCTGCTTGGCTTCTAGTGCCTTTTCCTCCGATGCCTGAACAATACCCCGGATTTGATCTAGAAATTTTGATCCAACTTTCATTTCAAGACTTGGCATAGATTCTTGGAGCGACTTTGCACTACGCTTCAAATCTGTGATATCTCGATTGGTTAACTCTAATGACTTGGACAGATTATCCAGTTTTTTGAGACTACTGGACCTAAAATGGCTTATTAGATCATACTAACAATAAGAGGCAACACAATGTCCCATACCTAGTCATGATATTTAGTTGAACATCTAATTGTATTCGATAGTCGTCGAGACCCTCTTTTAGTCGATCCCTCTGATGCCGCATATTGTAATTTTGCACAGAAGCCTTAAATGCTGCTAGTTTGCTCCCTGGATTCTTATTCTTCAGATGATCGAGAAATGTAAGCATGTCATCGGCCCAACTCTTGCATTTGTCAACCAGGTCCAGTAAGGTCTGTTCATCATCTGTCATATGCGACAACGATCCGCCCATGGCTAGGCTCTGGCTCAATCGTTTCATCTCCCGGGCCATGAACTCAAGATGTCTGTTTGATGCTGTTGATTCGTTTCCTGCATCGTACAACTCTTTTGATGCAGATAGTAGTTTATATCCCAGTTCAACAAACTGCAAGATATTACTAATTAACCCAACCGCAGCCACCGCCTCCATTCTTGCAAGAGAGTATTAATCCAAGAAAATCAATGAGTGAGAGAGGCGGTCTCAATATAGTCAGGCCAAGCATATATCGCTTGTTCGAACACTTTACTTCGCTATCCGTCTGTTCTCTTGCGTATTATGTCAATCATGAAGCTGTAGCTGAAAGCATAGTCGTACGAGATTGAAAACTAGAAATAAGGGATCCTGAAGCGGACACAGCATAACTAGAGCCTTACGAGTAACTTAAGATAGGCAGTACCCATTATGGGATGGTTGCATTGCAGCATGGAGACCCATGGATGTTGGCGGTGCGTCACCAACAATTGGCTACAATAGGAACATTCAGGGGTCCCCACACAGGCTGTGCTAACAGGTCATTTCTTACCATCATTTATCATCGCATTAACCGCGGCATTGAGAGTGATTGGACTTTGTAGTAAATATTCTTCCCTCTTTGAGAGGAAAAAAGCACCATCTATTCGATGTTTCTGTTGGGGTATTGACGCCTGACGAGTTCGTTTTCCTATGAGAACTTCCTACACTTCTCAGTCGTCCCACACCTTCTAAGACCATCCAATAGCCCTCTCTATAGGTACTCAGTACACATGAATTTACCACTCGGATCCATGACATCCGCAATCGTGACATTGTCCATCACACCAGCCGACCATAGAGTATGGTTCAATGTCGTGATATTTCCACCATCGTTGAAGTAATCAGTGAACGCCCTGTTGACCGTTCTATTTCCGGCACCTGGGAACCCGGGAAACGGGAAAGGATTCGACCCATTGGAGGGAAATCCAGGGAATGGGAAGGAGCCGTTTTCGCCGAACGGATTTCCACCGGGGAAGCCAGCACCCGGGCCCCCACCCGGAGGACCGCCGAAACCGCCTCCGAAGCCACGGCCCGTATTATTACCTCCTATTTCGGTCAACCGCGTCGTCAAGTTTAGCGATTGCCAATCCCACCACAACTTGTCTAGGTAGCCATGATGAAGGTAGAAGATGGGGTCGCCAGGTGATGTAAACGGATTGATCATCTAGTAACTTTAGTAAGCAGATCTTAGAGATTAATCCAGGAAAGGGGGCTTACAGTTCCCATTACGGCACCGTGTCCAGCTCCGTGAGGAGACCCTTCCAGGCAATTCCACGCCTCTATAAAGGTTTCTCTCGCAATACACTTGTCGACGTTTTCCTTGGTCGCCATGTTAAGTGCGCGATCGTTCAGGTATCGCGAGAGACAGTACTCGCTTATTGTCGCATCGGCCTGGAAGCGTAGGGTGGTGTTGGCAAATGGTCCATCAGAAACGCAGCCGCTGGCTCCTGTACCATTGCCCCCAAATCCTGTTTCCGCATCGAAAAGAGGAGATCCGATGATATTTCCAATGTCGGCGGGTTCATCCCAGTATCTATGATTATTAGTCTAATTACCCCTATCTAGAGATTATTCGACTCCTTACGGAATAGGTCCGGTGTAGTTACACTCAGCCCTGAGGACATGCTCGTGCACCTTCATGAAGTATCGGTGGAAAGGCAAGAATGCACCCTATCGACGCAAGTTGAGAAGGAAAACGGAATACAGGAGTCTGGTCATGACTTACGACGCCATGGACGTATTCAGTTTGAGCGATGTGAATATATTGCAACTCATCCCACCTGTTTTTGGCTCCTGCTATGCCAGCTTTCGGGGGAGATGACATCAGACATAGGTCCGCCTTAAGATAGTCAGACTTTTCTGTTGATGTAAGATTACCCCTATACTCATTGTCAGCATCTCAGTGTGTTGTAGATCAGAAGTAATAGCAACGTACCATGGCATGCGCTTGGTTATCACGGTGCACTCATCGTCTTTTTCCCCGCTTGAAGCCGAGGTTTTGATGGTCGACAGTCCTAGAGTTAATGGCACAGTGCCAAGCGCAAACAGGAAAGGGGCGATCATCTTGAGAGTTTTCGAAGTACCTAGGCTCTGAAAGTTATTCAAACACCGACAGAGCATGTCGAGTTCTATGATATCGCTCGCAACAGCTAGAATACACAGCCTTATATTCCAATTCCATCGTGTTCATTATCAAGGGTCACGTTGCATTCCAATTACCCGTGCCGAGAGTCCACGTAACCGCAATAAAGACGTAGTTGGACAATGGAGGTTGGACGCAGTCGTCCGTGTATTTTGAACACTCAAGTTAGTCATGGATGCATATATTATATTATCTCTATCGAGTCTTACGACGACAATCATATATTATAACCATCTTTAGATAGCCCTAGGCCAATCAGCTCCTACCGGAAGATGTTGCGGCTAAGTCCCCAGGTTTCGTCGAGCATGGGACCGCAACCCTGGGCCTCGCCAAACAAGGACAGGCTGAACTACTGCAGGTTCAAATACCGTCAGGGTTGTATTGGCTTACGTAGAATTCCTCTTTCCTAATCAGGACTTCAACTATTTGATTGGATCTGACTGGACGAAGCCATTCCGGTGCGTCTGGCAATTGTGATAGTCTTCGGTGTCAGGAAACATTGCATGTGGGTAAGTACTAGATGTCTAAGTTAATACTTGGGGTACAAGGTAATTATGGAAATCAGTTACATATAAGAATGTCTGCTTCGCTCAAGCCGGGCCAGGCTGACCCAGAAGAAGTGCGGCTCGAGTTGTGCCTTCCAACCAGGCAAACGTCGTCAAGATGTTGGTCGTATCGATCGTACGTAAGCCAATTGGTTTCCAATCTTCTAATGTAATGACTATTCCTAATATTCCTTAGGCTTGTGTCTTTGCAGTGTACCTACTATATCGAATACACCATCAAGCACACCTGACTTTCCTATAATATGAGTTTCCAAGAAACCTCCAAAGGTCTAGCCAGTTCTTTGAGATAAATTTGTGCTCTTGAACAGATTTTCAAGGGTTGGAAGCATCGTAGTATACCGTCTTGAAGCACTATAATAATGTCTTGCGCGTCAATTGCCCCCAAAGTAACATTAAAGATATGCATATTGAGCTTCCTGCTGTACAACCTTTCCTCTTCAGCCTGTAATCGATGCAGACTGTTTAGATTCAAGTCCTGTATCGACTCGAAAAGGGTCTTTGCGAGGAATAGTTCTGAGGAGGCTGTGGGCTAAAGTCCCATCATGATTCACGAATGGTGAAATAAGATAGCAATGATTTAGAATAGAGCTTAGTAAGTTTATGTCTACTTTGATATATTCTTAGTAAGAAAATTAGTATAATACTTGTTTACCTTCCGAGACTCCAGTAGGTAGTTTCTATTATCTGAAGCTACTTTCTAATCGAAACAGCCAGAGGATCAGGGGCTAAAGCAATAAGACGTGCGTTGGTCTAAGAGAAGCACATTTGACAATTGTTCTCCTTAACTCATTGTGTTATTGTATTCCTTAGCACTCACACAGAATTGTATTGACTCGTGAATCAACATACGAACTCCGGGCAATTTCTCCCATTTCATCCGGGTATCGTGAAGGGATGAAAATAGGGGGTGGCATTGGTATCGCTCGGGCCAATTTGCTTTGTCCTGAGGCAAGGGAGATTTCCTTTGTTGTCTAATAGGACAGGAATGCGGCGGTTTTGAAATTAGTACACAAGATAAGCTTACCTACCATCGTCGCCGAGGTTAAACTTGAGGATGGCGTCGTAGGTATAAATAGGCGGTTCAAGCTAAATGATGAGATGTTCATCGTATGACTCGAATAATAACTCCCAAATATTTGTCGCTATTTAAGAAAATTAGGCAACGATAATTATTCAGGCCTATTCCGGGTTAGTACCTATTAGTATTAGCGGTTTCAATAGGAGGTGCCTATTTCCATTTACTCACGGTCTTTTCTTAGGTATTCCTATGATAGTACGACATTATCATAGAAGTAGGAAATCTTCATAACTCAATCGTAAGTCGGTGGTTGAGTCATTCAGCGATCGTTTTCCTTGTGTCCAAAACCCCGTGTTTTCGGACTTACGAATATCGTAGTCCGTATCCGATCCTGTCGCGCGGAGGAATTTCTTGCGGCGGATTAGAACGCTTCCGGCACCCAACAATTGCATTGGTTGAGATGCGTATCTTTTTATGGTAATGAGCTGATGTCAGGGTTCCAGGGGGCGTTCTATTCGACCTGTTAGAGCCGGTTACTACCCGAAAGCGACAGCAACCCCCGGACGTATGATCAATCCCAGTCGCGCTATTGGTCCGATCGAGTTCAACGTATTCCTCCGCGCCGCGTAGTCACAGGACGGATCAAAGCCTAGCACTCGCTTTCGCAAAATTCTCCACGTCAGCGCATCACACCTTTTAAGAAGGGTTATGCTTTTGTTTTGAAGTCATGCTATTCTGTGCCTTATAAAATAGGGGTTTTGCAAAGTTATATATTGGCTTCGACAATCGGTGCTCAAGGTGTGATTCTCGTTTGGAATGTTTTATTGACATTTTATCGTTAAATTTTTGATCTTATCCCTTTTCGATAATGGTGGCGTCGACTAAAACTCCGGAGAATGTCCTCATGGCGTTAGCCAAGAGAGTCTATGGCGCCGTGGGGTTCTCTAAGGGGTCCAATTTCTTGTTCTGGTTCGTCCTTGGCGGTATCTTTTCCGGCTTTAGTGTCTCGCGGCTCAAATATCTCGACTTCTACGGCAGCTTCTGCGGCAGCTCAATTCCAGGCGGTCGTGATCTTGCGGTGCCCGGAGAATGTTTCTACTACCTGACTCAGAAGTACTACGGGATCGGACTTTTCGTTCATTTGGCCACTATTCTTCCCGCTAGTTTGCTAGCATGTATCCAATTCATCCCCGTGCTTAGACGCAAGGCGATGAAATTGCATCGGATCATTGGTTGGATCGCAGTTGCTCTTTCGGTTCCCGGTGCCATTACCGCCGTTATGATTGCGCCACGATCTCAAGGCGGCGGTATAGATACGCAGTCTATGGTAGCTTTACTTGGTGTTATGTTCCTCTACACGTTGGCTCGTGGCTGCATTAGCGCCAAGCAGCACAAGATCGCGGAGCATCGGGCCTGGATGTTACGTGCCTGGGTCTACGTAAGTTCTCATATCCAATGGCCATGGCCAAGAATTCTACATCGATAAGAATTTGAAATAGGTGAGAATTGGACTGCTGATACTTGTATTCATCTAGGGCGGCTCCATTGTTACCATGAGAGTTTTGATGGGGATATCTGTCATAATAATATCTCTGATAGGGGGGTTCTATTATGTGGAGCCTTGTGACAAGATACAGTTTATTCTAAGGAGTAAGAATGCGACATTGTCGGCGTATCCGGATTGTGCCCCCTTTTTCTCTGGAGAAGATCTCAATCGTCATATCGCCGTTCCTGCAACCGTTTTCAATAGAAATGATCAGGTCCAAGTCGCCGCAGCACTTAACTTTGTTTTCGGCACATCAGGATGGATGGCAATATTCCTGAATACTCTCGGCGTCGAACTCTATGTAAGTTTTATGTGCCAAATCAACCCACTCTTACCTAGAGTCCTTGCCCAATCAGCTAATTTGTTATCGCTCAGCTTCGTTCAGAGTCACCGCAGCGTAATCTGAAAAAGTCAAACTAAACTAATTGAAATAGATATTTTATGACTATGCAATGAATTATAGGGAAGAGCTTCGTATTGAGTAAATGAGGTAGATAGCAAGGAAATTATGGCGCCGTTAAGGTAAACTAAGGTGAGTATTCCTTATTGTATGTAGATTAGAGTATCTGGACAAACATATAAAGTTAAGATTTCCATTCCAGATATTGGGTGCCTTGCGAGATTCGGAATCACTGACGAATCAATCAGTTATCTATGAAATTGATCAACATAGCCTCCTTGACTATGCCTAGGTAGGCATCGATTCAGGAGAGGGGGTCGCATGATGCAAGTGTCCCGATATGCCAGTATTATGGTTCACAGCCTCATCAAGTTCATGTATTACCATAGCCTTAGTGAGAAACTGTTCCTGGATAGAAAGTCACGGGCTCTTAGATACTCAGAAATGTTGGAAACAAATCAAAGTCTACCAACTCGAGGTATGGCTCCGTTGCAAGCTAGGAACAATACAAGTGAGCATTGGCTCTCTGGTAGCACGCCCTATTCGAGATTGATCAATGATCAGTGCAGTTCTGATCCTCGATTACGAATACGGGATCCAAAATGCGTAGATCGAAAGACGATGTGGCCGGATATGCCTGTTCGAGTTAGGGTCCTCGATCGCAGCGAGAACCAGGGCCTCGTTGTTATAGAGGAGTTATCCAATATCGATGTCTTACAAAAGTTCCTAGATAGCCGAAATCGACTACCTGGACAGGAAACGGTCTATCTTGTTGAATCTTTCGACCCTCAAACTGTAGGAGTACTGGGGGGCCATTTCAAGATACACCCATCCTTCTTTGTGGAACATGAAAGGGTAAAAACTTCAGACCACGATGCCTTCAGTCGAACGGACACTGTCCTACTCCCCAGCTCTCTTTCAACACGAGATCACTTCACCTTGAAATACCCAGAGCCCATTCATATTTACCAGGGTATGCCCGGATTTCATGTGAACTGTCACATTACTGGCCGTCACATCAAGGCAACTAGATCCGGAGGCAAGATGCTGCCCGTTGGAATTCTCCGACGGAAGTGCTCAGTATGGAGCCGCACATATAACGGTATTTCAGATAGTGAGTAATACTCTATGATGCATAGAAGAAGATAAAGCTTACTCATTTGAATAACTATTGTTTTGTGTGACCCAAAGGTTACGCTTTTAAAAGCACGCGGTGAACACCAACCCTTCTCAGTCGATATATGTCCTTTCCAAGGTGGGTATGTCGACTTCGTACCAGAGAAAGAACAGATGAATCTCCGAGTGGGCCCTCCCAGATCGTCGATGCTTGACGATCTGACGTTTTACTTGACACAACATTCTCACCTTCTAAGCAACCGTTCTTCCTTGGATATTGCTCAAACATTTATCAGCAAAGTAATTGCAGGACACTATTGGGAACTTGCCAACTTCATACATTCAATTTTATCTCACACTCAAAGAACACTTTCGAAGCAGTCGAATTTAACCGGGTTTTAGGTTACAGGGGTGGAAATGAATTGGAGCGATATCCAGGCAGATGAACGACGTTCGGCACAGTATTGCAAGGACCTTGAAAGTATGATGTTACAACTAAACATTGCACTTTGCGCTCCAACGTATGCTCCTATCGAAGATTGGACCAATTTTGAAGAAGACTTCCAGTTTTTGCTTGCAGAGTTTAGAAGGTTGCGTCGAATAACCGTATCACTCAATGCTTCTATGACAACTCTTGCCAGCATGACAGGGAATCATCAGCCTATGATTCAACAAAAACAATAACTTCACGAAGCTAAACGCATGAAAGTCCTCACATTCCTTGGACTTGTCTTCATCCCTTTGACGTATGTGTGTTCATTATTCAGTATGCAAGATCCTTTCGCGCCAGGCGACCAGTTCTTCTGGGTGTATTTTTTAGTTGCGCTACCGCTTGTTGGCTTGGTTTCGCTAGGAAATTGGCTTCTGGACAAGAGTTATAATTGTGACTCCGATACCTGGTCTGTCCGCGATGCTCTTAGGGCAAGGAGAAGCAGCCATGATATGCTCCCTGTTTAATCTTCTACCACCTACACTGTATCTGGTAGCCATACAAGGATTCGAGGCTGCCGGAGACAAATAGCCAGTCATCCTTAAGCTATGTAGTGTTATCACAGTATGTTTATATTCTCCTTTTCCATACCTTTGAGCATTTCCTGCCAAATTCTAGGTACCTAGGTCCTAGGTATATGGGTCTTGAAAGTGACCTAGCAAACTGATCTTGGTCATACGTGGAAGAGGAAGTCTGTTTTTTTCTTATGTGTTTGCTTTTCTATTAACCTACTAGCACTCGCTTGTGTCAGATATATAACACAATAAGCTTAACTTGATGATTGGTCACGGCTGGAATACTGTATGCGACCATGGTCTGATCAGAGGAGCAACTTTCCTGCGTATCTCTTATTGCTATCTACTTAAATGAGTGATACTCTCTGAGACATGTGATCCTTGATGTATGAAAAGAGTGGATATGTATCTAAATACATGAGTTCAATGAATGTGCAGTATTCCTCCATGCCCTCAACACTAACTGTATGTGATATTATTGCCCATACCATAGCCCCTTTCAACGCCGTCCATTAGTTCTGTTCAAATGGATCACTACTTCGATCCGGCGCTGCCAGTGGAGCCTCCTGAACTGCCCTGGCCAGATCCAGCACTCTGGTTACCGGAGGATGGTTGCGCATTTGCATTGGTCGCCGCGGCTGACTGAGCTCGGGCAGCGAAGCCGCTGGAGGACATATCCCCGCCACTCTTTGCCTGTGGAGCTGGAGTTAGTCTGGAAGCAAGGCATATGGTATGCTATGGAGCGCAAACCTGGGTAGATTGGATGCGCGAGGCATCGCTCTGGGTCATGCTGTTCTTGACCATTTCGGCGGTTTGTATTTGATGGGAGTAGATATGTACTGATAATCAGTGATGAATGATGCTCGGTGTTAGCGTGAATATGAGGTAATGCGTCGAGTTGGTGTAGAAATTCTAACTCGAATAAGCTCCAGGACCACAGACTCTTATACCTGAGCCTCTACGTGCTGCCTTGCGCGAAAGAAGTAAGGCCGCGGAGAAAGCTTGCCTCACTTCATCTGTTCGACAAACCTCTCAACATAGCCTACGTCACCAATTATGCCTTTGCCCTTCAGTATGCCGGCTGTCTCGCCGACTCTTGCCTCAAAATTGTCTGAAAATGCCTTCTCCCGCTGCAGTCGGCCATTTCGCTGCAGTTGTCCACAGGGATACCAAATCAGAGTTGCAACCTGCTTAGCAATCAACGGGAACGCGCATAATGAAGCGGACGTTCCTTCATCATGATAAATCTAGATCGTGTTTAGATCTATGTGTAATGTGCTGTCACAAGCAGCTACCCCTGAAACTAACCTGTATTAAGTTTAGTATATGTGGAACTGTGTGTTTGTAGATGCACGATGAGATGCGAGATCTGTGCAATGCAGGCGGGTCGGTGATGGCTTGATACATAGTGTTACCTAGCTAGATAGATATTACCTCGGATGAGAATTTGTTTATGCACCTGTTATGACTGTGACGCAGACTCGTGGCTCGGGGGAGTTGTAGAAGTGGTGGACGCCGTAGCCTTGTTATCCTCCTTCGCAACGCTTGCCGTCTCTTCGTCCTGGCCCCCTACATGTTCCCCATCAATCGGTCCATCACCAACAAGGACGACCTTATCTCCAAACGCCCTCGCAATCTCCTCAAGAGTCTTCCGGCGTGTTTCCGGGAAGTACAAGTACGCAATGATTAAGAAGACTAGCGTGCACCCGACAAACACGTAGTAATAGTTCTCCCCAATATTAGCAAACGCACTGGGTCCGGCTTCCGTTATACCAACGTTGACGATAAAGTGGCCAGCCGCCGCGAGCCCCATTACCTTGCTTCTCAGCGCAATTGGTAGGACCTCGGCGCCGTAGAGCCACGTCGTGCTGTTGATCATAGCATAGTACCATGCCACGTACAGGTAAATTCCCAGGACTGCGAAACCTTTGCCGACACGGTTATCGGTGTTCTGGAACTCGCGCTGCATCACCGCAGTGTATATCATAATCAAAATCAGACCGGCCGTGCCCGCTATAATCATCTTCCGTCTACCCCACTGGTCGGTCAAGAATCGCGTCGTTATAGTATTCGAGACAAAGGCAATGGTGCCATATACGCCGGCTAATAGAAGAATAATCTGTTGCTGTATGCCCAGCGACTTATACAACGTAACTTGATAATACTGCACTACATTCACACCTGTTAAGGAGGTGAAAGTTTGTACCATAATTGAGACGAAAGCTCGGCGTCCGAATAGGGTGAATACCTCGCGGTACGATTTGATCTCACGCGACATCTCGAACTCGATCTGCGCGCGCATGAGCGCGAACTCTTCATGCACTTCATGCGACTTCAAATCTCTTCGCACCTTAGCGAACTCGCGCCTCGCAGCTTCGACCTTGCCGTTGCGTAGTAGTTGTCGCGGTGAGTCTGGCATGAACGTCGACAAGCCCGTGAACATGATCACGCCCCAGGGGATCTGGATACCGAGGGGCAATCGCCATTGCGTTTGGCCGTACGGCGCATACGAGCACGCGAAGCCAACCCAATTGGACATCATGGTGCCGAATGCGATGCCGCAACCAGAAATCCCACCGATGAGACCGCGCTGATCGGGTGCCGATATCTCACTAAGATAAATAGGCACAGTCGCGACCATGCCGCCGACGGCCATACCAGCAATGGCGCGGCCCGCTAGGAACATGCCGATGTTGACGGAGGCCGTCTGGATCGTGGTGCCGATCGTCACGATGATGCATAGTAGCTGCATGAACCGGATGCGACCTAACCTATCTCCAATAAAAGTCTGGGTGAGAGCACCGACCGCTTCGCCAGCGATGTACACTGCTACTACCGCACCGGTGAGGCCATTGTTGGGATGGTTCATGTAATCGATCCAACTCTCGTGGGCGATAGCTAATAGAAATTAAGTCAGCGAGCTGTTCGTGTGGCATTTAGACTTTTATCTCCGTCTTTACGTGAGAAACTTACTGGTAGTAGCAATGCCCGTGTCAAAGCCCTATGATAGCAATTGTTAGAACAGAAATCCATTGCACAAGCTCTGACTTGAATCTAAAACGAGCGGAATGAACGTACGAAGAGAAATGTGCCGATGGCGGCGAACAGCGCGACCCCAAGAGAATACCAGCCCGCCATGGCTTTGGCTTTTGCCTTTCCGACTCTCTTTCCCAGGGCTTAACTCCGCAGCAAATACGTAACGTGGATAGGTCCGCGGGGATGTCGAAGTTGGAGATCGGGGAATAGATTCGATCGTAAAGAATGGGGAAGAACAATGCTTTTATTCTATTACATATATTCTTCTGTCTCCCCCAAATTCGGCTTCTAGCCTCGGTAGGGCTTTCATGGCTTGCCTGCCCAGATGACGCGCATAGCCTGAAATCTCGGAGACACACGTCCACATCCCAAAGAACAGCCGTGCATCTCGGTGCTTACCTGGTATGTACGCGCTGAAGATCACAGTACATGGCTGCAAAGTATTCAGGGAAACCTTGGAAGTTGGGGAATGGGGAAAGGATCCACGAGGGTGACTTTTTCCCTTGTCACCATGTGCACGTACCCGCCCTCCGCGAACTCCCCATCGAACTATAGGTCGGCTAAGAGACATGGCTAAGAGACATGGCTAAGATTTGGTGAGTGATACTACCTTGCGTTGAGCGCTAAAAATGCCAACGCGCATACGTAAACCCGGTCTCGGCAAGATCCCGACCAGTCATCTATACGACATCGGCTGCGTGCTACCTTGCCGACGTGCGTCAACGATGAATAATTAACACGGAGGTATCGAATATATGTACTAGCCTGCCGACTGACTGCCCAGTCTTTTTGCTTCTTCTTTCACCGCCGGCAAATTAAAGCAAGCCCTGTTCAATATTCAATAAATTGTATATACATACCTACCTACTACCTAGTACATAGCAAAACCGGCTGGGTTAGGTAACTTGTCTGAAGAAGACAATATTTTTGTTTTTACTTTCTTATTAATACATTATAAGTTCCCTAAAGAATCGGCGGCGAATGAAAGCCGCTCATGCGCTGATGGATACACTCTATGGCATCTCGTGCACTACAGATATCGCCTCCATCTCCTGCGTCGGCGCGATCGACGGCGTGTCGCGATACTTCTGCTGCTGCGCTCCGGCTGCCGCATCATGGTACGGAACGTACGGTGCTCCCAACTCGGCCTTCACAACGCCGTCTTGGAACGCGGGCGCCTCGTGTATCTCGCTGTTAGGAACCTGTGCGTAGTAGCCCGCCTTGGTGGGATCAGTCGAAGCCATCGTGCTTGGCGGGGCGCCAGCCGATGGCGGTGGGTACTGCGACGAGCCCGATAACTCGGGGGGTGTCGATGCGACGCCTGGGCCGCCTCCTGCTCCTCCTTTCTCGCTGCTGTCGTCTGCTACTCCCCGCTTCTTGCGCCGTCGGTAGATGAAAGCGACCAGCCCTGCTCCAATCGCGACCCCGACGAGCCCTACCCCAACACCAACGCCTGCTGAGGCCCCCGTCGACAATCCGGGGGTATGGCTAGGTGTGGCGCTAGCAGACGGGTCAGTCGTACTTGTTGCCGATATGGCGGGGTTCGTGGTGCTGACCCCGGATTGTGTTGAAGTTGCAGTTGGGGAACTGGATGTGGAGGTGGAGGTTGGCGCGAGACTAAACGTTTTCTATTTGGTAAATTCTTCCGTTAGCCGTCAATCCTTCCGTCGAACGATCCGAACGAGGAATGGGGAAAAGGTCATCGGCTATCCCCGACCCATTTCGGTCAAATACCAGGCCGAACCGCGCTAGAGGTCCGGGTCGGATAGGAGATCCCGATGCCTTCGTCTGCGCCGTCGGATCACGGTTCCTAGGTTTAAATGAGTATTTGAACTTGACGTACCCGCTCTCCCTCCGTGGAGTTATACTGGAAGTTTGCGCTGTTAGCACCAACAGCACTGTCAGGCTTGTCGAATCTGATGTTGAACCAGCATGATGTTATGGGCTTGTCAACGACGAAATCGAGAATTATCGCTGCGGTCGTATTAGGCCCGTTAACATGGTCGTACCGTTCCTCTATATTCTCATCAGCAACGTCGCCAACCCAAAGCTCGGTGTTTGCTGCAACCCACGTTCGACATTTCCTTTGGAATCTTGACAGAATGTGTACATCACCGGCGCCGAAATGTTGCCTTCGTATGCTGTTATGATTGTGTCGCGGTAATTCCATTGGAGGCCATCCTTTGCCGGATATGTGAATTTGTTTACATCGTCCCCGTTAACGCCCCTTATCCCCAAAACACATAACGCTGCAACTGCGGATCTCAAAGACCGCGTCATGGTGGCCGGCGTTGAAATTTCGAAGTGGTCTGTCGCCGCCGTGTATTGACAAAAGAGAGAAAAGAAAGAAGTAAAATCCCCTCCCGTCTCAGGGCAGGCAAGAAGTTAAGGAAGGATCTGAGGATTCCAACGAGTCCTAGCTGGCAATTGCTGGTATATCCAATTTATTACACGAAACTTGCATACGGCTCTTAAGTTCCCACAATTCATACCACGATTGGCCGAATTTCGCTTTTCGATAACATGATAGACGCTGTTAGGCTTCTTCAGCCCACTGTAAACCCTTATTCCATTCCTCTCAGCGCGGAATTGTTCCCACGGCTCCTTGTAACCTACACAGCTAGGCCTATTAGAGCTGTATTGCTGGCAGCAGATCCATGTTTTTGCAATAGAAGCATCAAACCATGTGGTCCGGTCTAAATGAGTGTAGTAAATGGTTCGAATCCTTCGAGTCTATTCGCCAATGAAACTGCCTTGCCGACTGAATAACCAGTTTCACGCCTCACCGCTAACGATCCCGCCATGCAGTGGACCGTACCTGAAACTCAGCCTCAACGGGTGCCTAGGCAACATTAAGCAACTCGCTAAACTGACAGCTCTCAGCGAGTATTTTTAGGTGGCTCGGTCCCGATCCTTCGGTTAACCGCCCCCAAAATAAACACTAAATTCGCGCCAACTTGGATTCTCAGCCCTAAATGGGCAATTTAATACCTCCTCTACCATCATCCAAGCCTTCCCTTCACTGTCTTGCTGCTGTACCTGAGCATTTGTAATCATGTTTCGCACGAGCGGAATTTATCCTCGTTATGCCGACCATTAAGATAATCTTACGGTAGTAGGTAGGCAATTGAATCCATGGTGGAGATCGAGGATCTCCTAGAACCGCAATAAAGAAGCCCAAAGCTGCGGCACAGCAGGCACAAAACGCAAGGTTAATATAACGACCCACACATAATTAAGTAATATGATGTTCATCACTTCTCTTCATTTCTTCTAAATATTCTCAGAATCGCACTCTATCATATGCTGGCGATAACCATGCGGCTTGTCCGAAGAAATTCACACAAACTGGAGCGTAATGCTCCTAGGAGTCGGGGAACTTTTCTCCTTGATCCCACTGTCGAGAGATGTCAGTTATTGGCGTTCTTATCACGAAACAAGTTGGTCACGTACATGTTCGGCAATGCATCCGTCCTCCCAGCGAAATCGATCCACGATCGTACCGAACGGGCTTTGGTAATTAAGCCACGACATATTGCCTTCGAACTTCGTGCCTAGTACAGTGATGGACTGGTTTGCCCAGATTGGGCCAAGCAAGTCAAGAGCATTCTGAGCGCCATTCTGGACCGCGGGATTGTGGTTCTACAGAGGACTGTCAGCTGAGTCCGGAACAGAGGGTGATTTACTAATTCGAATTCTTGGACGTACGATATATTCGGGAAGGATAAAGTGGAACGCCGAATTGATATCCTTCTTGACCAGGAACAGGTATGCGAACTCATTGAACCTCGCCTCAGTCACTTCCGAAGGAGGGGCTGGTATGATCCGCGTGCAGAATTTCGAGGTCCCGCATTTCGGAGCGCACAGCGCCATAAGGGGCGCCAAAGCAACGGCAAATAAAGCGGAGATACGCATTTTTCAGACAGGCGATCCGGGGAGAGTACCTTACATCTAGTATCGGAAAGTTTCAACCCATCACGGAGACCGTCGATGATTTATACACCATCGTTGCGAACCAAGATGCCGCTACGGCAAAGTCCTCGGTATTGGTCAGCATTGGCATGATATTGCTTTAGAAAAGCCAAGCCAACACATCCAAGATCCAAATCAAGATATTTCCTTGCTTTTCTAACTAGTTCACGTCAAAGGTCCAAAAACATCCCGTTTGGTATTAGGAATAGACGTTAAAAAATCAACGGTTGCCAGCCCTATCCTTGCCTAGTACGATTTCGGGGAGGTTCTAGATGTCTCTTGTCCATAGGTTGCTTTGCACACGCTAATGATATCAAAGCCAGAATGGTGACCAATCATGACAGGTATACAAGCGGAATAGGAAGGTATGATATCGAAAAGAAGCCCAGGTCTTAGGACAACATGGGTAAATATCCAGATTACTGGTAGCACTCAATATACCAGTCATCTTAACCTACCGCCGATGTGGGTCAATAGAAATGCCGGTGTCTTGTCCGGCACGGCCGGAAGAGCATATACACCAAGCCACGAAATTCGATACGGGCATTTAATCTTACCATTGTCCTCTCAAGGATACGAAGATCTCGCTCGCCAATGTCATCTTTCTTCTGTCTGATTAGGTAAGCCCTCGTCTTTATGTTAGTAGTGAAGCTAAAGTTCACATGTAGGTCTAACAGCGATCTCCCCGCTAAATTTTAGTGGCTAAGCGCCATAGTTTGAGGAGTTCAGCCATTGGCGCCACCCATCTCACAGGCGTCATAAATTACACGGTTTTGGAATACTTATACCCCACTCGCCTCGCAACGTGCGAAGAGATTCAGGGAAAAGACCAGTCACTCAGGACAAATCATTATATACTAGTATAGCGAAACATCAAGTATTTGACTTGGTTGGCTTCAAGTGAAGCGAGTATTTTGCGCTCTATGTCTGCCATTTTAGCCCCTAAACACGCATGGCTTCAGTTCACGCCAAAATGCTCCTTTTGGAGGCGCACTTCAGCTGTCATGATGAGTTAGTTTTCCTCTACGAGTATATACTTTCCACAGGCGTACACTATCCTCAAATAATTCTTACGCGCGTGAAGTGTAAGTTCTAAATCTTATTGAAAGCTAACCCTAGAATTTGATAAAAATCTTGCTCGTGTCCATTTCCCAAGACAACTCCTAACTTTTCCTCCATCCTTCTTCCTCACTACTTCAAGAAAGGCCCATTTTCCATTCTAAACGATGACATTCTTGTCATTCTTGCTGAATTTGGTGCACTTTGCGCTGCGCTCAAAAGCAGACGCGAAACCTGAGCCCCCGAAGATCACTCCTCCACTATTAGAATTCCCTGTCGATATAATCCTAACCATCTCGGACCATCTCCCCGCGGAAGACAAGATTTGCCTTGCTCTGACCTGCAAGGCCCTGTTCTCCGTTTTAGGAACCAAGAGTGACAACACGCAACTCAATCTGACCAACAAAGGAGCACTCCTCGAACGCCTAGAAAAAGACGTACCCGGAGTGTGCTATTGCTGTTTCTGCAATAAGCTTATTCCATTCACCCAGTATGGCCTCCATTGGAGACATGTTGATAGGTCGATATATGGGCCAATCTCCGAAACTTCACGGCCCATAAGCTTCGATTGCTCGCTACATTTTGTGCATTATAATTCCGCGAGGCTCGTGACAAACTACGGAATTCTTGGCCCTCGACATGGGCTTCCTCCATCGTATCTATCCTACAAGTTCCCAGGCCAGACCAAACACTACGGCAATCAGTATCGTCAACTTCACTTTCGAGGCAACGACTACACGTTCTTTTACCATGAAAGGCCGCTTTTTAGGCATTGCGTACTCCGATTTGAGTCGTGGGAAGCTAAATTGGTAGGCGCTGAGCTTTTTTTATCCGCCACGCACAGATGGGTGCATCCAGAGGCAGATAATCAAGCCTTGCAGGACTACCTCGCGTGTAAATATCTCAAGGTCTGTAAACATGCAACTGTTAGCGCAGCAAGTTTGAGCAGCGTCAACCTACCCCCTATAAACAGAAGACTACCCGGTGAAGCAGATTATCATTGTGCGGGGTCTTGTAAATTTTGTCTGACAGACTGGGATGCTTCTATAGAGTGGATTAGTCCAGCTTATGGATGGATGGTTACGGTTACGACGTATCATGACTTTGGAAATTGTCGCTCACCGTCACATTGGAAATGGCAGGCTATTGCTACAGAACTTCGAGACACAAAAAACCGAGATAAGCCTAGTGGTGCGGTGAAGAGCGGATGGCTAGAAGGATAAAGCATTCGATTGACGAACCCACTTCGTGGATACAGCTGGCACGATGAGGATGGATGAGAGGAAACGAAAATACAGGTAATGAAGAGCCTGAACTATTTCCGCATTGGAAGGGATACTATGTACACACGATAAGACCGGTCCTTCATCTGTCTTACTTCGAAATCGATCAACAGCTGTATCAACAATCAAACACCTACCGAACCAGATCCAAGTCATCGACATTCACAAATGGGATTGTCTTAGTTCACCCGAAGGTGGTAAGCCCCAGCATCGCGTCAAGATGCAATCCCTTCGCTGGGGAGACACTCAGCCGAAGCCGAGTGCCCACCCCGTCCCCATGGGGTGTAAGGCTGTTCGTCAGCCCTTCACGCCGAGTCCTCTGAGTCGCTACCGACCGTATAATGCTCGGATTCTTCCCCTTGAACCGACTGTGGAAGGACCCGTGGGATTCTATCCACCTCAGACGTCACCAGCAAGTGTACGTCATGACCGAGCGTGTCGAGGCTGCTGAGCAAAGCACGGGCGGTATCAAGGGAATCAGTATAGATCATCAGTAGTTCTGACTGGGCACCCATGATCTCTACGTGATTTTCCGCAGTCAATCTCTTCAACTCAGCCAGGGAATCGACGATCATCCTCAACAATTCGCATCGCTCTTCGGAGAGATCATTCGATCTCTCCAAAGTCTCCTCGATTTGTCTCAGAGCCGCCAGAATTTCCAGGTGATCAGAGGACGCGGGGGTTGAGGGAATATTCCAACCCCGTCGCCGAAACCACTCGCGAGAGGTTTCGTTGGAGAAATACCATACAATAAAACGAAGGCAGACAAGAACGAGAGAGAAATGAGCGAAGGGCGGGTAAATGAGAGCCCAAAGATGAGCAGCCATGTATAACAATCTTGCTAGGGGCGACATTTTGTAGAAATTTGAAACGTCAGTCAGAAATGGAATTGTTTCGAAGAGCTTCTCTATGTTGAAGTTGAAGAAGAGAAGAAGAGGAAGAAAAAGAGAAGCGAGATAATGTCCAGTGTTAGCTGTCACTATGGCATTACATATTCGCGGAGCGCCTTCTTCGAGCAAATGTGCAATTAGGGAAACATCGTCCAATTGCTAAACTTAATTCGATGGATCACATCATCTCAATGACAAATATCTACAGGCAGGTATGCAATAGGGGCATTGGAAGCAAGAACGCCTAGGACTCGTGTGGCGGGAGCCAGGAAAGAACTCTTCTATTTCCGTGAGTGTATGCGTTCTCTCTACGCCTACCAGTGCATCGTTAGGTAATATTGACCCCGACTTCTGATAATGTTGAGTTACATAGAGTCATAGGTCAAACGTTATTTATCCTATCAAGCTTTTCAGGATATAGGTATGTTTCGGTGGTTCCTCCTGAAGAACCCCAATAACGAGATATGTGTAAGTCTCGCCTTGGTTTTCTTACATATGAGCCCCCCTAGAGACACTATAGCAAGTCCAAAAACCAAAATGACACTGCCAATCCACATAATAGACTAATGCGAGAGCTCGACGTCCTGTCTGCGAGGGCCGGAACAACCCCCCTACCCTGGCAAGTGTAATTTCCTTTGAAAGAACCGTGATACCTTAGCGAGTCTAAGTAGGCGCAATCATAAGTCGAATCCGTCGACGTTAGAAAGAAACTTTCAGTTACGTATACATGACCTTGTTCTGGGTCATCCGACGATAGGGGGTAGCTGCGCATGAGATCAGTGGATCACCTACGATAAGATAGTACCTTGGAGGTCAGGGGTTATGCAATAGGGGTAAGGAGCTACACAGTTTTGAACAAGCGACAATCACTCACAAAAAGTCGGAGTGGAAGTTTCCATCCGCGAATGTAAACCGCGTCAGATTGCGCAACCCCCAATCCCAAAAGCTGGATCCGCCCTGATACTTGATCTTGTAGGTGTCTAGCAGGGGATTATCCACGATCTCGACGACCGACCACTGCGGCGCATCCGTACCCGTCGGCGGAAGAGATATCGTCTGACCTGGCTTTGGGTCCGGGAGTATCAGCGTCCCGAGATTCGGGTTTCCGGCGATGCGGATCTGGTCCGTGATGCGGAGGCTAGTCAGGTTGAGTTCCGTGAAATTGTTCTTATACAAGTTGACGCGAGCCACGGTCTTCAGGTCGGGGAAACCGGTAAAATTGTCACAGCCCGTGACCTCAAGACTGACCTAGCTTGCGTCGTTCTCGTTAGTTAGGGCATCCGTGGCGGCGGCAGGTTGCGTCTCGAAGGCAACGGTTGACGTAGTACAAGAGTCTGCGACGGCAAACCCGCCTATTAGGTTCACGATTTAGTACCTAGCTTATCCAATGGTTTAGGTTGGTAGACTATAGCCGCGGAATACTCACCATTAACAATTAGGGCTAAGAAGCAGAGGTGCGTCTTCATGCTTTTGGCGATCATCCGTTGGTTGTATGAACTGATCAACATCGCAGTCTCCAAGAATTGATTTAGCGCATCGTCTCTGTCGCCAAAAAGGGCGGCAACTCGGATATACCCGTAGCCTCGTGGTATTTTCGGGTCGATAGCTTAAGAAATGCCGGCTAGGTAGGTACGTTTAGCAAAAGAGTTCTTTTTTGTGTGCGAGTTAGAACGATACACATTGTTAAGTCAGGATGAAAACCAAAATCGAGAAAATCAGGAAAAGCCAATGATTATCTAGACCTATGGGCATAAATTGCATTTTATCTGCACATGTTTGTATGAATTACCTACATACATTGCCACGGTTTGAGTGTGGTTGTATGTCTCCCTTACTTCGTCTAGTTTCCCCACCAAAGCTTGGCCAGTATGGTGTTGGTTACAGAGAAAATTTATTGTGCAGACACACACCGAAATCGACTTATAATGGACTTCAGAGTTGACTATAAGATAGATACGGCTAGCCAGTCATATGAGAGAACGTAACAAGCCATTTGGGGGCCATCAGGCCACTGAACGCCGATGGGGGAATCTGGCAGCCCTATCACATCACATCTTCTCGGGGTTCCTCATAGAAAGGTCACACAATGACATCTACGCCGATATTGCTAATCTCTCATTAGTTAGACATTATCCAAATCAGGTATAGATTGAGAAATCGAGGCGCTTAGGAACTTGGATCGCTCAGGAAGTCACTATATTGACTAAAAATTTGCAGTCGCCTCTTCGATCCGAGTTATCTGCATATACCAAATTCAGCACTCAGCTAACATAGACAGATCTAAGTCCATTTTCCCTTATACATAAATATTGTCATCTTTACCCGCAGTACTCCTTAGGGCAAGGCAGCCCATAGCTGTACGTATTGTAAAGCCCAATCGGGCAATCATCTTGGTCCTGAAAGAACTCGAGGCTCGTATCATTCGACGATATTTCTGTCTTCGTGTCAGTACTCCTAAAATTACGTGAAAAAAAAGTTGAACTTACTTCCAGATATACATCCCCCGGCAGAAAAAGTGCAAGGTCCAACATCGATGGTGTATGCGAAACCCGGCTCCATGTGGATGGGGTGAGAAGGGAAGATATCAGGCTGCGGTTGATGATTGTAGGTCGTCTGTGAATCCGGACAACTACCAGCCAAGTATCCCGTGAACACGAAATTGCCAGGCCCGCTATAGTTATAATAGGAAGTTTTCAACTGGTCCTGGGTAGGGAAGAGAAACTCAAGAGTGCAGTTAGCATCGGCGCGGTCTTTTGGGACATCGAGTGCAAAGAGAGCCGAGATGTCTCCTGGCGTGACACTGGCGTTGTATTGCTGACCAAACGCTCGATCCGGCTGCTTCGCCGAGATCTGCGTAATGTAGTGCGGGAATTCGAATTGACCAGGCTGGAGGTAACTTGGACAAGCATCATCCCCGGCTCTCTTGTCTCCGAGTGCGCGTTTAGAGATGAGCTTGAAGGGCGTAGCACCGACCACCCCCAATGTGACAGCGAGACTAAGTAGGAAGCGCATTTTGGTGTGGTAAAATCCGGGGATGACGATCCAACAGTACGATCAGATGCTGTTCGAGGGGCTCGATGAGATAAGTCATAAATCTTCTCCGCCAGGATACAGCGGTTTTATACTAAATCTGCACCCAGTAAAGGGGATTCGGAATACACGCTATTTCGTAAATACGGGCCAACGTCAACCGCCATGCAGTCTCAGGGCCCTTTGAACGCCTCTAGCACAGATCCGACCTTCCATCTTCTCGTATCGCAGAATCAATAGTTTGCGAAAAGCAAGGTTCACAGTACTGAATAATACAAACGTAACAAACTCGTCTGATATAATTTCCTCATCTTCGACCGATTGAGGTGAGGGCAGACGTTTGGTATAATCAATACCTACCTACGTTGCATGCCGCCGCTGAGATTGTATCATATAAATGAAACTCCATCTACTCGGCAGGTCCTTACAGAGGGAAGCAATATTTCAATTGACGGCTGCTCCCGTTGCAAAAGCATGAAAGCCAACGCGCGTACCCGAATAACGTTCTCGTCGTGTCCCTCGCATCCTGTTGTGGCAGCGAGACAAGCGTACAACATGGGCGCTCTTCTATGTTACTTGATTGCGCGGTTGCTCAAGTACCACCTTGTACGTAGATCCGGAGATAAGCTTAAAGGAGGTGTACCACGTGGTAAGGGTTGTTTTTATTGTCGAGATCATCGCCGTAGACTCATAGGTCCAGTCAAGAACAAAGACTTGATGCATGGAAGTTTCATCTACGTTCCTTTGTCTCACTCACATGAAAAAGTCATGATGGGAATTGTTCGGGTGCCCTTGCACTTACTCTATACTAGGTACTAGATATTAGGTAAGTACCTACGTACCTGGGGATCAGGTCCGTCGCGTTACGCGTCGCTCGTCACCAACCACAGTAGCAACACTTATTAACGAGTGGCCAATTCGCCAGGCACCTGCCCCAAAGTGAAGGTTAAATAGCACAATACGGTGCGAAGTTTCCATCGGCGGCGTATCAGATCAACATGGCCAAGTGGTCAAGTTGGTTGACGCCTCAGACACCTCAATCGTTCCTGCATACGTAACGGCACTTCTGAGATGGGGTGGCCTAGGGTTCGATTCCGTGAAGGACCTTGAAAAATGTGAGGCAAATAAGTACCCAACAGCGGGGGCGCAGTAGCCAGGAGCCGAATACATCCTGGGCTGGGCCTGAGGAGGGCTTTCGAGGAGGGGTCGGAAGTTCTCTTTTTGTTCTATTCATCGATTATTTCTCAACAATGTGTCATTGTGCGATTTCCATCAAACTGCTTCTAAAATTAGAAGCATCGATGTTTTTCTTAGTCACATTTTTAAGCATAGAATTCTAAAATAATATGATTATGACAGAAGCTTTGTTGTCGACATTGTCAAACCATAGTCACGCTGTCCAAAAAGAGCACGCGAATGCCTTCAAGTATATTTAAAACAACCCGCTCTCCCGGGGCGTGAACCCCAAACCCTTCATACCCAATCAACACAGTCATAATGCCTGCGAAAGTACTTCCAATTATCAGCCTCTTCGGAATTTTCCCAAAGGGAAAAGACGAAATAGGTGCTAAGCTCGCCGACCAATTTAGCTTATACTACCTGAAGGTCACGGACCTGCTCGAGGAGTTGGAAAGATCCCCCTTAGTTAAGAAGACCGTAAAGCGGTACATGTTTGATTTCGTCGCAGGGGGTGGCGTTCTCCCCATGGACGCTACCGAAAAAGCCAGAAACTACTACGATGATACCGTTGAGGACACAATCGCCATCTGCAAAAACCGTGGCCGACTTACTCTCCTAGGTATCCTATGCCCAGCTCTGTACCTTAAGATGCAGTGGGCGACCAAGACAGGTAGGTATCGGGCTATCCTCCTAGACGGCTTCCCACGTAACGTGGATGAGTTCTGGGATTCTCACTCGATCTTGGGTAAGCCGATCCCTGACCTTACCATCTTACTCGACTGCCAGGATAGAGAAGCGAGAAACCGCTTTGAGGAATGCTCTACCGATGAGACTGCGAAGCATATCAGCTCTTACTTTATGCGTATGCCTCCTCTACTTCCCGAATTAGAGCGTGTGGGACTCGTAAGAAGCAGGTACGATAATTTTTGCTCAGTCGATAAGGCATACATGGAGCTTCTTGCCAATCTCTTCGGCAATGACAAGTGGTGCAGTATCGTTAATTGATCGATTTGATTGACTTTAATTCACCTTCGAGCATGTTGGCATTAGGATACCTTGGATACCTTGGTAGTTAGAAACTACTCTGAATAAACCATTTGTTTTTTGTTTTTTCAAAAACAAAACGACTTGAACAAAATTTGTGACTGAAGTATGCCCCTATTTAAAGTAACGCGCTTAGAATCCCTTCAACCTGTACCCCCTACCCAACCCTTACATCACGGCACACCCCTCCCCTCCCTCGTAGCCTTCGCCAGCTCTGACTGCGCCGTATCATCAGCATAGCGCCTATAAATCGGCACATACCGCACATAATCACTCGTCGTATTCGCCACGCTCTCCCTGCCCTCCACCGCACCCACCCACCTCCTCCAGCGTCCCCACGCCTCCTCATCCTCGCCCCCTTTCCCCGGCTCCGGGATCCCCAACCCGGCCTTAAACTCCTCAAACACCCACAGCCTCACTGCCCACGGGATAAGCGCGATATCCACCAGACTCAAGTCCGGGCCGAAGAACAGCGGGCCCTCCGGATCGGCTTCGCGCGCGAATTCCAATAGGTAGGATCTGAATTCGCGCCGCAGGTCGTCGAGTTTTCGAGTACCGTCTGCGTGTGCCGAGGGCTGGAACTGGAGGAGCCGGTGGTACGCCGGTATAACGCGTGACGTGACGAAGTCAACCCAAATGCGCGCCTTCGCTCTCGCGTAATCGTCCTTGCCTACCTCTGGCAATACTACCCCCGCCATCTCAATCAGCCCTACCCATCTCATCCCATCTCACCCCATTCAAAAGAGTAAACGAAAAGACCTACTACGCGGTTCATGCTCCGGGTAATGCTCCTCAAGGTACTCGCATAACACGGTACTCTCATACAATGCCTTCCCAGGCGCGACCTCGAGCGTCGGCACGAGGCCGCGCGGGTTAGCGCGCAGTAGCTCGGGGCCCTTGTGGTACGGGTTGATCTCGATGTACTGGTACGGGATGCGTTTTTCCTCGAGCGTGATCCAGACGCGCTGCACGAACGGGCAGAACCAGCCCGCGAACAATTTCAGAGGCTGCTCTGCTGCGTGTTTCTATGAAGTAGAGTTAGTTAATGGTATGTGCATAGGTGTATATCTGTGGCTCTGGTGCTCTTTTTGTTATATTTGCTATGTTAAAAAAACGACGGGAAATGATTTAGAACGTACATCGACCGTCTCCTTGGCGAGACTCGTTGCGACGGGATGTAGGTCGGCATCAGGAAGAGGCATCTTGATGGTTAGTTTGAATAAAAAGTAAAAAGTACCTAGGTTGAAAGAAAATCAATTGACCGCTTGGGAAATCTATGTGAACATAGGTAGATGCTTTGTAAAAGAGACAACTCTTGTCTTGGGGAAATACCGATTTATAATGAGTAATGAATACCCTCGTGTAGCGTTTTAGAGATGACGTGATAGGTAATTGGAGAATGGCGTATCATGTTCGTCACGTCGTGTTCTGCTCGCAAGACTTTTGGTCTGAAGCTACGTTGCGCAGCTTGTATTCAATTGAGAATCCTTATTGGTGCTGTCGAATTCCCTAATTACACTAAATCATTGTAATGGATATCAATTCCCTATAATCTACCGCGTTGAAGCAGTGCCGCGGATGACCCAGACCCTAGAGCTATACCAAACTCCAGAGCTCATGATATTTGCAACGCCTGATGAATGCATGCAATTGTCCACTTTTTGTCATCCCATTTTCCAGAATGAACCCCGCCATATTGTCCGCAAACCAGAGATAAGTTGAGTTGCCCCTCTTTCGCCTTCAAGTCTATATGTTGAACAATAAATCCCCCTCGTCCTCGTCATTCAATCATACACGTGATAAAATTTAGATGCCGGCATCCACTCTCCAGCCCTCAACGGGAAGAGGGAAGGTCTGAGACCAACCGGAGATTTCCTTCTTGAGCTCGTTGATTCTAGGAATGTCACCAACAGCAAGTCTAGCCCTGAAATCCTTGAGCTTGTTAGCTTCCTTGGGGAGGCTGGCTTGGAGCTCCTTGGCAATCTTGATACTCTCGTCAATGTAACTGGCGACACGCTCGAAATCTTGCTCTCCAAAACCACGCGAAGTCATGGCAGGAGTTCCGATACGAATACCGAAAGGAGTGAGAGCAGACTTGTCACCGGGGGTGGCGTTCTTGTTGCAGGCAATGTTGATCTGCTCAAGGACAGCCTCGATACGTGCGCCGTCGACGGACTGGGGTCTCAAGTCAAGGAGAACCATGTGAGAGTCAGTACCGTCAGAGACGAGCTTGTAGCCGAGAGCCTTGAATTTGTTCTCCAAAGTCTTGGCGTTGGACACAACCTTCTGTTGGTAAGCCTTGAATTCGGGCGTCTGAGCCTGCTTCAAAGCAACAGTAAGGGCGGTGATGGTGTGGTTGTGGGGACCACCCTGGTGGCCAGGGAAGACGGAGAAGTTAATAGCAGACTCGAGATCGTAGAAAGTTTGCTTGCCAGTCTTGGCATCGGTGCTACGGACACCTTTTCGGAAGAAGATCATCGCACCGCGGGGGCCACGGAGAGACTTGTGGGTTGTGGTGGTGACGATGTCAGCGTGGGGGAAGGGAGACTTAATGACCTCGGCGGCGATCAGACCAGAGATGTGAGCCATGTCAACGACAAGGTAAGCTCCGACAGAGTCGGCAATCTTCCTCATGCGCGCATAGTCGATCTCACGGCAGTAGGCGGAGGTACCAGCGACAAGGACCTTAGGACGGAACAATTGGGCGTTCTCCTCGAGTCTGTCGTAGTCGATGATGCCAGTGGTAAGGTCGACTCGGTAAGGCATGGTCTCGAAGTAAGTCGAGACAGCTGAGATCCTAAAAGTGACCGAGTCAGTAACAAAATTTTCCGAATTATCCGAAGCAAACTTACTTTCTGGAGGGAGTCTGGTATCCGTGGCTCAAATGGCCACCGTGGGGGAGGTCCAAACCCATCAATCGACCGCCAGGGGCCATGATAGCCTGGTAGACTTGTAAGTTGGCGGGGCTACCGCTGAGGCACTGAACGTTGACACCCCATTGTTCGGGGTCAAGGTGGAAGGTCTGGAGAGCACGCTTCTGGCAAAGAAGTTCGATCTCATCGATGTGCTGGTTTCCTCCGTAGTATCGAGCGCCGGGGTAACCCTCAGAGTACTTGTTGGACATGGGAGAGCCTAGGGCATCGAAGACGGCACGGGAAGTGACATTTTCGGAAGCGATAAGGATGATGGACTCTCGCTGTCGCTGAATTTCCTTTTTCTGTAACCAATTCAATTAGTTGTATGATCAATTTGAACCAATTGACTTATTAGGAGACTTACCATAATCTCCGCAACCTCCGGATCAGAGTCGAGAAGAGATTTCTCGAGCAACTATCGTGAGATTAGTAAAACTCTTCACCATGGTGTCATTGCATAGGCACTACTGACGTCCTTGTGCTCTTTTGAGAGAGCGTAGGTGCTGTTGGCGGCCATTGTGTGAATAGGAGAATGGTATGATTCAAATTACAAGATAGAAACGATTGCAGAAGAGAATCTTCCTAGCAAGATAAATTTGCCAGCGGACTACAGAGCCTTTTTAGCTTTTTAGTGAAAAAAGAGAAAAGGCGGAGGACGGAAGACGGAGGACGGGCAAAGAGTAGAAGGCGAGAAGGATAATTTTTCTTCGGCTCCAATTGATTGGTGGGGTTCGTATTAAGTAAGAAAGGGTCCAGATGCTAAACGGCGGGGTGATGACGAGCTGTTGGTCCCTTCCTGGTCCTGCTTACACTAGGATCCGGAGTAACTAACGGAGTAGCTTGGGGTTCTGTATTTCCATTGGTAGACCCATACCGAAGTCGGCGAATCAAACCTTCCATCAAGGTTCCGAGTGAATTGTGGTCGCGGTTGCTCGCTGCGGGCAAACTTGGAGCTTTCTATTATCAAATCGCCGCAAACATTGAGTTTATTTATGATAGATGATAGATGCCAGCAGTATAAAGATTGCCATATATCCCAGACTAAGAGCTTTTCCTAATTATGAGGTTGAATAATGCCTGCACCTCAAACGTGTCTTGAGTTGAAACCGACGACTGTGACACGGGGCTGAAAAGTCAACTTGGGGCAGAACTACGACCACTAATTATATCACATACAAACTCCTGAAGCTCGATGTATGCTTAGTTCTCCATATGGGCGAAATTGCGCTTCATGGCTACATTAACTTATTCTTTCCGGGTGTTCCTGTTTGCTTTTTGGCGACTTGCTGGAGACGTCTTCGATAATACCCCGAATCGTTTGAACCTCATTGGTTAAACTAGCTTGAGAACTTCTATAAAGAGTATATTCTCATAGCTACATCAAATGCTAATTGGCTATCTCCAACTTAGTTGCAAGATATAGCTCATACGTGAGGTCGTCAATGATAAGCTGAATTATCTAGATTCAAGATTTAAAGCTCTCAGAGCATTAATTCCTGACTAAGCACAGGACCCGAGTATTTAGACCAGGAAGCATTTGACACTCAAGACACTTAAATTCAGGGGTAATGTCTTTGATGATTTGAAAGAAAACAAGGTCTATTCAGGACGTGACTTAATTATTAGACAACCATTTGGATTCAACTTACCCACCTGGAAAGCGGTCTACGCAAAACCAACCTGCGCATTTTCTCGTCACTATTGTGAGGCTTAGGAATGGCTTGGGAATGGGATGTTCTGAATAGTTAGAGGCTAACCTGATACGGATTCACACTTTCCGAATTCATCGGACAGGAACCTTTTCAGTAATTTCGGATTGGAACACCGACTATTGTCGAAGGCATTTAAGGAGTCTAGATAATAATCCAAGAGTCTTTTCATTTCTTTAGCTTCTCCTGAGAGGCGAAGAGGCAAATACTTATGCGCTGTATTATGCGACAATTATGCAGCCAAGCTTCTGGTAGTAATTATCCAAACTTTCACTGTTAAGTTTATGACCAAAAACCTACCGAAGCCCTGGAGCGGTCTACCGAAATAATTCTGAAGCTGCGAGATATTTTGGTCAACTGGAACGCATAGACGTCGTCGTCAAATTAGGATAATACACCTGTACCTGGCAGCCTGGTCACATGTGACTATCCAGGTTCTAGATGGCTGAGAATTAATATTTCCAAGCTCGATGTTATCCATGGATGTTTCTGTAACAACGCATAAACATGAATAGGTACAGAGAGCTCATTAATCTACGCCAATGAATGTACAGTACAAGCGTGACTCCTAAAACTCAGGTACCCGGACACCCTGCAAAATGCCCCGGATCGGATGAACCAGACGACATGAAACTCTATTGGGTAAAACTTACCCGCATAGGTGGCGTTGAGTGTGTACCTGCTTGTGTCATCAGCGGTTGTTGCCTCCAGATTCTGGTTGCCCGGAACAATAGAGACCCACATAGACATGTACACCTGCGTCACTGGAAACGCTAATGCCCTTTTAGGAAAGACTAAGTCGTAACAGGCAGCAGACAGGAAACAACACACGGCTGAGAGTACACTGAAGCAACACTGAACGCAGCGGGAATGTACTGTACTTCATTACTTGTATCTGGCGCACGAGACCAAAAGTTACCCACTTTACTACTACCGCAATAGCCTGCATGCTCCGTCTCCCACCTGCCCCTAGCAACTCTAGGCGCTGATTGATCAAAGGGAGCTCGGTCTTATCTCCCAAGTCTCTCAACAACATCATCGACCCATCTCTTCTTCCTAATATCTCCTACTTAATTACATCTCACTCTTCATCCATCATCTGCCATCAATCATCTCTCTTCCCCCCATCCCGAGGATCAGAGAATTGAAAGTCATCGGGACATCATTTTTCACTCCATAGTTCTGTTTTATCAAGAGTTGTTTCATTTTAATTAATTTGTCACTGTTCGGAGTCGCCCATCATGAAGGGAGCTCTGCTTACCGCAGCTGTGCTGCTTGGCTCCGCCCAGGCCGGAGTCCACAAGATGAAGCTTAAGAAGATACCTCTTTCGGAGCAACTGGTTCGTGTTTGCTCTTTGCTGGTAATGCGACTCGATATTGATACTTTGTGATAGGAGAGCATCCCGATCGAGACCCAGATGCGAGGCCTCGGCCAGAAGTATATGGGACCTCGACCCGAGACTCACACCCAGGCGGTCTTCCAAGGCAGCTCCGTCCACGCCGAAACAGATCATCCCGTTCCCATCTCCAACTTCATGAACGCGCAGTGTATGTAATCCGAGAATCCGAAACCTCTTGTAAAAGCCTAGGATGCTTGAGAAGCATGTTTGCTGATGACTTAATTATTAGACTTCTCTGAGATCAGCATCGGCACACCAGCTCAAGACTTCAAGGTCATCCTCGACACAGGAAGCTCTAACCTTTGGGTTCCTTCGTCATCTTGCGGCAGCATCGCCTGCTACCTCCACTCTAAATACGACTCTTCGTCCTCGTCCTCGTATAAGAAAAACGGCACCGAGTTCGAGATCCGTTATGGATCTGGTAGCCTGAGCGGTTTCGTGTCTCAGGATACCGTAACTATTGGTGATCTCACTGTTAAGAACCAGGACTTTGCCGAAGCTACCAGCGAGCCTGGTCTCGCTTTCGCTTTTGGCCGATTCGATGGTATTCTTGGAATGGGGTTTGACCGTCTCTCCGTCAACGGCATCGTTCCTCCCTTTTACCAGATGGTCAACCAGAAGTTAATCGACGATGCTGTCTTCGCTTTCTACCTTAGCGGCGAGAATGGAGGCGATGACTCCGAGGTCGTCTTCGGTGGTGTCGACAAGGACCACTACACCGGCAAGATCACCGAAATTCCTCTACGCCGTAAGGCTTACTGGGAGGTGGACTTTGACTCCATCTCCTTCGGTGACGAGACTGCCGAGCTCGAGAACACTGGTGTCATTCTTGACACTGGTACTTCTCTCATTGCTCTCCCCACCGACCTTGCTGAGCTTCTCAACAAGGAGATCGGCGCCAAGAAGAGCTTCAACGGCCAGTACACTGTCGACTGCTCTGTCCGCGACTCGCTTCCTGATATCAGCTTCAAGCTTGCCGGATATGACTTCGCCATCGGACCGTACGACTACATCCTCGAGGTTCAGGGCAGCTGCATCTCTACCTTTATGGGTATGGACTTCCCCGCGCCCGTCGGTCCTCTAGCTATCCTTGGTGACGCATTCCTCCGAAGATGGTACTCCATCTATGACCTCGGCAAGGGCACCGTCGGTCTGGCTAAGGCCAAATAGGTGAAAGTCGGCGGAACCTTTGGGGAGGATCTATGAACTATCATGTATGGTTTGTGACGAGATTGCGACGCAACATGAGTATTGTACTGGTTTGATCATAATATGAGGGCGACAACGCGTTTGATTGCATTTCCAATTGAACCCTCATCTGGGGTGGTGTTTTTTTTTTCCTTCAGGGTATTCCCCTCGAAACGTGTTGGTCTCGAAGCATGACGAGACTTTAGTCTTCATTGTAAATTACTCAACGTCACGTATTCGTTTAGCTTGGTACAACAATCAAATTTCTCAAGGAATCTCTATTGACCTATGGAGTGCTGGAACTACCTACCCAACTATCATAATGTGAAGCGCATAATCATTAATTCGATTTTATTCTGCTTTACACTATGAAGTGTACGGATCTCTTTGGTGCTTGTAATTCGCCACGATATCTACCCACCCAGGTACTTCGCTAGCATTTAATTGCGACACGCCGTAGGATATTAGAAGGGTGTATTCCTTGGTGACGCCTGTGGTGAATTACCACCAGTAAAGATCGTGTTACTTATGACATTTAAAAATCCGACATCTTCAATATTGCCGATTGCCCATTTAGGTTAATTGGAAGTCGTGAAGATCAATAACATTCCGACCCGATTTTACGTTGATAAAATATGCAACTGTTGCTATAAATGTGCCTAGGTAGTAGGTACAATAAACTGACTGGTAACATCGGTGACAACTGTACAAAACCTTTATTTTACGCCGTCTTCAGAATCTATTATAAAAGTCATATGAAATTCCATTACTCGTTAGCAGCAGTTTCTAAAATCATATGACAGCTAAATTGATGGAGTCCATCATAGTTGCACTTTCCTCGCAATTTGTTGGCGACAAGGTACGGAATACCGAAGTACAGAAGTACATGATCGGTGTTGGCAGACTGGAAGACGGGACCGCGCTGACTTGGTTGAGATCACGTGTCGAGGGCGGATGGCGGATGGTGGATCGTGCGCGTGCGGCTAGTCCGTAATTAGGTTAGTAGCGAGCTTAGCGTCAGCCATCATTTGCAGGTGAGTCGAAGGACAGACAGATTCATTTCGTTGCACTTCTTCGTCCTCCCTCTCATAATACTGGGTACAAGACTTCTTGTATTGAATGAGGTTTTCGTAACCAAAAGACTATCAGTGAAAATATCGCGTGCATCCCGACAACGAAATTGTTCGCGGATGGTTTAAGATCTTCTCACGGTTAGCCGTAGTTGGCCTTATTCGATACATCACTTCTACTTCTAATTTTCTTACCGCATTAACACGATTCGTCCATCATTTGAATTTGGTGAATTTGGATGGGTGAATCTCGTCCACTTTCTTTACCCATCGCCCTTGCAACATTGAAGTTTTTTTGCGGTTTAGTCCATGTCCGAACCTGTACCTTCCTTCAATGTTCCTTAGTCCCTAGACCTGGCATTTTAGCACAGTGGAAGGTGGCAGTTTCTACGGCAGGACGCAGTACGCAGTAGCGACCCGATCTTTTTTTGCCTAGGAGGCTCTTTCTATTCTAGGGGAAGGTCAGAGTGTCGCGGTCGCACCAAGCACCTAAGCACCAACAAGCAACGACGAAAAATCCCAAGTCCTAAATTCCCTTTTTTTTCAATCGCGACCTACTAAACGTGCAGCGCGACGGAGCCGCGAAATTCTTAGCATTCTAATCACAGTCAATCAACCGTCCACCCCAACTACCCGAATCCCGCTTTAGAGAGGACAACAACAATAAAAAAAAAGTTACCTCGACTAACGGGAAAAAATGGCCTCGCCAGCCATAGCACTCCCGAACGGTGTTTCCACACCTATGCAGCTTAACAACAATAGCAGCGACAATAACGTCAATCCCAATGCCGCCGCAGCTGCTACTGCTAATATGGATAACACCACCAATCCCACCAACGACACGACCACCGCTGTCGCTTCCGCTACCACATCTAATTCTCCTAACGCTAATACCATGATCGACGCCGATGCTGATGCCGCGCAAAACACGACCGGCACCTCAATTAAACGCAAACGAGAATCCACCGATGCTAGTGAGAAACCGCCGAATGGCCTCAATCCTAGCCAAAGAAGTCCTATTTCTACAGATGCCGTCCCCGTCCCTTCCCCCTCCACCTCCTCCAACGCGACTAAGGTTGATAAACCAACAATACGTAATTATTATGATGTTCTTCAAAGGTAACTTGATTCCATTTATTAATCCTCTTCTCCTATTACCAATCCTATTCCCGAGTCCCTCTAGCATCACTTTTGATATTTTCCCCTCGACTTACATATTTGCGCATTCTTTCTATTTCATTTCGTACTTTTATATTCCGTGACCTCATTTGCTTCATCATACAATTCATTGATCAATTCGTTTACTTACCATTGGCGATTACGTAGCATCGACCCTATGCCTTCCGTTCTTAAACGCCCTCTTCCCGACCCCGAAGACACTTCCAACGAGCCCCAAGCGAAACGGAAGAAGTCCGACGATGGCACCCCATTTCCTTCCATCGCAGACAAGGTGGCCGAGGAGCAATATGGCGACCTTGATAGCATCATCGTCGATATCACCGCATCCATCACGGACAACCTCAATGAATTGCGACACATAGAGCCTGGAAAGGACAGCAAGACGAACGACGAAGCTATCGCTAAGATCATTGATTTCAAGCGACAAGCTTATGGCATATTCAAGAGGGAGCTCGCGTATCCTGACAACACCCACGTTTCTGGCGTGTTGGAACAACTTAACTCTATTAGCGATCTACAGTCCAATGCCAGTGGCAACATGTTCCTGGTAGTGAATGGAGAACAGATCAGAGGAAAGTCCTTATATTCAAGTTTACAACAGTCTATCCCTGGCCGCGACGGTACCGAAACCGAAATCGCCATCCGACCTCTTAGAGAAAGCGGATTGCCTAATGGTGTCAGGACCGGCAGGGCCATACCGTATGCCTTCTCTTCGCCTGTTGAGAAGGACAAGAAGGCCAAGACGTTAGGTGAACTATTCCCTTCTCCGCGTAACTTACCGTCTCTGCAGCCCCCCAAGGCGCCTAAGAGCACCGTAAAGGGTGTGCAAGTCGGGTGGCACCACCCCGAGCTCACCGAGAAGTCCAAGTACCGCGCCGGGTCATATTTCAGCCAGAACATCACCACTGGTCGCTGGTTAGACTATAGCAACGCCGCGCCCCCGTCGCAAATCATGACCAAACAACGCGAACGGGCTCTAAGCCTTGCCGGAAACAAGCCTTCTTCATCCGACCTTGAGATGTCCGAAATGGAATCGCTCTTTCGTGGCGCGTTCAGCAGCTTTGCTCCATCCAAGGATGATTCTGCTGCCATGATTTCGTCGGGTATGATTAGTCAAACCATGTGGTGGCAGAAAGTAGGACAGCGCAGCTTCGATCGTTTAATCGAGGCCGATATGCCAGGAGATACGCCCGAGGACGCAGACAAGAATGATGCTGCTCCTGTTGAAGAGATAGACGAAGCACTGATCAAGGAGGCGCTAGATAACTGGGACGAGACTATGGTGGATCCTAGCCTAGAACAGGTCTGTTGTCCGAAGAAACCCAGAGAGGAGATGGACGCGGATGATATCCTTCAGGAGGTATCCGACATGATCCAAACGTTAGTGTCTTACCAAAAGAATCGCAATTTGACCCTTCCGTCCGCATCCAGTCAGAGTCGATATGCGGCAGATCCGGCCCATAGCGATATGCTTACCAATGGAACTCCAGTGCAGCCCGGTGAGGAAGAGCAAGCCACCTACCAGGCTCTCAAGGCGCAGTTGGCTCTTGTCATTGCATCGCTGCCACCTTACGCAGTCGCACGCCTCAACTCGGACAAGCTGGACGAATTGAACATATCGACCAAGATTGAAGTTAGAACCGACGAATATCAAGGTTTAATGGAAGAGGATGAAGCAGCTGCTCGCGCCCGAGCCGCGCAGGCTGCCACGGCTAACCCCCGGCCAGTCACGCACCGGGCGTCGAGTTCATCGAGTGGTATGCAGTACGGCCAACAACAGCAGTATCATCCCAATCGTGCGCCGATGCCTAATGCGCAGTATTACAATACGTCTACCCCGGTTCGCGCTCAGCAACCAACTATGCGAGGTCCCCCGCAGACGATGCCCCCTGTGGCTTATCCACCGCGGCCGCCGTCTAACGCAGGGTATCGACCACCGAACCAGTATCCCGGCACAGGCTATTCCACGCAATTCAATAAACCGCCCGCCCCATATTCGCAACCGGGTTCGTACGCGAACACCCCCACCCAAGTCCGGCCTCCGTACCAACCAATGCCGGGCTATCCTAATATGAGTGCTCAAACGCCACAAGCGCGTTTTCCATCCTATCCACCGAGCACCCAGCCGCCTCCTAATTATCACACCCAACCCTTTCAAACGCAACACCAGCCTCACCAGATTCAGGGTACACCGTCGCACCAGCCATTTAACCAATACACAAATGGCGCCACACCTATTCCGCAAAGGACGGCATCTCCTCATGTCACCCACCCAACGCCACAAGCTCATCACCAGCCGATTCCTCACCACCCTGGATACAACCCGAGCGGAACACCCGTGAGGCAAGCATCCTATAGCGGCCAGCCAACTATCAACAATGATCCTTCGCGACGGTTTTACAACACTACTAATTCGCCTTCAATGCCTAATAACCAAATTAATCAGCACAGTCAGCACGGCCAGAACGCGCAGACTCCTGGCACTTCTTCGTTTCATACATCTCTACAGCCGCATCAGGTTCAACAGGCGATGGATCAAGCTAAAGCTCGCTTCGACGCAACCAAGAGCGCACAGAGGACAACCGAGGGGATTAGGAACTCTATGTCTGGTCAGGGGCAAGGGCAAGTCGGCGCGCCGGTTGGTCTCGGTGGAATCGGTCTAGGAGGTGACCCAACGAGGTTGGCGGCAGCCCGAGCCGGCATGCCAAACTATGCCGCAACCAGCCAGAGTCCAAAGCAACAGCTTAACTCACCCAGGGTTACGGCCGCTCCGTCTGCGGTCAACGGCGGAACCCCCATGGCGGTACCGACATCTAACGGCGGTTCATTAGCCCCCAACAGGGAAGCCTAGAGTCCTTCTTTGTTTTTTGGATTGCACAGTTCTGATGATAAAAGTTCGCCCACGGGATCAGTTAAAGATTCACCATCTGATAAGCCTGAATTGGCCGTCTCTCCGACGCCCAGCCAACGCATAGACCCGGCCTTACTGGCACTTGATGCGGAACGGGATGCCCGAAAATTGGCCGCGGTAGCCAAATGGGCCGCGGCAGAAAAATTGGCTGAGGCAGAAAAACAGGCTGCAGCAGAAAAACTGGCCACGGCAGCAAAGAAGGCTCAAGACGAAGAACCTATATCTCAGAAATCTAGTGACAAGATAAAACCTGAACCTCAGGATTCTAGCAACAAGAAAGAACCACCTAAATCCAAAGGAAGAGGAAAGAGAAAGGCTCCTCAAACTTACTCCAATGCAAAGAGAAAGCTTCTTCCAAAACCGAGCGACTAGGACGGGCGCAAAGTTCTACTCGACTTGAGAAACCCGGGCACGCATTTCTTTTATCCGTCGTTCTACCTTAGAGGGGCGTTCAACGATACTGGAGAATCGGAGTTTTTGTGCAACGGACATATCACGGAGGATTATTCCCCAATGGCAACGGGATAGGGCGGGAATTGTAGATGGTTATCACTACCACTACTCTTTTTTTTTTCTTTTCGGCTTTTAGCCTCGCAAATTCATTTCCCTTTTTCTTCTTCATTCCGAGTTTTGCAGCTTGGGAATAGAAAAGTTCCTCTTCTTTACCGTTTTACACCTTTTTATTCATTCGCCAAGATTCACAATGGGATTCGGGCCGACCCGAGCCATGCTGAACGAGGCTGGTTACTGGTTACGGCGCGCGTGGCGGATGCGGAATAGGGGTGTGTATAAAAGGGCGCATTATACAAGCTGTCAATTACTAGTCAAGAGGAGGTCGAAAGTGAAAGGGGTGCGTTGATATTGATGACGAAGATAGGTGGTCCGTTAGCTGAGGTCATTCCTACCTAGTAGGTATGATCGAGGAATCGCGGCGCTAATCAGTCGGAGGTAGTAGCAGTGACAGTGACAGTTAGTTGGCTTAGTTCAATCGACGGGCTCTGTGTTACTACATCTAAAGGGTGTTTATGTGTGTTCTTGCATGCAGTGCGTCGGTTTACGGTTGTTGATATAGTCTTCGCGCTGCCTGTGTTCTTGTTTTACGTACCTACGCGTGTGTTGTCGGATTAAGGTGCCTTACTACTATTACTACCAATTAATGCCAGATGTACTCGTCGTTACCCGGGACCTGCTGCGGTAGGTCGGGTCGGAGTCGTGGTTTAATACAGTACAGATGATTCTGAATATGTAAAGATCTTTGTGGTGATGTTGAGTGATTTGATGTAGCTTGTGTAGTTGGTACTTGGTGATCTACGTCCTTAGATCTATACTTGCGTATTATTAGTAGGCGAGCTGCCTAGCGATAGATCGCTATAGTAACATCAGATATCCCCCGAAGTACAACATAGCCCCATGTACGGCATACAAATGTACCTACCAAATCCAATCAGAACTTGATTACGACATCTTTGATCCCGATTCGTATGCTGGATTTTCGCTAATACTCATCTTATTAGAGAATATCCATACTTGCGCTACCTAGCCTATGAAAAAAGGCTTAGGACAGGAATTAGGGGGTGGGAACATTTTTATAATTGTAAAAACCACTTTCCTAGCTGCTATTCGCGTACCCCAACTTCAAACGACTGTAAAAACATCCACACCTATTGTCCACGTACCTAGTAGTTGTGCCCATCTGCGGGTTTTAAAAAAGCCATTTCAACGTTGAACCTTACTCCTGGACATACCCCAGGGAGTAGGTACCCAGTCCTTATGGTAACTTAACTTGATAACCACAACACTCAAGCATGAACCACTCAACACTGAACTCTGTCCCACCCCCAAAATCACCACCGCGTTGACAGGAACCATCGAACCCACAAACTTCCTACTCCAACCTCTTCCAACTTACTACGACCTAATTCAAGCTTAAAAGCTATACCCCATCCCGCGATACAAACTCGCCACATCCTCATCCACACTCTCATCTCCATCCCCAGGAGCCTGCTGCCCTTGCTGCCCCTGTCCCTGCTGCTGTGCCTGTGGCTGGGGCTGCTCCCGCCTCCGACTCCTAGGGTACTCAATAAAAGTATACCTCTCCCTCTCCGCCTGGCCCAAGGCATAATCCGTGCGCACCCTCGACGCAACACCAGGCGCGCGCACGTACCTCCACGTATAATTCATCTCATTTCTCTGTGGCAAGTTCTGCATCTGTCCGACGAGCGCGTCGTTGACCTCGACGATGAGTCTCCTGCGGAGTTTTTTAGAGGGGGGTTGCGCGATGCCGGTTTTGCGGGTTAGCCCGCTTTGGGGGCCGGGCGCGGAAGGAGGAGGAGGTGGTGGAGGAGGGGGGGCAGCGGAGGTGGTAGCGGTGGGGCTGGCGCAGGAGGTTGAGGGGGAGGAGTCCGGGATCGGGTCTTGGGGGGACTCGTTGGCTTTGCCTTTGGAGGACTCGCCCGCGGCGGCGGCTTCGAAGCTGTAGGGTGCACCGTCCCGCGTGCTTTCGTCGAGGTGCGCGTAGTCGTCGGATATGCGGCTGACTTTGGGCATGGAGAGAAGAGGTGTGCGCTCGGGGCGTGGGACGTAGGACCCGCGACGCGTGTATAGGACGACTTTCCCGAAGAGGTTGTTGTCGGGGAAGAAGTGCTTGTCGTATTTCTCTACGAGAGCACGGACGCGAGGGGTGTCGGGGTCGACACTGCGTTTGCTAGATGGTGGGTTAGCATTGGGGTCTCAATCTGGGGTTTGGAATATTCAGGGAGTGAACATTATCGTAGGGAAGGAGAGTGCTATATGAGAATAAAGAAGGGATACATACTGAGTGAAGCAACTCAATCGCATAACATTCATGTCCTCCGGGCTCTTGGACTTAGTTTCGGCATCCTCCTGCTCGGGCGTGGTGACCGGCTTCCAGAACATGGCTGCGGGTTGCGCGATGTCGGCCACGACCTCCTTCAAGCAAAAGCCCGGGTTGGGGGCGTAGACCAAGGTTCGGTCATTAATCTCGGCAAGGCCACTAGCACCATGTTCACCGACAATCTCGAATCCCTTACCTTCCAGCATCCGCTTGCAATCGGGATTGTACTCGGGATCTTGCGCCAGCAGCCGTGGAGTAGCGCCGAAGCGTCTACGTAGAGCCTCGGCAATCAACAGGGCCCCAAGGTGGCAGAAGACGTTCCTCGACATCTCGGTAGACTCAATGTGGGGTCTAAAAGAAATCGGGCCGAGGCCGATGCACACGATCTTGTCAATAGGCGGCAGAGGCACACGCATGATCATCGCGTACAGCTCGTGGGAGATAGGCAAGCTCTTCCACGACTTCTTGTAGCAGTTTGTCCAGGTCCAGTGGTCGCTAGGGGCCAGGTAGTCCTCGTTGTCGTACTTGACAGTCTTGAGCGACAAGGAGCTGTACAACATATTGTCAGGTGAAGAGGCGGGAGGACATGATAGGTCCTGGAAACCGCGGAACTCTACCATGATCTTTTGATCCTTCAAGCTGTTTCTGCATGTTAGCAAATCCCGGTTGAAGGCCAGGATGATGAGATAACATACAGTTTCTGCTTTGGAATGAGCTTATCCTTTCCAGCATAAGCATAGAACTTAACGTAGGGAGCCTCTCCCTTGATGTCGTTCTCAACACGGCGAAGATCTTCTTTAGTCCAGAGCTTGTCTCCGTTGTTGTATTTTTCCATGACCTCGCACTGGCGATCGAGATCATCGTCTGTCCACCGCCTAAATTTTCGCTCGCCGACATAACCCTGGTTTGTGGATTTGTTTCTATCGGCATCCTTACCAGAGCTTTTCAACTCAAACACGCCCTTAATAGGTCCATTGATCGGCTCGGGCTCTGGTTTTCCATCCTGTGCCCTCTTGGCTTTCTCAGCCTTCAACTTCTCTATCTTTTCGAGAATCTGGGCGTTCAACATCATAGCTAACTCGTCATCGGAATCAAGGAGCATCATGTTGAATTCATCCAAGTCGGCTTGTTGCTGAGGAGAGACCGTGAATTTTGACTTCGAAGTGTTGCTAGAGCTCTCTTCTGGGCGGATGGTGCTTTGGGGACCCGAGCTGACGGTTGGGCTGATCGACTTGCCCTTCGATTTCTGGCTTTGGGTAGTCGTCTGGCTTGAGCCATTAACTGTGCTAGGTCCAGAAGGGGACTCTCCAGGGCCAATATCGAGATGAAGGTTAAGGGCACAGTTATTTGGAATACATTCACGGTTGCCAATCCCGCGCCCTCTAGCACGGTCGTTGATAGTCCTAACCGCGTCTGCGCGACTCAGGACGTAATGATTTTGGGTCTTCGTCCTGTGGAGGTGGAGATCGTCCCGAGATACATTGGATGAACTGCTTCGGGCTCCAGAAGTACGGTGCTGCGATTGACTAGAGGTGGACTGACTCTCATCAAGCTTAGGCTCATGAAGACTGGGAGAAAGCCTTTTCCTCACGCTCTTCATCTTCTTGCGGAAAGAATCCGCTTTGAGTCTGAGAGACATGATGGCAGACAGTACACTGCGGTCTGGACTTGGACTTTGGCAAATCTATGCTATGTGCTGAGTAAGACTGGTAGAGAATAAGGGGCTAAAATCTGTGCTTGAAATAATATCCAAAGGATGCACAGATAGTGTAATTCTCCAAGAATTCTCGCGAGAAGAGAATTCGGCAGATGTGAGAGGAATCCAAGCCAGGATTGCATCACATGGCTGCTGTTATATAGAGCGAGTTCCATCGTGGGAGAGACTAGGTTGGTCAAAGTTGTACGCTTCCTTCACGCTCATTGCCACTGCTACTTCCTAGAAGTTGGTCAAGGACCTCGTGGTGCTCAGTGTTGAGTAAGATCGATAGACTTTTTATGTTTTTGACTTTGTCGTGCTTACTGAACGGACTTACAAGTGAGAACCGTCTGTGGGAGAGTAAGCACCAACTTCTCAGTTACGGTTGTAGTTGTAGTTGTAGTTGCGCTTACTTCGATACATCGCTTCTCATACGATGGCGGGAGCGTTTCCAGTATCTGATAACGCGGCAGCTGCACTGAAAGGATCCGAATTCGAATTATCTAATCAGGCGTCATGGCTCCGTTGGCTCATTAGCCCCCGATGAGGAAAGGATCGTAGGCTAGAAATATATTACGGTCACTCTGAAAAGCTTGTATTCACGGATAAGTACCATTGATGGCGGGCCGATCAGGGACGCAGGTATGATCTTAGGGTTGTTACACAGCAGCTGAGTGGTAAGTCGCTACGATACCTGGCTAGCAGGTGTCAAGCCATGCGCCCCTAGAAGCGATCGTGGCTTCGGAAAGGCAAAGATGGACGAGCATATGCGATTTCCTCCTTTCTCATCCCATTTATTTAATCTGCCAGAAGCAGAATACTTCGCGACTTCTCCAGTCGATAGTAACACCGGAAATTTCATGCTCATGCCCACATTATTGATTAGTATTTGTCATAATCGCCAAGAAGAATGTCCGACTGCTAAGGGCTACAAAGCAGCCATTGCCGAAAAGACGCCGCTACAACTGCAAGAGCTTAACAGTAATACCGATATCTTAGGTTCGTTTGCTTTCTGATAGCTCAGCATTGACACATGCCAGGTGTCACCTGTCATCTGTCATAACCATAAACGCAAAGTTTGCGAGTACCTTGTTAAGCTTGTCAAGAAAAGACACGCATAGATTCGAGGGGTCTGGTCCACTTCTTCGAGATTTAGATAGTCGGTTGATAATCGCTTGATGCTGATCGAGATGTTTGTCATAACGTGCATAACGTTTAACATAATTTGTATAACAGTGGGTAGATGCGTTCATATATTGAACGCTTTGACAGATCATGTGGTCTGACGTATACAGAACACTTGGCTTCTTGAAATATGGTAAGAAATTGGAAATAATTGAAGTTTTAATTGAAACTTCTGAGTTGAGTGAGGAAAGAAGAAATACCAAGGCTTGCTGACAAGGGATAGAAGGGACAGAAAAGAAAGTGAGTGACAGGGGCGATGACGAAGGACTTGAAACAGGGAAGGGTTCCGACTCGGTTAACGGCATTTGAGACACAAATTCCGATAAATAAATGTATATCATTAATTTTACTCTTGTATAGAGGCGCTTGTGACTGAGATATTTGTCAAACCGAGAGAATCAAGGGTCGCGGCAGGGTCAGGGGCATTCATCCGTCTTTACCATTTTAAATTCCCTGGTTCGAGATGTTATGAAAGCATTATTATGAAATATAATGAAATATTACGAAAAAAACATAACTATGCAGCACTCGTGCGATAAATGTTGAATAAAGAGTAGATCTTTCCAATCTTGAGAGTTTCCTGCAACGACGATCACTCAACTTCATAACCATCAAGGCCGGCACCACGGGAAAAAAGAGGACACATTAAGAAGGTACATATTGGATGATATTCAAAATTCCCTACGTTCCATACTATGACCTCCATACTAATATGTGGAGCAAGTTTCCAAGGTTGCGTCCAAGTTGCGTTGCGTGTACTGAAGTACAATTGAAATAACAAGGCTCCGAAACATAAATTCGCCGACGACACTTTGTCAAGAAACAAACAGAAAAAATCTACCTAGTAGGTATTAATTAGATGTGTTCTCCAAGTCAACCTCGACATCTCCTTCATCGATTCCCGCCAGAATCTAAATGGCCGGGAGGCTCACCCAGAAGATACTAGGCCACATCGGTCACCTGGGACCCCTGCTTACCGGCGATCCCATGATGGCCCAGCAAGCCGTCGTCGTGGCGCCCGCCCGCTGGCAGGTCGATGTCAACGAGACCTCTCTACACCCTATCCCGGGCACCTACCCGCGCCTAACCAGGCTAGCCGATAGCAGTCTTCTGTGCGTCACGACTGGGTTCCAAGGCCCCGGCGGCCGCGAACACGTGCTGCAGGTGTCGCGCAGCGTCGACGGCGGGTCCACGTTCGTGCCGCACGGCGAAATCGCCCGCGGCACCGGCGACATCGACAACGCCTTCATGATCGAGGTGCCGCCGTCCCCCGCACACCCCCACCCCCACCCGCACCCGCGCAACGGCTCCGTGGTCCTCGCCGCCTTCCGCAACCACGACCGCGACCACGCGAACGGCAACCGCCCGACTTACTTCCGCATCACCGTCTGCCGCAGCGAGGACGGCGGGCGCTCCTGGAAATTCAGCGCCCAGGCCGCCGAGCACAGCGCGAACTCGAGCAACGGGTTGGGGCTGTGGGAGCCGTATATGCGGCTTGGCGGGCTCGATGGAAGGGAGGTGCAGATGACGTATTCCCAGGAACTCGCGTTTAATAACCAGGAGACGTTCCGCGTGGATTCGCGCGATGGCGGGAGGACGTGGTCAAGGCCGAGGTGTCTGAGGTGCCATAGCCCGCATGTCAATCTGCGCGATGGCATGCAGAGCATTGTTAGCGTGCGCGATGTTTCGGGGTTCACGGCTGAGGGACAGCAGTTCTTTGGCGAGGCGCAGGTTGTTGTTTTCGAGACCACGAGGCGCGGGACGTTTTATAGCGTCGAGTACGCGGTCTCGTATGATCAGGGCCTCACGTGGGGGTCGCGCGGCGTCGTGTACCAGCCTAGGCCCGGGCGCAACGCGGGCGCGCCGCAGATCGAGAGGTACGGGAAAACGGGGCTCGCGGTCATATTCATGACGGACGAGGATAACGAGTCGGAGCCCACGTGGCCCGGCAAGGCGGCCATCAAGGTCGTGTTCGCGACTGGGTTGAATAGAGGCAGGATTTTCTGGAGTCAACCTACGCTGATCCACGGCGCGTCGTCGTTTTGGCCCAGCCTCTTTCGCATGGGAGAGAATGAGCTCATGGCCGTGTTTGAGACCGGCGGGAAGTCAATTGGGAAACGCTTGATTTATGGCTAGCGATCATCTTGCAGATAGATTGGGTTAAGGCGCATTGGATTAGAAGACAGAATGAGAATCAATAGAAGATTCACCCTAGCAGGTTTTTTTTTCAAATAAAGGGAAAGAAATCCTATAGCCGTAATTCTTTAATGATATGCAAAAGTGTCATGTTTGACTTCGTCGATAGGGGTAGAAGATAAAAATGGTAAAACAATATCGGCATGTGTACCTAGGTAAGCGGGTAGGCTGCTCTGTTCCTATCCGTTACACACATCAACTGGGCTGATTAAGGTTACCATTCCAACAAGTTCTTGAAATATTGTTGGAAGGGGGTAACTATTTCGCTATATAACCCTGCTGTGGGCTTATTTATGCAGTGCAGGATGGTCGGTGACGGCCTCACACCTGTTCAGGCGCCAATGACCAATACCACGTCACGCTCTTTCCACATTATTTGAACTCTAGTTTGAAAATCCATTCGGCTACACATAGTGAGTGCGCTCTAAATACTAAGGATAGAATACGAGCAACCCTTTATTTTCTTAGAACTAGACTACATTCATTCATTATCTATTGATCGCATTACGTCGGCGAGAGAAGAAAGTGTAAGTCTGCTAATTAAGCAGACCTACTTAAGCTAGATTGTGGAAGATCTTGCGATGATTCACCTAACGCGCAAGAAATTTAAGGCCTCATCGGAAGAGGCGTATTCTCATTCGAGAAATATGATAAGAAGAAACACGACGGTGTTCGCATCTTTAACTCAAGAATGGCCAGAGAGATAAAAGGAAAAACGACCGGTTCCCAACTGTGCGTTGTCTACTACGCGTCATGTTATCTCTCGACCGTGGTCTTTTAAGAGATACCAACACCAGTTACATTCCAGCACCGATCCTGCGGGGCTTCGTGGATTATAGGTGTCGTTAAGATGATATCTCACCACAGTCAAGGACTATTATGTATTGACGGTTCATGTTTGCTTGTTCGTTGCCGTACTCGTATAACCCCAATTCCGAGTGTATAAGGCCTTTCTTCTCTTGAAGATACGCTCATATCTGATCTTTTGGTGCCTTTTGGCTACTATTATATGTCATTACCAAGTCTTGGAAGCGGTCTTCCGCGATCTCTCTGGTATTAGGGTCGAAGTATTCATCATACAGGTGTTTCATCAACATGTCCGAAGTTGTAATCTTGTCGGGGTGGTTCTCTCGCAGGTACGATTGGTGCAGCACCATTCTACCACGTCTCGAAAGAGAGTCCCGTGGAAACGATTACTCTCCATGGAATTGACAAACTCATGGAGGAAAAGATCGTGCTGAAGTATTCCAGTGCGCGATGATCTGTGATCACCAGAGACGGTTCCGGATTCTGTGATCCGACCAGTTCGGCTCTCCAACACAAAAGTGCTCGGACGACCGCCAGCATCTCCTTGTCGTGTATGTTGTAGTTATGCTCTGCTCCCTGCATATTTTCGGAGAAATATGCTATTGGGTGATCTTGCTAGAGGTGCCTCGTGCTGTATCGCCGGTTCTTCCTGTGCAGCTTCCTTTTCCAAGGTTATCAGATGGGACGGTGACTGCAACACCGAGCATCTCGACTCAGATAATAATAACACTTATCGAGTCGCCTGAAATACTCCTCAGGCCAATTTAAATGTGATGCGGAGCTGGTATCTACCGGTGCCGGATCGTTAGGATTCTTGTGATCACAAGTTAGGTGTGCGCGTAAAGGTCGATGAATTGATTATGTACGAGGGATGGTTTAATGTAACGCGGGTGTGACACCCTCGAGTCATGCGCCTAAGCTGGAGTAGTATGCCAACAACTGGTAATCCAAGGGAGGTAGTCCCTGAAAGTGTTCGATAGTAACCACAGAGAACGACGGTAGAGTATTGCCCAGGTAAGGCCAATATTCAAGCAGACCTCGCTTTTGGAAGGGACACACACTACGCCATCCTGTCCTTTTAACAATCTGTCTTGAAATGTCTAGCGTCGGTGAGCTGAAGCCCCGTTTTCTTCTAGGAGATTCAGCGCTGGGGTGGCTGGACGCCTTTGGTAGCCGATGGTTCCCTTCAATATGTTTCTTTAATCGAGAAAGACGAGTCTGACTTCATAACATGTATATTCCCCATTCAAAATCGGTATTCTGTAGCTCTATATTCGATTCTAACTTTGAATATTCAACGCTTTAAATATGGTAGCGTTGTTCTTAGGTGTGTTTGAAGCTTTCCGCTGAGTGTTAGACATAGCTATAGATTGAGTTTCGAAATATGAAAGTATGTACGATCGAAAATATTTCTACAGAATAGCGTTGTGGTGGCATTTACATTGATACGAACTTGTACTATGGATGCCTGTACTGCGCCCGGTTCATAGATGACACACCTCTGTGTGGCACGGCTCCATTTGATGAAAGGTTTAACTACTTGAATAGTGAAAGAGGCAAGGAAAATTATGTTGTATGAAATTGGGTATCAAATATATAAGGTACGTAATGGAGAGGTGTTTTCATAACTTTTTTTCTCTTTATAAGATTTTTACTGTCTATTCAGACTTCGCCTCGACTACATCTTCGTGGTACACTCTTCTCAACTCAAACATGACCTCGATGGTGATAAGGAAAATGATGATCCACTCCAAGCGGTGGCCAACCTTTTCGCTAACCATCTCTCTTAGGACGCTCACGTTCTCAAACCCGTAGTCGATCTTCTTATTCAAAATGCCTATACGCTGCCGTATATCTAGAACAGTGCTGATCTGGTTGTAGTAGTTCTCAAGGTTTGACTCCGAGTCCCAGAACATATCAGGGAGCTGGTCCGTGATATCCGAATAGTGATTCAGCTGCGACCGTAGGCTTAGTAGTTGACCCGTCATCTTCAATACGGCGCGCCGTTTGAGTTTATGTTCCAAACCTCCTTCGATGAAATCCAAGCTATTCTTAGAATATTCAAAGTGCTCAATGGCCTGGTTTTCCAGAACCGCTAGCTTCGGGCTACGGGCCAACCCGCTGGAGAAGGCAATCTTGGCGAGAGTCGTGTCCAACCTGTCGTTCTCATACTCTTGTGCTCGTGTGCCTAAGACGACAACCTCGCCTTTCATGTAGCTAGTGTCACGTGTCTCATCTGGTATGAATTCAAGCTCTTCCATCTCGAGACGATTTAGGTGAGGAAGCTCGGCCGCTCGGATAAGCTGCTTGGTGGCAAGGGTCTTGAAGGCGTCGGCTGGCACTGACCATGCTACGACGGTTCCGGAGGGGAAGACGAAAATATCTCCGTTATTGATACCCCTGGCATGCACAACACCTGAGGGGTCAAATTCGGTCCCATCGGGATCTAGCTCAAATGCATGGAAGCGGAGGATCTCTTGCACGGCATCCATATCGAAAGATTGAGCAACGCATATGGAATTTATGGTTCGGCGATAATCTGTCTCGGGACCTGTGTGGTCTTTCGTATGATCTTTTCCTACATCTTTAGCAACTCTGGTTTGTTTCGTCGTGAGTCCTAAACGCAAAGTCTTGGCAGCAGAAGCTCGAGCGGTTTTGCGCTTAGCGGTACCCGAAGTCTTATTTTGTTGTTGGGTATCTGGCTGGTCGACAGCGTCTTCTGAAAGATTCGATCCATCGTTTCGATCATTGTTGGACAACAATTGGTTGGATGTGAAGAAATTGCGCTTGCGTGGGAAAGAGGCGAGAGTGGTCTGGTGAAAAGATCGCTGCGGTCTTGGAACAGGTCCAGAAGCTATTGTATGCAATCCTCTGAGCGCGGGAGCTACTGCTTTATGTAATGAGGGTCGCATGGTGACGTTGGTTGAGCCATCTGAGTGCGATTGTCTGATCGCAAACTTATCTTGGTTTGTTTCTTGTCTGAGAGATGAGAAATCGGATAGATGGAAAGTTTGTGATAAAATCAGAGCCGGAATCTTGAAATGGAAGCCATAATTAATTGGTCTGGTTCTGGTGGGGTTGGGAGTACGTACCGTCTTGTACCGAGATAATCTATGCCTGCACTCAAAAATTTCTTATCGATAGACTTTCTTGTACGACGATAAGATAAGAATACCCACAGTGCAGGTGACGTTCCGACTGAGGCGCAAAGTGCAAAGTGCGCTGTGAATTTTATGTAACATTAGATTCAACTTGCTCATCCTCAACTTTGGATAATGCCGGTTTGATCACAATCATTACGCAGCTTGCCGTACGTTTGACAAGATATGAGATACGATATATGAGCCATGTCAAACTATTTGTTACTATGCGCGCATAGGTAACAACTTTGAGGGTGGGCGAAAGCTCTAGAGCTGAAGGGGTGCAATCCAATCTTTCTCTCATAGCGCCGGAGCATTATGCGAGTCTCGCCTATAGTGGCTTCAGCACAATCAGCTGCTAAGCAAAAATCTCTATGGGTTTCTGGGTCAGATATAAGGCAAACCCTCTCGCGTTTGACAAGTTCTAGACGGCAACGCCACCCTAGTTTACGACTGTCACCCAGTCGCATAGTCGCCCTACGTCTCCGATCTAGAACAGAGAGACAGAAGAAAATTTATGGGAAACCTTTTGAGCTCGCCGCAAAGCTACGCGCCGATAGGCTCCCACTTTTGATGCTTCAAAAGTGGCTGGCTAAACAAGACACTCAAACCGACCACCGTGTGAACACATTCATTCGCTCCATCCGCCCTTTTGACTGGACAGATCGTTTCGACGTCCTAAAAACCAGAGGATGGTCCGAGGAAGATATTGATCATTGGATATGGATATTATCTGGGGAAGATGGGGATGTCCGAGTCCAACGATTGGTTTCGACAACAAGGCCAACACCTTTATTCCTTATGTCAATCCTAGCACGCAGCGACGAGAGATTTTACAAGGCCGACAGTTTGTTATCTCTCATGATTTTTGCCTCCAAGCGCCACTTTAATTCCAATCCCCAAGCACCAATTGATGCCTTGGCTCCCCGCGATCCCAAAGTAACCATGTCGGTATCTCAATTTTTGTTATTTCTCCGCCGACTCGCTAAACATGTCCGACGATTATGGCCGAGATCGATTGTCACATTAGCAAGACTCACGGCCAAGTACATTCAAGGAATACCCTCAGGTGTGGGTAGTTATCGTGGAAAATGTGAAATCTTTAACACAGCTTTGCAATTATTCAAGAAGCCAGCAGTAAATCAACCGATTGCCAATATGGAATACAATTGGAGAGCACAAAAATTATTGCTCGCGATGTCAGGTAACCTTGAAAAGCCTCTCATTATCAACAAAGCTAGTTACCAAGCTGTTCGAGGAGTTATGATCGGGCTGAAAAGGTCAAAGATGGAGAGGGTGGTAGCTTTGAGATATGCGAAGTCCTGGCCCCCATATCGCCAGGACTTTGATGGCCTCGATGCAAAACGGACGCTAGATGACGATTACTCGCGCAGCTTCAGGGCTGGAATTATCGCTAGGGAGGCTGGATATCCCGACAATGACTACGATAAAGCCTTGGACGCTCTTGGTGGCATGGACGCTGATTCACCTACTATACAAACTCGCAGTCTTCCGCCAAAAGAGTGGAGTGGCGAGAAGGAAGACAAAAACTTCTTCACTCGTTGGGCAGCGAATGTACGGGCAACCCGTAACAGTCAAGAGGCATGGAAAGTTTTCACTAAATTCAATTTTGAGATGGACAAGCCTCCAAATATTCAAGTCTACGCGGAGATGTTTACTAAACTGCATGCACCTCTTGTCCACGAGCATTCGAACGCGCTGCCCGGTGATTCTCGAGAAGCCTTTCCAGTCCATAACGCCAATTATACTGAATATGAGTTGGCCAGGTTGTCACCTCCTTCGATTGGCGTGCTTTATAATCAAATGATCAATCAAGGCATAAAACCAGAGGGTTATTGCCTCTTTACGCTAATAAGTGGCGCTAGCTCTCTCGAGGAAGCAATTCGCTATCTTCATGATAGCGGACTCGATCCCGTTGGCATCAGTGCTCTGTCACTCTTTAAAGAAGCACCATCCGATGTGCTTCGGCGGATACCTCTCTTGGTCTTCCGTAGTTATATCCAACTTCTCTGCAGATTGCAGCCCAATCGTCGAGGCAAGGAGAAGATACCGTTAGGAGATCTTTATCGCATCCGTCACGCTATTAATCTTTGTAACTTGCGGCTTGTAACTGGGACTACTGAGGGAACTACTTTCGGATCTCCTTGGGCTATTATCCTCAGAGCACTAGCCCGGCCCAATCTTTGTGTTATGAATGGCACCCAGGCTGACAACGACATTCAAGCCCTATCCATATCTATGGATGTCATCCAGCTTGCGCAAAACAGAACCGTTATAGACGCAGATATGTTTTTGTATCTCTGTCGTACTACTGAAAAGGCTGTAGTCTCTCAAATTAGGTCTCAGGAAATGCCACTAGAGACCGGCGGCGAAGAGGAGATAACATCGGCTTCTTCACCACCCACAGAACTCTTACAAACACTAAAGGCAATTTTCGCCCAACTCACAAAGCCTATAGACAGGTCGGAGATGATTCCTGAGGATGTCGAAGTACCCGTATTTATGCACGATATAGAGCCCGTCCACTTGCATACATACATGCGCGTCTTAGCCTTCCTTGGAGACACGAAAGCAATGAATGAATTGCTTGTATGGATGCTCGCGAATAAGTCATATATTGATGAGGAGGCTGAGCAAATAGGCACCCGTGGCCAGGCACTGATAGTGAAGACTCTGTGTGCCTATCAGGCATTCGCTGGCCCACGTCTCAGTCATGATGAAGAGGCTGACATTATATCCCATATAGAAAATGCCGAGAGTATCGCTGGAAAATGGAGATGGCCGACTCCCGAAGATGTCGAAAATTACGTACAGTCTGACCGGCGCGGAAACTCCCAGCGACTTCAGCAGAGGATCTCGAGCAAAGCGTTCCTTGCATCTCAACAAGACGGTGGAAATACGATCAAGATAACAGTAGCTTAAATGAATGTACGATATCAACACAACAATACCCTCTTATATACCATGATAATATATACAGAAAAATATTCGGAATAATTCAAGAAACCTATATATCTCAAAGTCTTTAACCCCTAGGGCTGAATCTCGCTTATCTAAGATGCGGGAACTAATGCTACTAATGCTAGGTGCTGGGACCACTGCAGGAGGTTCCCATGGCCCCGGCGCTGGTGAGTTGTCGGGTTGACGAAAGCGGCAGGAGTATTCACGATTAGGACCACTTACACGAAATTGGCGCCCTTGGATTGGTCAATTGATCACTGTTCAGTGGATCTACGCGCCACGTTCAAATTTCTTAGGGTTCTTGGGGTGGTTCTTCTTCTATTGTCTCATTCTCCATCTTCCCCATTCATTCCATGTCTCGTCTCTTTCATGACCCATCCGAATATTACACTAGACCAACCATTTCGCAAGCGGCGGGGTTGTGAAAAATGATTTCATTCCAAGAAGTATTCTCTACTAAATTATTATTCTATATTGAGCTTGGTGTCACGAATCTATTCTCTACTATACTCTTCTAACCTTGGTATACTTCTGTCATTACGTTCCCTAGTTTGTTTGCTAGACGTCCTAAATGTCTTTACTTCCCTCTGCCTTATGTTCTAGATTCAAAGATTACCGATGATGGTTCCTATCGTCTTAAACCCTTTAATTGACCACTTTATCATATTTTTTATAGTGAACCCCGACTATTGGCTCCTTAGCCGTCCCTTGAAATATGAACGATGAATTCTGGAGTTTGAACAGTCTCATTATCTTATTGTCTTGGCGCTATAAGTCATATAGAATTTGTTTTTCTTTATAATATACCCGCATAGTTAGATTTCTTTTAAATGTAATTCCCAAAATACCATTACTTCGATCTGCCATCTTAGATGGGTTGTTCTATCAAAATTTCAAGCAACCAGTCTTCACTCTAAACTCTTGGTAAGTTTGCTAACAGTAGGAGACATGTTCCGATATCCTCGCATATCCAATTACTAAACCCTTATATGATCCCAGTTCATGTTACAACGATATGACAAACACGGACATGGCACAAGCAAATGTTACTGGTTGGAAGCGTCTCCCAAACTCTGGCAATACGACCCCTGAATTGACTTCCGCGTCGGATTTGAGTGGTGATGAGCCCTTGCTAGAGTTGGATTTTCCATACATATATGACCAGCCTGTTCCTAATGTTAATAAAGCTGACTCGGACGGTGATGGAAATTCGGGGACTTCGGACGCCGACTTTATATGTCAACCAATTCGAAACGACACAAAATCAGCGACGAATTCCGAGGAACCGGACGCAAATCCTTTCGATGATTTAGAAACAGCCCCAGATATTCGGAATACTAGCGTATCCGGAGAGAGGCCCATAGTTGTGGAGATTCCTCGATCAACACTTATTAACCCAAGGTCAATTTTCGAAGGGTTTATTTATCCCGCCTATCGCCGAAGTTCGAGAACGACATGCCCTATCTGAGTTTCTGGACGCAAAAAACACAGAGAAATTCCCACAAGATAGCCATATCGAACTTGACTTGGAAAACTTCTCGATATATTCGGATGGTACTGTTCATCCCAATGCACTTAGACCTCTTCAACAATTCGCTACCCGAGTAGGCGAGAACTTTTACTTCGATGGAGTGGTTCGGCGCGGCGATAAACAGTTTTTTCTTAGAAAGGTTTATTTCCGTTAGCTTCCCATTGGAAATTATGGGAGAGATGAACACACTGTTGGCGATCAAATTTGGATACGGTCGGATCTTAACGAGAGACGAGGCGATGAAGTTTATTACAAACTAAAGAGTCCCTCAACCGAATACTTACGTTATTACGAACCTTTTGTTTGGATTGCGGACTTGACGAAGCACGTTCTTGACTATTGTGACTACCTGAAGAGTCGACAGCAGCGCGCTCTTCTGTGCGATTTCAAATCGCAGTTCAGTATTTGGTTAGAGCAACAACATGCCGAGTCAGATACTTTCAGACGGTGGCATTCAGCCAACCGAGGGAACGACTTTAGAAGCGCTGTTATTGCAAATGTCAACTTCATATGGAAAGAAGCTCATGGCTTAGATCCGACACTAGTTACATGGCATGAATTCTGGAAGGAAGTCAAGACGTTGGATTATTATAAACCTGACCTCTCACTTGGGCAGATATCACCGAGCGAGTATGGCAAGATAACAGATCCGATTAGAAAGAATCGAGGAGATAATCGGGTACCGCCAACTATCGTAACCCCGTACATACACGACCTATTCTCTCATATGGTGTTTGGAAATGTTCTCAAACAAGTAGATCTGGCCACTAACATCAGGAAGAAACGAGATACTTTTATACATAACAACGTGCCTATAGAACAGGGAAGTCTGCGTACTGTGAAACGAATTGGCCAGAATCGTTCAGCTTTCACTGCTTCAATCGAAGTAGGAGATGTAATCTCGACGCACCCAGATGACAAAGGAACAGACACGGAATGGAAACAACAGAAGTCTAAACACTACCAAGGAGAGCACCTATGGTTTGGTCTCGTGCAAAAGATTCATTTGTCGCCAAAGGGGAAACGTTCTTTCGATGTCATCTGGTTGTATCAACCAATTGACACTCCGTGTGGCATTATGAAGTATCCCTACGACAACGAGATCTTTCTGTCCGACAACTGCACCTGTCATTGTAACTCAGCCAAAGTTAAGGCGGATGAAATACTCGCGACGCATACTGTTGAGTGGTTTGGGAATCCTTCGACGTCTGCCGAGTTTTTCGTGCGCCAGACTTATCTTTCCGATGACTGTCGATGGACTACTCTCAAGAAAGAACACTTGACATGCGAGGACGACAAATTTCAGGCGAAGCTATCCTACAAGATCGGCGATGCCGTACTCGTTGAAACGAACCCAAAGTCCCTCCAATTGGAGGTTTTCGTTGTAGAGGCGTTCTTCGATGAGGGAAAGAAGAAATACGTTCGTTTACGAAAACTTTTGCGGAGGAAAGACGTGGATCAGAATTCACCTAATTCACGTCCAAATGAAGTTGTTTATACGGACCAAATTGTCGAAATTTCCATTCGTAGAATTTTTCGCCATTGTTTAGTAAGGGCATTCTATCTCGAAGAAGAAATACCGAGCCCCTATGACCACGACGGCACCGGCGACATGTTTTTTATGACACATCAGGAGATTGAAACGGAGGGTAAGATGAGTTATGTTCCTCTCGACATGGCCTTGGTACGTCAGCTACGACAAGGGTTCGACCCCCTGAATATACATCATGGGAAAAAGTTGCAAGGTCTTGATTTATTCTGCGGTGGTGGAAATTTTGGACGTGGACTTGAAGACGGCGGCGCCATTGAAATGCGCTGGGCAAACGACATCTGGACAGAAGCTGTCCACACATACATGGCGAATAGTGAGCCAGGCGTCTGTACCCCCTTTCTCGGCTCAGTTGATGATCTACTTCGTCGGGCATTGCTTGGTGACGGCGAGAAAATACCTCGACCTGGCGATGTGCACTTCATATCCGCAGGATCCCCGTGTCCCGGGTTTTCTATGCTTACCCCCGATAGAACCACAGACGATTAACGGAAAAACCAGTCCCTCATCGCTTCCTTCGCCTCTTTTATCGACCTATACCGTCCTTATTACGGAATCCTCGAGAACGTGCCTCAGGTGGTGAACACGAAAAACTTCCGCGACGCATGCGTCTTTTCCCAATTATGTTGCGCCCTCGTTGGCCTAGGCTATCAAGTCCAAGTGATATTCTTAGACGCATGGTCCTTCGGCGCACCTCAATCTCGCAGCCGAGTTTTCCTCTGCTTCAGCGCTCCCGGCCTGCGCATGCCGAAAGTACCCAAGCCATCGCATTCGCATCCACCCGGCACAACGCTCTCGAAACTCGGCGAAATGTCCTGCGGCCGGCCCTTCGACCGCCGGGTCCTCGTCTCCACGCCGTTCAAATTCGTCAGCGCCCGCGACGCCATCGGCGACCTCCCGGACATCCAAGACGCGAAACCGGACTTCTGCCCAGGCTTCCCCGACCACCGCCTCTCCATCGGCGTCACGCCGCCCGTGCGCAACCAGCTCCTGGCTATCCCGACCCAGCCCTGGGGCATGAACTTCTCGAAGGCGTGGCACGGCCGCCCCGGTCTCCCCCGCGTCATGACCCTCGCCGAGCGCGCCATGTATCCCGCGGACGGGCGCGGCCGCGCCCAGAAAGGGGCGAAGGGGTGGGGGCGTGTGCACCCGGATAAGCTGTTCAGCACGATCTCGACGAAGTGTCTGCCCACGGACGCGAGGGTGGGGTACACAAATCATTGGGCCCAGCAACGGCCCCTGACGATCATGGAGATACGTCGCGCGCAGGGGGTTCGCGATGATGAGGTGCTGGTTGCGTCGCCGGCGAACCAGTGGAGGATCATTGGGAATAGCGTTGCGAGACAGGTTTCCGTGGCCCTTGGGCTCGCTGTTAGGGAGGCTTGGTTCGGAACGCTGTTTGATGAGGCGAATGTGCCGCAGTGGGGACTCGAGAGGTTTAAGGGGATGGGGGTTAAAGGGGGGAGCGTGGAGAGGGGCGTCGTGGTGTGCGCGGATAGCGAGAGTGAACGGGAGAGGGAGGGACGTCCTCAGGAAGGCATGAATTGTTTGGATTTGGGAAATAGGTCGGTGTCGACGGCATCGTCTGAGGAATTGTTCGTAAGATCGACGCCAGACCATTCCTCTTCGAATACCCCGGCTACGAGCGAGGGACGAGAGCTATCGGATGGCGAGAGAGGTCACAAAAGGCTGGCGAATGAGTGCGTTGAGGTCTCGAGTAAGAGGCAAAAGTTCGGGGAGGAGAGCGAGGGACACACGGGCCTCTAGATGGAAGATGCCTTGAGCATAGCAGATAAAGGCGTATTACAGTGTGTATAGAGTTGTACGATGAAAACTAGTGTATATTGTGATTGAGCACCTAGCTATTAGTGACTAATAATAAGGAAATGACCTATGAGTTGATTTAGTGTCTTGTATATATCTGAGGGTCCATGCTTGTAAATGAAATTCATACCATCTTGAAGCCTAGCGGCAGTTCCTTCTATTTCAACTTTCACACCGTATCTACGCTCTTAATTACTTATTGGCACTGGCACCCAATGAGCTGCAAATTTCTATATATATTTCTCTCCTAGTCTCTAGGCATTTCGTCCTTCCTAATCTACGCAACATCAAATCAGTGAACTGATACGCTCAGCTCTATCGGCCCCGAAAGATCACATCACACTACTAAGGTACTTCACGAGTTTCGCGTACTATCTATTTATACTATAGGTATGTGAGTTGAAATTATACTAATATTTGCTTTATCTAGGTAAAGAAAAGATAAATTTATTAATTTTCGCTACTAGATTTTACCCGAATACCCTCTAGGCAGGTGTGCTTAGTTGATTTTTACAAATTACAAAGTCCGAAGGACAACTCTTAAGATTCTACTAGTGCTATCATGTCCAAATAGTTGTCAGTTTCGGCTACTTCTACAATGATGGTTGCAACTAAGCCTCATGAGCCGGCCTACCTAACTACCATTCCTTTTCTTCAAGGAGAATCTAACTTCGTCGAATGGAAACACTACACCTTGGAACAAGCAAGATACTATGGACTTGAGGCCTTTATTGAGGGTACCGCCGAAGAGCCATTCGACAAGGAGAGTAAGGTCCAATTCACTCGCCAGCGTTCGCGGGCGATGTCTCTTATCACTAAGTCGATCGGAAAAGCTTGGAACGATGTGCTAGTTACAGGATGGGACCCTGAGACAGAGAAAGACCCCAAGGTGCTTTGGATCTTGCTCCATGCTATAACTAAGAAACTGCCGCACCGCTCCGCTACTCAACTCCTCGACGACATAGCAAATGCTTCTATGGGAGAGAATGAGACCTTGTGGGATTTCAATGTCGGCTTCCACAGGACTTGCACGCGCCTTGCTGAGAAAGGTATAGTCTTGCCAGACAAGGTGAAAATCATTTTTATGATCAAAGGCCTAAAGGAAAGGTTTCCAACCTGGCACGATGAGCTTAAGGAGGAGTTCGAGGAGGGGAAGTTGACGTGGGGCTTCCTTCAGGCGCGGATTCGGCATGCTTCGTGGCTGAAGCGACATCATAACCTTGAATTTACTGTCGATTAGTCGTAGCATCGGCTCGAGGGAGTATCGAACTCACTTATACGTTACAAATGATTTATCGCGGTTTTCTAAGCTAGAGCAAGAAGGATGCTTGCTTCATGGTCTCATGCGGAAGTCGCCTCTTTTTCTTCTGAATTCACTTGTTTCGCAATACCTTCAAAGGCCTGGAGAGGACCTTGAAACGTTCAGTTGGCAGTTTCAGATAATCGATTGCAAATAACTGAGTATAATAGTCTTTATTTATGAGTACAAACTAAGTATTGCACGTTTAATGCGTGCAAAGAGTTGAAGTAATTTCGTCTCGCTTGGAATCTACTCCACTCCCCACCCCCTTTTTCTACACGTAACGCAGCATAGGCTACGACTTTGTCATGATCCCATTCTACAACCGATACCTACCTAAATATACTTCAAATCTGAATCAACTTTCAAGATGGCTCGATTGAATTGAAATATAAACTGGTAAAATCTAAACCTATCTTGATCTTGTTTAGTTTTTCTGGAAGCATTATGGTTTTTATCTATATCAATTAGAGTAAAAAGGGCTGTTGTATCTTTGATAAAGGGCTAGAAAAAGGGAAATTGAGCAGCGTTTATTTTGAACATTTACTAACAATGAATTGTCATTTAATGTAGCTTCGTATTTCAATCTGATTTATGACAGGTCCTTCCACTAAGCCGAACACGTTTCTTTATTGAACCCTAATGTATGATCGCACGTATCCAGTTTCCCTGATTTATAATCATTCTCTACATACCTAGCAGCAAAGCACTTGTCTACTAAGAATTCTCAACATCAATAAGAAAAGGAGGACAGGGCTATTTCTAAATACTACCTCTATTAGGATAATTCCTCAACTCGCCAAAATTTAAGACTGACTGTATATAGTTATCTTAATCTATCTAACATAGGTAGGTATAGATTTCTCTCCGAGTTTTAAGCGTACCTAAAGTACTACTTCCTTACTCTCAGGATTACCTGGTATATCACTAGGTAAATTTCAGTAAACAGTAAAGTAGAAGTAGGTACCTTTGAAGGTTCCTATCAAAAGTAATCTAAATATATCTATATTAAGCTTCTAAACACACAATGCACCACAGCAAAGAGAAATCCTCCGAGGAGGTACGCAAAATGTTTCTCAATGAACTTATGCAGCGGCATCGTCTACTTATTCGAAGAGTGGCCCCGAGTACCGAAAGGAACAAAAAGGCTCCCCTAACTGAGGACCAATCGCTTTCATTCACCCACCTTATCTGTAACGAAATTCGACGAATCGAGAAACTCGATATAGGAGGTAGAAGTGGGCTATTCATCAATTTATCTCATATCCTTGGCAATCTTTACAATTACGATGCTTTGGAGGCTCAGGTGTGGTGGGTTCTTAAGAGGTACAAGCTTTTCAAGACTTTACCTTTGCCCGAACAAAGACGGTACTTAAAAAATCTCATCGAATGGCGTAACATAGGTGATAAAACTGATGGCCTGTACCTAGCTTACTTTCTTCCAGGGATTCATATCTTCCACCTTCTTACTTCCATGGGTGAAGGCCCTGAATGCCCCGGCGAGAACTGGTTCGTCTGGTGGTATACCTCCAGACGACACGGCTTTTTGCGAGTAGACTGCAATAAAGAGCAAAGAATTTTGGACGAGGACCGGATGCTTCTAGAAAGAACGAAGATCCGCTTAGGTAGAAGCGTGTAAGTTCCTACCTACGAAAACATAGCCTAGTACTTTTACTAGTAGATGACTGCGGGGCGTCCGAGTTCTGCTAGCAATAGGGCGTCCGCGAAGCATTTATTAAGAATTTCATATAGGGTAAAAAAAGTAATTTCCTTGATATAAGCAACAACTAGTGATTAATATGAATGTGTACTAATGGGCTCCAAGAAAAAGGAGGTTTAATTAGGTATAGAATAATTGCTCCCTTTACCAGACAATAGATTCCCCATGCCTTAATGTGTAAATAAGGGGGGATTTTATTGGATTGCTACATGACCTGCCTTTTAACTTTAGCTACCTGGTATCTATTTAAAGCTTAGTAATCACCCCCTTTTCCCGACCCCTGTCATTTGACACCTCTGGGTCTCATGTGACATAGGGGTTGCCATTTTCAGATCCCAAAACCTCTAGTCCTAGAGCCGTCTATGTCGTGTAGGCATCATATTGTATACAATATGCAACGTGTTAGCTTCACGGAGAAATTGACACCAGGTACTACGTAGGTAGGTAGACTGTTCGATTCAATTAGAATATCCGTACTGATGTGGCAGGAACTCCCCGTGGCGATCTAGGTAGGTAGGCAAAGAAGAGTACGTGACTCTCTGTAATTCAGATAAACAGTCTTATACTTTTTCTATGATGCCTAGTATCCTATCAATTTCCCAGTTTCTTTTAGGTCATACTCCCTGCATCCCAAAACTGATAACTTTTCCACCCAAAAGACAATAGGAGACCCAGTGTGCCTTGATTTACATTAACAATCCCATCCAAACCTAGGAACAATCTAAACCGGTATACCAAAACGAATCATCCCCTACCCGATATCATATGCAAGATTATCCAAGAGAAATGTTAAGAATCAGTTCCTGTGACCATGCCGGCTGCTAGATTGTTGATGGCTGCTCCCCGCATTGCTGTAGCTTGAGCTTCCGTAATCCTGATAGCTGGAACCATAACTGGTACTTCCTCTCATTACCTGGCTAACAGGTGGTAGAAAACCTAGAAAACCCTGAGTTCCTTCACGGGCACTCGAAATGGGTGGGAGTTGATTGGATCCGACGTTGCTGTCCAAGTTTCTGATAATCTCGTATTCCATCAAGTGGCGTATCAGATCCTGGTCCCATCTCAGTAGATCTGGCCGGGTTACATTGTTGCTGCTCGCCATAGCGGTGAGTGCCTTATTCCACCAAGAGAACCAATTGCCATCAAGCGACTCCTTGTACATGCCCACCCGGATGCTGCGGACAAAGTTCTCGTAGCTAGGAAAGATTTTTGTGGCCATTTGAAACCTCGCATCAGCGTCGCGGCGCCCCTGAAATTTCATTTGTAGATGGTGCAGGTACAGCAACCTGTCTTCCTTTGGGGTAGAGAGGAATAGACGGCACCGACGAATCCAATTGTTGTGTATTAAATTCATCTGATCTTGCGGGAACGACCTAAGATCAAGGTCGATACTTCGACAAGACAGAATCAAAGTCTCGCGCTGCTCTGCTTGTGGTCTTGTAAAGATATAACGCAAATTCTGGATAACGGTCCGCTCCACTTCATCAGCCGTTGCGGAACCATGACGTATAACCATGCCAGATCTGGGCATGCCGGCTGTGTTTCTGATAGAGGCCTGTAGACGCTCTTCTTGATGCCGGTGATGACCATGGTGGTGGTGCTGTTGAGACATCGTGAAATCTTTCTACTATTTTAACGAAGAACTCGGCGAAATATATGATGAGATGACCAAGGACTTCGGATTGTCGGCTTAGGGTGTTCAAAAGAGTGGTGTAGAGAGACTAGAGAGGATGTTCAACTACTACATATAGAAAAATATTCTATGGGTAGTAGGTACATGGTAGGCAATGTGCTGTTCATAGTGTCTTACTAGGTACGATAGAAACCATCAGTGAATAAGTATCATTCAATGCCTCCTATACCTAATAGACGGTCATTAAAGAATTTAATCAAGACGCCTAATCACTACATCGATAATTTCTATGTGAATCATCGCCTATCTACATAGTATCTCTATACTAGAGAAAAGTCTAGAGGTAACTCGATTAGCCTAAGATTTTCTTCAAGGCTTTCTTAATGTATGCAATGTATTCGTATCGTGGTAAGTAGTAGTAATGATTCGTACATCGTATTCTTTATTCCTACTTACATTTGTCAGTATAATAATATGAGACGTGATTTGTACAAATTCTGAATTATGATATGTAGCCGAGATAGCTATTAACACTTAGTCGAAAGTTGCTCTCTTTTGAAATGCATCAAGGACTTATTGGTGTCACTTATCAATAATTGAATCAGTGACTGAATAGTAATTGAAATCTACGTCTTGTCAAGTCACATCATGATACGGAGTAGACTTTCGTCTAAAGTCCTCTTCACTATCAGAAAAAAGGTTTCACCTATTAGAAGGAGGAATTTAATCCACATGTGTATTGGAGTTTCTCACCAAGTGGCTTATAGCTTTTAACAGTACCTACCTACTAGGTACCTAAGTAAGTAGGTGTTTCCTAGAGATCACCTTTAGTAGGTGCTTGAAACATATAAGCACAAATAGGTATGGATTATTTGGTAAATTGGAATAAATATCTTAGGTATATCAAACGCTATGACACATATATATTCCTCGAAAGCCCTATATGAAGTTGGATATCTATTTAAGATAGACGCCAAGAGTCCTTAGGCACGGCGACCCCGTCCGCTGTTTTCCCGACTGTTATGATGCTGGACGCTACTCCCGGCGTAGGCTTGATTCAAACTGACGTAACCCGTATTGCTGCTAAACACTGGTGGACGAATAACTGACGGGAGAGATTCTCCTTCTGTTGTTCGTCGAGAATCCGAAATGGGCGGAAGCTGGTTAGACATAGCAGGAACTAGTTGTTCGATAACTTCGTACTCTAACAAATGGCGTGCGAAATAATTTCCCTGTTCCAGTTGAGCTCTCTCAGCGGGAACATTCTGAGAAGATCGGCGCCACCAAGTGAACCAATTACCATCGAACCTGGGATCATACGAGCGTTTCCGAATAGAACGTACAAATGGTTCCATGTAAGGCATAACAATCACTATCCGGTTGAAAAGCGGTCCACCTTGAGGTGGTAGTAATTCCCTCAGTTGATGTAGGTATAGAATCTTCTCCGCCCTCGAGATAGACTGGAAGAGGTCAATCCGCCAGAGAAGTTTTTGGCGTTCGAATGACAAATCGAGGTTAACTACTCGTTCCAAGTCTATACTGGCAGTGTTGTATGCCGTGACCATCTGGTTGATCTGACTGTTCTCTGAAATTGCTAAAAATCTGAACACGATTTCGAGGACGGTATCCAGCAACACGTTTCCACTCGATAAAGCTTGGCGAGATCTCAGGTTTCCATCAACACTGACTAAGCCCTGCTGGTTGTGGTCGCGGTGGTTAGACATGATGAAATATTGCTATTATTAAATGTAAATATTAGCATGGGAGATAATGTATGAAGTTGTTTTTATGTACAGAAATGATAGCTTAAGATTCCCAACGACTATACGTAGAAAGGTATTCCTATGAGTAATATCAGTATATTGTGAATGGCAACACGCTGTCATTCACTCGTTGGCACGTCACTGCGAATCATGATATGACCTTGTGGTGAATCAGGGTTGTCTAACACTTCCAAAATCTGATATTTACCTATGTTCTAACAGTTTAACAATCATGATTTAAGTATAGATAGATTCATAGTTGCTAATTACCTAGGTACGTTAATGTTAGAGGAAGAAGTAGAGATAACTACCTACCTAGTAGATATGGAGTTGGTTTTGTTGATAGGCCTAACCTTAGATTATTCGAGATACTCATAAATTAGTTACATAGACACCTAGCTACTGTCACATTGTGCGTCAAGACTTTGTCAACGTGACTAACTTATATTTGCTACGCGGTTAATTGGTTATCATTACAGACCTAGTATAAGTCATCAATTGTGTATCCTAGGTCTCACTGAGTACTCACCATCAATAGGTAACTATCGTTTCGAAGGTGGTTTACTTGCTTATTACACTATACGTACCTAGTTAGTATATCCGATCACAAGTTCAGACGCTCTCAGTGACGATAAAACCTAGGCGCTGTCTAATTGAGACCATGAAGCAGCGCGTCACCCCGAAGCCACCGCTCCAAATTCTCAGCCGTCTCCTCATACCAAGTATGCATAATTCCATCTTCAACGTACCCCATGTGAGGTGTGATAATCAAATTACTCCTCCCCTGAGTGCCCCACTTCGTCGACCTCCACGGACTCTCCGCCGGCAAGGGTTCAACGTCAAACACATCCAACGCCGCGCCCCGTATCCTCCCGTTCTCCAACGCACTATACAGTGCCTCACCACCAATCAAAGGTCCCCTCGACGTATTCACCAACAACGCCGAGCTCTTCATCCAATCCAACTCCCTCGTCCCCACAATCCCGCGCGACCTCTCGCTAAGCACGTAATGCAAACTAACCACATCCGCCGACCGAAACAACTCCTCCTTCCCAACCGCCTTAAAAATCGGCTCCCCGGGCTCCAGTGCATACCCGCCCGAAATAGGCAACCCCATCTCCTCCGCCTTCCGGTCCGCTCTTTCCTGCGTCAGGTTCTCGCTCCAGCACAGGACCCGCATTCCCCACGCCAAGCATCCGACACGTGCCACGGCGGCGCCGAGCCGCCCGAGCCCCACTACGCCGAGGGTCGTGCCTGTTAGTCCGAGCGCAAGTTGCGATTGCCAACTTTTCGCCGGACTCTTCATCGCTGCGTCGTCGGCGGCGACGTTACGCGCGAGGGCGAGGATTAACGCCCATGCGTGCTGTGTCGTCGGGTGGCTGCCGCCTTTCTTGATGTCGAGCTTTGGACGTGGTGGCCGGGACGACGGTTTGCCGTCCGTGCGACCCCGGCCGGGTGCGGCTGCGACGCGGATCCCGAGCGCAGAGGCAGCGGCCAGGTCGAAAGTTTCAAACTGTGTTCCTGTCGCGAGTAAGAGCTTAAGATTGGGGAGAGCGCGGAGCAGGTCACCGGGAAAAGATGTACGCTCCCGCATGGATGAGATGATGGTGAAGGGCTTTAGCCGGTCGATGATGGCTTGCTTTTCGGCGGCGCTGGTGTGTGGGTGGTTGAAGGCCGGGAGGCTGTCGTGGAAGGCGGTGATGGAGAGTTGGGATGGGGGAATGTGACTGAAGTGGGGCTTGGCGATATCCAAGTAATCGTCAAGAATAGCCATTGACGGCTTGGCCTGAGTTGCCATTGACTTTACACATCTTGTAAAGCGCCGAGCCCCAGTAAATGGGCTAAGACGAAGGACCCCCATTGAGTTTCCATTGAACATGGCTGTGGGTAGCCTGGTTCCCAGACTCCTCATGATTTACTACGCCGATCTCATGAGCAGCAAGTATAGTATGGCGTTTAGAATTATTATGATGAGTTACCGTAGGTTGTAATTGTAGCTTTTTGTGTAACAATTCAATCCAAGTAAAAGTCCGAAGCCGCGAAGAGAGATTAGTCATTTCGGAGAAAGCCTACCCCGCAGCTACCCCGGAGTAAGGATGCTTCGCATAGGACCGTTCGCCGTTCGTTCCACTCATAACCGACATCATGCTAGTAACCCTTGGCTACTGTCGGTCATAGTTCCCTTGCTTACCTGGCGCGTATCTAATTCAGCTCCATGGATAATAAGCAATGGGTGGATGCGGCGGTGGAATCGAGGGCGGGGGTGGGGGCGGGATAATCGACGCAAGACTTCCGAGGCTCATCCTTGTTCGCTATATTCAGTGGCTCCCGGCTTCTGCCCACGAGGGTACTCCGGACATCCCATTGGGTCACCATTGCACACTCTTGTAACCTAGCATTAGGTAGCAGACATATTCAGTGGTTCTGTACTCTACCTAGGCAACATAAATACCATAAGAAAACGTTACATACTAGGTAATGCGAAGATGCATTGATCTAAATGCACTGGTATGAGGTTTTAATGTGGTCAACATAATGGTTGGCTCAATTGGTGAGAATGTGTAGGTAATTTGGCACGTTAACTATCTCAAGTGTAGATAGCTACCTATGGTACAAGAGACGATCGCCGTTGGCGCGCAGCAGTGGCGCTCTAGAGCCAGGGTTTCGCGTGACGCAAAACGTATGGGTAGGTAGCATGCTTGTGGATGTTAAGATGGACGTCCGTACCAAAGTCCGTCCGATAGCAACGGTGAGCTTAGGTAAGAACATATTGCTGATAGGTAGTTAATTACCTACTGTAATAGAGGTGTATGATATATAATCAACTGATTAAAATAGTATACGCATTCAACGTGCTGACAGAGTTCCATGGTTATCATGTAAATTAGCCGAGCCTTGGGCAGTATTCTGACTACATGAAACGTTGCCCAATCTTCTATTAGCCTCAGATAGCTCTAAGTTCCAACACGCCGCGTCAGGCTTTATCATCGACACCTGTATGGCTCATCTCGTCGCCATTGATTGCTGTTTGCGGCTTATGCAGGCCTACACCGTAACGAGCTGAACTGACCTTATTCATCCGGTAGCATGGTTGTCCATGCAACGCCTTGACCCACGCTAGTTGGCAGAAGAACTCCGGACATATTGTGGTTCGCTAAGACTACCGCTGCCGCCTACTGCATTGGCAATATGTTAATGTCACAAACGGTTATTTTAAAAACCGGTTGCCTCTAACGTAATGATTCACATGGTGATCGCCGTTTTTACGACCAATAACCGTTCGTAGAAAAAAAATTTTGCCGCTGCGGTACCGAGACAGAACACCACTTGATGCCTTCGCCAGGAACCTCCAGGCTTATGACGTGTGTTACAAGTCCTGCACTACTTTCGGAATACGGCGCCGTATGCATTGGACTTTTGATTGTGTACAAAACCAACGATATACTCAATACATAGGTAAGTTCCGACGATTGGTATCGATTGTATTTTTTGTTACGTGTTTAAATTAAATACTTGCTCAAGGATGTGGAATCTACGCGTTTTTCAATAAAATCTCTACTCAAATCTGGAAGATCACCCTCGGCACGAATGCGAATGTTCGATCTAATCATTCCAAGAAGTATTGGATAGAGAAATTCGAAAATCTAGCGAATCAAATTAGACGTGAGTGCAGGGGGTGCTGTGACCGGGCTAGAAACCCTTGATATGCACCCTTATGATTGGGTACCAAATCTAGGTAAATCACAGTGGCGTAAAGATGGCTTGAACTAGCGGTCCGTCCCAACGTGGCCGCAACATGAACCACATTGAGAATGGTGTTATTAGGGCGGGCTTTCGCTGAAAACAGGTATTCACTAACGGCACAAAATGGTACATAAAGTACCCGCAAAGAGACGTTTTGGTGCTGGCAGTGTGGGCAAGTTGATGCGACTGCTTAGGAGACGAGAGGCAGATGATAGCCACAGCCATGGATTTCCAAGGTTGCGTTGAAAGTTTGGTCCATGTAAATGAATGTGTGTACAAGTATGCTCGGCGAGGAATGGAAATAGCAGAAAACCTACCGGTACCTTCCAAAATTTCAAGTTGTTGTAGGTTGATTCAAGACCTTGTGTGACCTCGCCTATACGTTCGATAATCCCTACCTAGTAGTAGCTAAGCCTTTTTGTGGTTCGTATTGGGATGGGATTGTTAGGACTGGCTGCGCTAAGCTTGCCGTCGTACCACTAGCAAAAGTGCAAGCTTATATAATTTTATACTCAAACAAGTACCTCTGGGAAAATTCCCCAGACTACTTACCAAGATTCTCCACGGTTGAAAATATATATAGATTTCCAAGGAAATAGTATCTGCTTTAACGCAGTTTTACTCATCATGTAAAGCGCAGTGGTACGGGCGGGGAGCTAGGAAGGTTCAAAAGTGGAGACTTTCGTAAGAACCAGGGCGCTAGGGTGTTAGTGACATTAGATATGCACCAACATTAACTACCCAGGCTTTCTAATTGGTTATTCGGTGAGAAATCAGCCCTACATGGGAATGATGACAGTGGTGAAAATGTCTAGATCGGGAGCAAGAAATTACCGTGCTGATTGATAGGTTGGATTAGAAAATGCATTATGAACAGCTAAGTGCCGCAAGCAAAATTTGGGCTTATCGATAAAGTATGCAACTTTAGGTACATTGGACTAAACAGAGCATTTCCTACCTACAATTTGACTCACTTCAGGTATCACGATTGTCCGGGCCCCCGCCGGGAAACGTCGCATAGAGCACTCGACAAAATGTGGTGTATTCTTTTTAGCTATTTCGTGTCTTTACCTACCTGTCTTCTCTTGTCTCTCTTCAGGTAAATATAAACTGTTATAAAGCTGGTCATTTCGACTCGTTCTCTTGCACTGGTTATCTTCCATCTTTGTCCTCTAACTTCGCTTAACCTATGATTCTAATTTTGCAATCGCTTTGAGCTCCCAGTGAAGTACGACACTTTCTCACTACTTAAAGTTATACTACACCTACAATTATATATATTTCATTTAATTGTTCATATATCACCGCCTCTCTTCCCTTGATCGATATACATACGTTTATCCCTGTAATAGCTCTGCCCGTCTAGGGTTACTATTGTAGCTATCCAAGCATGACGTCGAATTGGTCGAATGAAGCTGTGGGGGGTTCTGTGGGGTATGTATCAAATTTATCCTTGCGCTCTCGCTTTTATCATATAGTTGGCGCCATAAAGCTGTCGTTATCGATTTGACATTTCTCAATATTAGACCCAACCAATCATTAACAGCGGAGCCTCCAGAGAATAGCAGAGACCGAGTTGCTTGGTTCGTTCGTGATGTAGCCGAGCCAATTAACGTCAGATTAGCTCTGCGACCAGTCTCACAATCTAGCGCGCCATCCCAGCTTCCTAGCTCAAATAATGATCACTTGATTGGGCAGCGCCACGATAGCAGATCAGCAGCAACAATTCTAGTAGTCGCTAGGTCTTCTTCCATAAGCGGCTACTCAGCTAACGAGCGACAGACTTCCGTCCCGAATCTGCTGAGAGGTATCGGAAGTCAGTTTGATGAGACTCAATCGACATCGGAAGTGCGGCCGGCGACGGCCGAGCGACAGTGAGGATGTAAAAGTTGCCAGCAAGAAATATCGTATATCGCTTAAAAGGGTAAGCTACCCCGTCAATTTGTCTTACCCCACTATATCGAAGTTTGCTCAGTAGGTACCTAGGTCCTAGGTACCATTAAGTTTGACTAGGTGGGTATGCCAAGACAAGGGTCGGATCGCTGTGGACTCGGGACCTCGAGTACTTGCTCCACGTCATATCGTCATATCGAACCCTTACCTTAAGCTTACCTAAGCTCGAGGTAATTTTAACTTCATTCTCTTTTTTCCTTCTATACCCGTTACATACTTTCTTTTCTTTCTTTTGCCCCCTTTTACGTTTGAGTTGATACGATATTAATGATATTGTAGCTATTTAGAATGAGAAAAAAATGTTTTACATGCGATAAGCAGTATGTTTAGTCAGCGGACACAAAAAGAGTGGGGATGCGAAGCAAGGTGTTACCTAGGTTTTTTTCTTCGGGTGTCCTGGAACATCGTCAGCTTCTCATAAATGTCCACTTGGGTATGTTTCGGTAAAGGTTGGCAGAATTGGCCACATCGTCGAAGCCGAAGCGTTAATTCTTTATTAGTTCGCCGCTTGTGACTCCGTAAGGAGTGACCGACATCAAGGGTTGATCTGAGAATATAAGGCGTGGCAACAGTTAGGGTGTGCATGTTTATGTTGATTTCTATATGGCAATAATAGAGAGTGGCAATGATGGTGATGATGAAGAAAAGCTTTATTGCTCCTTCGGAGTTAAGTTGAGGCTCTTTGTGGAGTCCTCCAGCTATGAATGAGGGTGCGTCAGTGCAGTCAACATTTACCCCACAGCCAGTTCTACCTTGATGCACGTAAACTTCAACGTTCGTCGATGATTTAATTGTGGTTCTGGACCGCGGAGGGATCATCATCATTTCATCGGGCACACCCACCGTCGTGGTAACTTTACCTGGTAACGGGTGGTTTATCGCGTGGGGGTATTGGTTACGTTCCGCTTTTCTACTAGACCGGCAGGTGATACATGCATGTGTACAAAGTACAATAAGCATGTAGCCAATTGTCCTACTCTACACTCCACCTTCACTCTCAAAACGGTTCCTAAACCCTGACAGCGCGGAAACCCCTGCATGGCTTTTACCACAAGGCTTCAGTCTTAATTCCGTGGATTGAATAATTTTCCCGATGAGCCCCCAATGCGTAGGTATAAAGGCACCAAGACACTAGTTCGAAGATTTCTTGTGTAGCGCGTACCTAAATGACCATTGTTTCTCCCGAACCATTTCCATTTTCTGTTTCGCTAAAACGCCAACTAAAGGCAATACATTGCGACGGGCATGGCATTGCGTGAGGAAGCATGCACATCTCCCTCGTCATCAGCACCATATACCTATTTAGGATATCCTGTCACATGCTAAAGTCCGTTTCCAGAACACCATCTCGGCGCTGTTAGTATAGGCGAAACGGGATTATGCAGTTATGCTTGCTCCGGAATATAACATGCCTCCAACTTCGCTACTCTCTCATTCTTCAATCAACATGTAAAAATGTAAAATTCTCTGATACTTTCTTGACATAGTTGTAATAGTACTTAGTGATACAATGTTCGCAAGGTAAATACCCTAGTTGTTAGTTTCTGTAGGTACTTATGATAGAAAAGTGCGATTTCGGAGAATGGAAGCTACGGCAAATTTCAGCTAACGATCAGCTGCATGTTGTATGTACTAGCCCTGATAATCCTCCTATGTAGATCGATGAGCAGGGGGGTGGTGGGTGGGATTACGAGGCAGGGATATCTACGATTGGCTAAATTGCTTATTTCATTTACATAGTAGGTACCTATGTTCTGTATTTGCTTTGCTATTAGCGGTGAAGATCGTCCATTTGCAGGCCGAGATACCTAGGTATAACGGCCAATGAAATAAAATCCGAACTGAGAGAATCGGTACACCGAGCTAACGCGGTACGATTCAGCTTGATAAATACCAATCTATGTTGTATTGCCGCAATGGAACTTGAACGACCGGTCAAGTCACGAAGATCACCAAAGCATCGAAGAGCTAGAGCATGCGTACCTAGGCGCGGACTAAACCGGAGACAGTCTCTTTCTTACTCCCACGTCATCTCTAGCTACATCGCCTTTTTTTTCTTGACATCAGTCAAAAACGACTGCATACCGCCTCGTAGCTTAATATTGTTGAGGCGAATTATGAGTGAGTTCTATAATGCGTTCCACTTAAAAGCCTTGCCATGATTGAGATAACTAATCGTAAACGTGTTATCCTGATATTAAAATCAAGTAACGAATACACTGGTAGCTACCCAGCATATTAACCATGTAAGGCGAGGGCGAAAGACGTTGGCCGAGTATGGTGACCTTGGTATCACAGAGCTCTGAAAAGTCTGTTAATTTCCCCATTCGGTATTCATTGCGTACCCGTCATCCGATAGATTAGGGCAGGAACCAAAAAGTGTATAGGGAATTGACATGCTGATCTCCTAGACCTAAATGTCATGACAGTATTACAGCATAGCGGTGTGGCGTTACCCATGAGGTTCTCAGTAGCCCATATTTGAGGGATAGATCTGAGGCTGCAGCAACAAAGGAACAGATAGGAATGGGGTCAAAAGCCGTACATACGGCGAAGAACGTAGCTGCGAGGAGATGGTCTAAAAGGTGATATCATCGAAGACCCACAAGAGAACTATCAACTCGCATGCGTATTCCACTTCGAGACTGGAATTCAATCGAGTCACATAAGGTTGATGGCAATGCCCGATAGTATTCAACGGCCGAAGTTCTCATTGGACGCGTTTCATTGAACTTGTAATTGTAACTCCTGACCTTATGTGGCGCCAAGAATTTCCCGCATGTTTGAGGCGAAAAGTTGCAAGGTTTGTGGAGAATGCCTAAAGGCTAGCAGGCTGGGCTTCTTTAGAAAGCAGTGCTAGTGCGTGGATTGCCCCGGAATAGCAGGGCACCAGGGCATTAGAATGGTGGGTAGCACCAGGTAGGGTTACTCCTATCGTTTCCTCGTTAACTTCTCAGATCCAGCCACTCCGTCGATCAAAAGAAACGAGAAAAAGACAATATTCCATCAACCCCTCGTGAAGCGATTGAAACTGTCGAGAGATGTTCCATTTCTAGCTATAAAGGTATCTATATCCATGGTCAAATTTATATTATTCATACCCCCGTCTTGAAGCTAGCCGACTGGGCTTGGTTAATAAGAATCATATCATTACAAAGACAGAAAACAATACAAAATGCGAACCGGTAGAACAGATGATGAATCAGCCGCGGAGATTGAATGCCGACATACCGTCACGCGCTCGAAGCGTGTGACACCATCCGAACAGGATACGGAGGGCGTGCAATGTCGAATGGCTGGAAACTAACTTCTGACAACGTCTGCGGCTAATAAAAAATGATCCGATATAGGTAACTATCAACAGTATAACAGAAAAAACGAATTAAGAAAAACAACCTTGGAAGACACCCATTGTATACCAACCATAGACAACTAGGTGAGGTAGGATAGCCGTCCGACACGCACTTGGGCTAGCGCTTTAGTGCTTTCTACAAGGAACAGTTCTGTCATTAACAGCCTTACGTGGCCCTACAGCTGCGGATAGTGGGCGAAATGGACAACGCTGATCTTCAAGCCTGGAAAGCTTTCGTGGGGGTAGAGTGCATGAGAAAAAAAAGTCTCCAGGACGCAGGTCTCACCAGGTCGAGACTAAAGGCAGCGCGGATGCGCTTCGTAGCGGGTCACTTGGGACGATACCCAATCGCCTGTTGCTATGGTCTTGACTGCCAACTTCGCCTCCAGACCTCATTCGTGCTGCTGGACGTTGCAGTCTCTTAAGCTTCCTAGCAGTAGGCAGACCGACTACTTTCCCTCGTACGCCGAAAAAAAAACGTCATTTCCAGTGCCTTTCCCCCTATGTGGATCCCCCTTTTTTTCTGTCAACTAGCTGCATAGTATTTTTTAAACGATGCCTTTTCTATTTCGTGACCTGTGCTTCACTTTACCGTCCATTTAAACCCTCGGCCTTCCTCCATGTTTCCTGTTGTCCTTTCCATTCCCTCCTCACACTCCAACTTAGTTCCAGCAGTAACACCATCCCCTTGTGACTCCGGTCATAACCTATTCGTATTTATTTGTCTTCACCTTAGGTCCCTTGGTTTAGGTACTCATATTTCCTTAACTCATCGTCTCTTCTCACTCGAGCCCCTTCCAGCCAACCCTTAATTCATCTGCATCAGCGACGATTCCCATTAGTAATGGCGTCATCTCGTTCGGACGAGGCTGTCCATGGTTCTGTCGAGTATGTACCACGTCCACAGACTTATTTTACTTTTATTTCAGTCCATCATGAAACCTCCCCATTGATGTGATATTAACGGCGGCCTGGTGTCTTCGAAGATCCGGTTCTGGTTCTAAACCCGCGCCCGACCCATCCTACGCTAGCGCTGTTCTTCGTTGTTATAGTCAAGACACCACGATGCCGGTGAACGACCACTTAAGCTCGGCGCCGCTCTCACAGTTGGGCTTATCGCATGTTGAATCCTGCTCAAGGCCTATTCGCTCAATTGACAGCGTGCTTGCTAGACAACAGCCAGCTAGTGGTCCGGCAAGCCAAGCATCGGCTCCAAGCACCACTCACACCAGGGTGAGTGATGACGTTCGAGGTGTAAGGTCTTCCTTCGACGGCTTCGATGCTGCGTCACCTCGTCCACAAGTCCTCGACATCGACGATGACAAAACTGTACCTAGCCCGAAGAAGTAGTAAGTTATAAGATCAAATACCAGCGCCTTGCTCCCTTATTCCCGTCCACGAAGAAATAACTAATCATGTATAGATCAGAAGGAACGATAGAGTGAAGCGTCACCGACCCCTCTATATTTCATCCACGGACTGGTTGAAACAAGCTAATTTCTAGGAGAGATCTCCTAAATTCCTTGCCTCTATTTTTCGTCTTCCACTTCGCAAATACCTTTTTGCTTCTTCCTATTTCTTTTTGGTATATTGGTTTTCCTTATGTTGTTTAAACATACTATATGGGAGGACCGGTTATTGGAATATATCATGATGACAAAATGGTTCTATTGGGTATTAGAGGTCACAAAAGGCGGGACAAGGCATTTTGGAATATTTCGCACCCCAAAAAGGACATATGGATTTCTTGGAGCATGCTTCTCCCTTTCGGTCGTTCATATACTTGGTGGTATATATCTTCCCGCCCTATAATATTCTCGGGGAATACCTAGCGTAGTCGCAGGCTGCCATTGCATCTTAAGATCAAGTGATACCCGAAGGCACAACAGGAGATAGTGGTTCAACATCGCTATCTTAAAAGCATTGAGCTGTTCCGAAGTAGATAAGTGTTTGGACAGAATGGGCGACGTCAATTGACTACGCTTCCCCGTTGTCGGTCATGATGATCTCTAGAATATGACCCTTGTTTTGTGCCAATATCGGTATGATGGTATCGGGGAGGTTGTCAGGTTATAAAACAAATTAGACTCTGAGACAGGAAATATGGAATATGGTGGGAGTAGGGGTCTTATCTTATATGTTTCGTAATGTCAGAACGGTTCTTCGATGCTCTGCCGAGAAAAGCAGATTATCCCGTTACATTATTGTCCCGCCGCCTTGTTCTGCCAATCAAAGTGTTATAACTGTGGAGGGTCAGATTCCGGTTCGTAGCGCATTCGTCCGAACACCGATGATTGCATATGATGGACGTAATATTTCCTAACTACATCATTGGTGTTACGGTCACTGACAGCTATATCCCGCTCAACAGCTCAGCTATAATATAAGGAGGTCACGCACTTTTGAAGCGATGAAGTCATGAGCGAGATTTTAGAACTCAGTAGACCACCGTCGGCTTTATAAGTTCAGGTAATAGACCCGGTTGTTCTTAGAATTAGGAATTGACCGCATATTATCAGAAGCAGGCAATGAGGGACCTCAGCCAACGAAACTTCAAAGGTCAACATGTAACGCGAAGACTTCAAGGTTGGCAAAGCTACACAACATACCTGGTACCTGCCTAGTATCGTGAATGTGCGCCATATAAAGCTTTGCACGAGCGGCTCTCAATGGCGTGGGTCGCATCGTCGAGGAGGGTCGGATCGAACGACCCAACATGCAAGTGTACGTAAATGCGCAGCTCAAGTAAAGCACCCCTATTTGCTAAAAGCATTAGTTTGTTTGCGACGATCATCGCGGGAACTCAGTTCATTGACAGGGGTGCGGGGTCTAGACCATGGAGCCAGGAGGGCGCGTCAACGGGTCCACGCGCGCTGGTAGACAGTTATGACGTAGGGGTCTAATATTTTTATTCAGCCCTGGATGCAAGGTTGCAGGCCTAATAATGCAAATATCCAAGTGGGAGGCAGCAAATGATTAGATGTAGCATTCATGAGACCGAATAGATTCCTAGAAACTATACTGTTGCTAAATAGATCCTGGATTCTAGATCTAGACCAATGTTCCATAGACTGTTTTTTTGTTACATGATTGTCGACTCAAGGATGTCAGCAGTTTTTGACGTCGACAATAATACCTAGATGGCGGCCTCTGCTATATATTCGGAAAATAGCAATGTATCCTCGATTCCATGCGGAGCCGACCTCGACTTACACTTGAGAAATAGGTACCTACCTGTGCTTGACGAAGCAGAATTTTTCGATTCTTCAAAATTAAGCATTATTGATGGCATCGGCTCAGCCGGTCGCTAATAATCTGCATGCAATTGCGAAATAAGATAAACTGTAGGGAATAGAGCTGTTTTGACGCTGGCCTACAAGGGGGGTAACTCACTATACAGTGCGAGCCGACCGATTTTGAAAGAATGCACTGGGTTCGATGCGCGTTAAAAGGTTACTTTCCATACATATCTCACTGGCGAGATACTCAAAGTAACCCCTCATAGTGCAGGTAGTACCCCTCGTAGTGCAGGTAGTGCAGGTAGTGCAGGTAGTGCAGGTAGTACCCCCTCATATCGCGGGTAGTACGTTCCAAGTTGTAGAATATTCTTCGTTGCTTCGCATCGCACTAGTCCTGTTTAGACTTATCGATAAATATACTGTAACCTTCCCAAATTAGAATTGACCTTCCTCGCACACCCGACCTTGATCGTCGTGCCTGTGCCCACTGCCCGGCGACTCGACAATTTCATACCCACCTAGTACCTACCTACTTTCGCACTCTTTCCTCCCCCGGTCTATTTGAGGGTAGACAACACTGGAAGCCGAATTCTTATAGCATCTAGGATAGTTTGGTACCTTACCTGTTATAAATCTAGCCTTCGCTTTTGTTTTCTCAATTATCCCCCACTAGTTATTGTTCTCTTGCTCAATCCGAATTGTCACTCGACACAATTTGCATAGGTAGTCTGAATCTGCAATCTTCAACGAAAATTCTTGACACAAACTACACCATTCCTATAGCTACAGTTCTATACCATATTCTTCTTTTCGCATACTGTCGCTTTCTTTTTTTTTTGGTTCATATACTATAAGCCTATTGTTCATACCTTGTTCATACCATATCCCTATAGCGAATACGCTTGTCTTCGGTAGCCATTCAAGCATGGCGCCTGCTCAGTCTAGGGAACAGTCTACGGAAACACACCAAGGCTCTGTCGGGTATGTATCGCATTCGTTATCGTACTCTCGTTTCGATCGCAGGGTCGCTCTCGTAGTGTCGTTGTCGGTCTAACGTTCTCTAGAAGTGGGTCAAACTCGCAGTTGGTAGAGCCCGCGGAGTATGCCAGCTACCGCGTTGCTCGCTTTGTTGGCGATGCAGATGCTCCTGTCAATGCTACTTTAGCTATGCGCGCACTCTCGCAATCTGGTGCGCCGTCCCGGAGTGGTTATGCGCAGCTTCTTAGCTCCATTGACAATCTTTTCGGCGGGCAGCACCAGGGCGGTGCGACAGCACCACAAACCCCAGAAGCTACTGGGTCTATTCCAATGGGCAGTAGTCCAGGTAATGGACAACATCTGTCGGGAGAGACTGCGCCGAGAGGTGTCGGAAGTCGATCTGGAAATATTCGGTCGACGTCGGCGGGGTCGTCGGCGACGGCAGGGCGACAGTGAGGTCGTGGGGCTAGTCGGTTTGAAAATCCCTGTACAGCCTGAGACGGTAAGCTATCATAGGTACCCGATTAACTCCCCTACCACTTTTTCTTGCGAGGGCGGGACTGAAAGGTTGCTCGACACAAATGCTAATATATATACAGGTACGGAAGGTGGTGAGTGGTGGCAGAATACTAGGTATCCAGGCACAGTGGCACTCAGTGTAACCTGGGACCGAATCTGACTATGCCAAGACATCCATGGGTGAGATTGTCGTCAGCTCAGTGAGCCCCCTCTCCCATGGCACATTGGACTCATGCCATGAGATTTGGCTTCAAACCCTTTGATTTTATTGTGTTCTTCTCTCTCTTGCTTGAATGTTTTTCCTTGGTTATCTTATTTTTTCTTCATTTTGTTCGTTGCTCCTTCATTCGCGCCTGGTATTTCCTGTTCGGTCGATATGATGTTGACGATACGTTCTTACGTCGCGATGAGTGAGGAAAATGGTATGAGCATTGTGTTTAGTTAGCATATACCAAAAGAGCGGGATAGCGATGCAGGGCGCGTTGGGATTTTCTGGGGTTTCTTTGGGCAAATTGCTTTCATCATGCTAGATCGTTCTTGGATTTTTATCTTTTGTTTCTGTTTTTGGGTTGTGTTTTGTTATGAAGAAGGTTGTCAGCCACCCCTTGCTCGCAAGCTTCGAGTTTTGATATCGCACACCAAACGCCTAGGAGGCTGAATGTGTGGATTCGTCCCTCATCAATCAGTCAGGGAGGGATTTTGGAGTTTGGAAAAGCATATCACGGCTTGGAGAAGAATCTGAGATGTTTGAGAATTCTGGGCTGGCTTTGTGAAGGCTGATGATGGAGTGAACATGTTGAACACGTTTCCCTTATCAGTCTCGGCGGCGCGACCCCGCAGGCAGCACAAAACTAATCTTGGGGTTCAATAGGGACGTTCTATAAGTTATCTCGACGAGATATCTCAATAAATAGAACGAGGGTGATACTGATGATGTTTACGTGGAGACGAGAGAAGATGTCGATGATTGATGCTCGTATGGTGATAGAAGAGAAAAGATTTGTTGCCCCTTTGAAGTTAGATGACACCTAGTACAAGTTGCGGCTCCAATGTGTGGCGTTCACTCAGCATCCAAGTGTCCCAAAGGACTCCTTGAAAAATTTAATCCCGCCAATCAAATTTGTACCTATACCCCAGCCACAATAACGAGGTATTTAGGGTTAGGCATCGGTCCTCCGCCGGGTCCACAGGGGTGCCACAGTACCACCAACGGTCGGATCCATGGGACGTTTTAGATTCCTTCGTAAAGTCAATATTAAATCCTTAACCCCTGTTGTATTTCATTCACGATAACATCGATGCTAATATTAAAGGTTCAAAAAATGTTTCCGGAAAAAATTTTACCTCCGAAGCCTTTCACATAAGCAGGCAAATCACATAGTTTGTGATGATTTCTGTAGTCGCATTACCAGGCTCGGCAAACTTCGGCTCAGGTAAACTCAACGACGCTGTCGCATCACATTCTTGATGGCTCACTTGGTAGGATTGGTTAGTAATGTGGGTGAGTATTCCGGTGAATAATCATTTCTGTTGTCCAGGATCCCTAATGCTGTACAGATCGAAAACAAAAATCTCTCATATACTAGTTACACTACTTCACCTCGAGTGTATCTCAAGTGATCCTGCTTGATCACAGGAATAAGGAAGACCGGAGTTGAGCTATACGGGAAATGGAAATGCAATTATTTAAATCCTACCATATGGTGATAACTCAGGGTATTGGCTCGGCCTTTACTTATAACACCCGAGTAGGGTAGTTCAGAGATGGGGCCAAGCCAAGTAGTCTTGCTTCAACATGACCATCAGAGGCTAGTGCCTCTAGGGAACAAACATCCGCTATGTAAGGCTTTACTCTACCAACTCCAAGTATTGCATACTAGGTATGTTTCTTTGGCCTCGAAGAACAATGCTAAGGATTAAGTAAGAGATGACATCCATCTCGATAAATGGCCGAAAGCAACATCTTTGATTTATAAACAAGCCACCTTAGTTCCCGCATTTTGCATTTATTGTTACCTGACAAATCATATTCGCAGACTTTTCACCGCTGTTGAGCCCGTTCAGTTATTTTGAAATCCCGGAATTTACCTGAAACAACGACCCCTAAGTGTGCTATCGCCACCGAGATAAAAGTTAGGTACTAGCACTGGCTTGTGGCGCCTCCTCGTGCCTGAGGCACTGCGCTTTGATTAAGAAAATTGGCAGCGATTCCCACACCTCCCAAGGTTATCTGACACACCAAAATTTTGTTACAATCTCTATCATCTTGAATATCATTACTTCTTTTTGAGAATTTGGTGTGTATGTTAAGATACCTCTTATCATATGATATATCTCGTACAAATTAAGGTATTGTAGCAATCGCTGCCCGTTTTCCTAATTAAAGTGCAAAGTACAGTGTTGGAGGCACGAGGAGGCACCACAAGCTAGTGCTAGTACCTACCTAGGCATAGCAGACCGGGAAATTCCTATGGTATCAGACTACTACGAGATCCGGACACTCGTAGTGAAGACGGCAGGCTACCGGTATTACGATATCACAACTCAAGGTCAACGGACTTATTTCCCCGGCATTTTTGCACTCTAGTGGTACCCCAAAGTTCGAAATTGGAAATCCTTACATCCTATATCGCTGAGACCGAAGTGATCCGCTCTCCTCGCCTGCTCTGCATGACACCTTCGACAATACAACTTGAGAAAGGCTAGCTACTGGGGTCACAGTTATAGAGCTGATCTCGGCTCCCATCCCGATATACCTCTTCTGACACTCGGCTAGGCACGAGGGCATATAGATGAAGTAGGGTATGTCGAACGGGTAATCCGGTTGGTTTGCGTGCCGTCTTTGACAGAAGCTATCGGTTATACCGCAGGAACCCCTGCAAGACATGCCTCGAATCATGCTCGACATGTTCGATCATTGTTTTAACGGCTCAAACCTATTTCGATCTGAGGAATCGGGGAGATCCGGACAAATACTCGCAGTAAAAGTTGTCGAGTAGGTACCTAGGTAGGTATCATGGTGTCTTCGAATGATCCGAGGGCAACACATTGCGTTGGGCATATCGTGTGTAGAAATCCATGCGCACATTCTCCCACGTGCGCGTCCCAGTCGAATTTTCGATTGATGTTACCTACCGTTGCCTGCTTACGTACTTGAGTGATATTTAACGGCGGCTGACCGAACTTTTCGCCTAGAAATTCTCATACTTCACCAAGGGATATAACAAGGATGATACTCATATTCAAATTTCCGTATATACGTTGGCATGTAAAGAAAATTCTTCATGCGTCAACCGTATAATGTATTGCGGAATCTCTTCAATTTGTGACGAGCTGTGATGAGACTTGTCCGCGGAACCGGAGAGCTTTCGCTCTCGAGCCTTTGCATCGATGGACTCGATGTCTGATTGGTTGAGGTCAAATGGAAAAACGACTGAAAAAATTGCACCTCTGTAGATCTTGTGTCTTGCCACACCCGCCTTTTCAAACATATCTTGCCAAATGTGCAATATCAAATGCGCAATGTCAAATGTTTTTCAGTCACAATTTAAATGTTGTGCGTTGCGAAATTGTTCCCTGCAAATGTACAATTGTTCGCTGCTAAATGTTCCATGCTGAGTGTTCCTTGTTTAATGTAATGTAGCTCCATAAAAGTACCTACTCGGTAAGCATGCAGGGGTGTCCTGAATGTGGTTCGTTAAAGAAGATATGGGACTCAGGGGTGCGCGCTAATGCGGGAGTTGCGGCAGGATCTGCAAGTTCGTCGAGACGCCCGATTATGGCCAACATAGACAGGTACTTATAAGGTATACTAAACGTTATCGAGCCTATACCTAGTACTCACTTGCTAGGTAAGTCGATATGTAAGGCTGGCTTATATTCGATGCTCGCTAGGGCTCTACTGGCTTTAATACAGCCAAGGCGACACGGGCCAGAACTTTATATAATGCTGCGAGACTTGACATTAGGTTAGGTTAGGTAGGTAGGTAGGTACCTAATAGTACGCTCTAGCAAGAAGAAAACCAGTTTTTAGTCTCCGCAGCTCACCCCGCCGACATCACGATTTGTCAGTTCTTTGATACCCAGTAGGTATGTAAGCGTGCGGGGACCGGCTAGCTGCATATCCGATCGCACCAAGTACTAGGTACTTTTTATTATCATGCTCAAGTGGCGTCTAAGATATTATTTTGTCGCTTGATTGTCCTCGGTAGGTGCCTACTCAGTCAGCAAAGACTCGCGATTTACGATGTCACATTCTGGGCAGATTTTGATATTTGGATACACTCACTTGACCCAAATCTACATCCAATTCCTCAGAGGAGAACCGATTCTTGGCAGCTTCTGGATGCCGCGCTTCTAGCTTCGGCTCCTCCCTTTCGATCTATCCGCTGGGTTCAAATTATCTCATGTATTAATCTTGGCAGTTAAACTGTATGCGTAACACAGGAATATCAGCTTACTTGCGGGGTTGTCTATTCTGTTCTGTGCCATCGGGGCATCCGTATCCTGAAATAGGAATGTCCGTTAAAAGTAAGTTGTTAGTTAAGCATAGATACCTAGCTATTTTGGGCGGTAGTGACCTGGAGGTCTATCTCAAATCGGCATGCACATAGCAGCATACTACGTTATCTGCTTGTATTATACCTACCTACTTTATCCATGGATGATTTTAGCAGAGCCGCAATACAACGCCCTCTTTCAAAAGACTTTTCTTTCATCTCATGTGCACTTCTGTCTCTGCCTAAATGATCTGGTATCTAGTCTAAATAGACTCACATGAAGATAAAATGCCATGTCCATACTTTTTGGGTAAAATTAATATGTGCAGATATACATTACAATGGTGTTTTGTACCTATCTAACAATTATTGCTGTTGAATTAGGCTTATAGAGTTTGGTCTAAGAAAGTGTAAGCATCCTTGGGATCCTGGTACTACCCGATAGATTGGATCTATCATCCACGTCCCACTTTAATAGTGGGACGGGAATGAGATAAGCTCTGGAGCTATGTCAAGGTTGTCTACAGGGATCAATCTGGTAATTCTTCGCAATATAGAACATAGAATAGGTACTATACAAAATGCAAAACGCAACCCTGTGAAATAGATGTCAACGGGATTGGAATGCGACGGGATTGATGACGTGGACTTTAGCGCACTTTTGTGTGTAGGTAGTGTTGTAATCATAAACGTTCCGTCTCGACCTATAGCGCATCCATTAGACGTTGTCAGTGACTCGTTCCTTGACGCTCGATGCATGTCAATCCATACCCACTTGGTCTTACAAGGGTCCCTAGTTGGGCATTCACAGATCGTTTCCACGATCATCACGATGGACTCTTCGAATCGTTTCATTCTCTGCCGTACATTCTGGAAACGAACCCGACCTAATCGGATAACGTTTATGCACGCCATCCAAATAGTCACCCATGGATGCCAGTTCTGTACTTAAACCAAAAAGGCGATGAGCTGGTTCATCTTTCCCCCGCATCGCATCTCCCCATCTGATTTGCAAGCGTTCGGTGAGTCGCGTATGATTCAGTAGGTACGTATGCAGGTACGCGCCATTAGGGGATAAGGCCACCAAGGCGGGCCCTGAAGGTGCCCGAGTCGAAACCAGCCCATCAACTTCAGGTGTTTTCAATCCCCGAATCTAAAATCACTATGTAATTTTCGATAGATACGCAGTTTCGTATGAAATCATCAATCAGATATTTATCTTCAATTCAAAAAAAAAAAATAACCAAAATACTTCGTCAAGGAGACACATTTCTGGTCCGATCGTCGTTGTGTGGTATTAGGGTAGGTATGCAAATGCTCATCTAGCTAGGTAGCCTGAAATTCGAAACAAAAAAATTGTTGGGCACTTCAGCTGAAGGTCGTTATCATAGAGCTTGATGGCCGCGCTCCGGGTGGTAAGGCAAACGATGCGTCAAAGTAGGTATATGCAATCCAACGTAGCGTGGATATTAACGTCGCTTTTTCCGGTTGATACAGTGGATACGACGAGAGAGAAAAGATGGAGAGATCTGTCGGCACATTGTTCGTTTAGCTGCTAAGCTGTAGAGTATACATATAGCGGTATCCGAATACCACTTTCGTCTGCTACTACCTTAGTATTACGGCACTAACCTCGAGATGAATGCGGGATCGAGAGAACTCAGCCAATGAGCAGAAGAGGAACACTTACCTAGGTACTTTCAAGATCAGTGGGGTATACTAGGTAGGTACATACATGAGGCAAATGGGACTAGAAAAGAGAACGGCCGCAGGGGGCCAGGGTGACCTCTGCAGGCAAGATTGAGATGCATGCAGAACAGGACTAGGCTAGGAAACAAAGTACTTCATGAGCCTTCAGGTGCTCTACTAGTACTAGGTATGTAACTACCTACCTAGGTATCTACAAAGTTGGCAATAATCTTAATTTGGATTATTTTCTGAACATGGCTATCAAACTACTCTGCCTATACTATTGACAGTGTATAAAAATCAAATACCGTATTGACCTAGCTGTGGAAAAATAAGTCAAAGGAGGATGGATCGATTGCCGGTCGTTTTGCGGCATGTGGGTCACTTGAGTCTATATAGGACGATCATGACGATAGGTGGGTTACCGGGATCCTTGCAGAGAGCAGAGAGCCCTCTATGTATAGGTAGGTAGTATAGAGGCGGGTTGGCCAGCACGATCTCCATACTAGGATAAGTAATCAGATAGATTTAGCAACGCTAAGCCGTCGGAGCAGTCCATACGTCCCGGTCCTCATGCTGACAGCCCTGATAGCCCAAATGTGAAGGGGTACATCGTGTGTTGAAGTACGCCCATTCCCGATAGCCGTATAGTCTCTCTCGTACGTATCATGCAATGCCACTTTCTTCATTGATGTTCTCGCGAGATCTGCTTTATCACAATTTCCATATAAGACCCCGTATATCCCCAGCTTTTCTGATCATATTGCTTCTGTCACAAACCAACAACAGGCGGCCAGAATATCAACCTGAAGGGTAGAAAACAAAAGACCAATCACGGATAATTATCGGCTGATGAGTTGGGGATCAACTCATCGGAACTTATGATGGACCTCCATGATAAGCTATGATAAGTTACAAGGCAACTCATCACAGCTTATTAGAATAACTCATAAGAAAGAAGGATATCTATATAAACATAGCAGACCCTCATATATCTAATCATTCATTCAGCTCACCAACTATCAATCTAAGTCTATTACTTCAAACGCATCGAACTAATAAAGAGAAGACTCCAAGCCTCTCTTACGAACAGAATATCTTTAATCTAATCTCTACAAGTGCTGTTAACAAACAAGGAAATCCACGAAGCATCCGTATACCTAAGTACCTAGGTATAGGTTCGTAACAGCTTCTCTTTTCATCGCTAGATTCGCCTTCGTCCTTGATCCCTGCCTTATTTCTGTTAGAATTCCTTATAGCTTTGGTCCCGCCTCGTCACCTTTTTTATTATAAGCCGTGTCAGGTCTTCTTGTCGCCGTCTTCCCATACCAACTCATCTCTCCACAATAAGCTTCGTCAGCTTCAACTTCTGATCTAAGCTGTTAAAGCGGAAACTAAGATATGTCGTCAATTCGTTCGGATGAAGCAATTAAGGGTAGTGCATGGTATGTACAATGTGCCCAAATACACTCTTGTCCGTTGTGTTGTCGGTAGCAATCTAATATCTTTTGACGTCTAGGTCTGGTTCTAAGCCAGCGTCCAGGTCATCATATGCCAGCGCTAGAATTAGCGATTATACCAAAGAACAGCCCGTCAACGCGCGCTTACAGAGCCCACAAAATGGATACTCACACGGAGCGACCAAGTCGCGGATTGTCGGGTCAATGGCAGATTTACTATTGCGACCGACTGGCAACTCCGTAGCACCGGCGTCAGGCACTACACACAGTAGAAGTAATGACATGCTTCGAGGTATAGGGTCTCGCTTCGACGGCTCAAACAAGGCTTAGTCCGCGTAAGGTCTAGGCTCTCCAACGAATGGTAAACTGTAGCCTGATATTTCCTTGTCTGTCACTGACGCTAATAATATATAGACGATCTTTCCTCGGGCGATTGAAAATGGGGCTCTTCTCGAATTTTTGTGTTCTAATTTCTTTTGCTCTTCTTTTGGCACCACAAACCTCCCCAAATCTCATCCTCTTCTTCACTCTTGGGTCTGTTTGTTTATATACGTTCGTTGATGTGTGATGCCTCGAAGATTTGACGACCGCAATGAATTGTTGGGATATCGTGGCTATTTTGATTATCAACTGTTGTAAAAGATGACGCAGAGCGTTGTGTCGGTCTCGCGACCAAAAAGTTTATCGGTGTCCGTCGTCTCTATTCTATATGTCTTTTCCTAAAAAAATATGGGTCATGGGGACGACAGGAGGTCGAGCTGAATGGTGTTTGTTGAAAATACCGAGGCAAATATAGTTGAACAGATATTTTTTTTTTAAAAAAAACATTGTATGCTTCTTGAAGATAGAAATTCTCATTCAAATTGCTATGGTGTAAATTATTGCGTTACACCATCACACTATTGTCTCGCTGGTGTCTGTTCGCGCCAATCAAGTGCCTGGTGTGGCCTAATATTGGCCGCAGTAGAGGACCATAGCAAGCGCCACAGGACAACTCATCCTAATCTCGGGGGCTGGGAGGCTAGATGGTTGTCGAAATAGATAGAACGAGAACCCAAGCCCAAGCTCTCCCAAGTTCTAACCGAACATCTTCTTCTCCCCCCACGGTTAAAATTACATTTGAGGCATAGACAGATCTACGCGTGCGTCCAGGATATCTATACTAACCCCTGAATTCGGTTATCTTACCCCAACATCAAACCCATCTAGGCCATCGTGTCCACCGCTGTGGAGACAGAAGGCTCCACAACTCGCGTGGAAATGAACCGACAACCACCAAAGACCCTCCCGCAGACCATGCCGTCGACTGCGGGTAGCTCACGCAAGGTCCACCAATTGGCTAATACAACCGGACTGCATTTAGCCTAAACACCAATGCCCAGTGAGCTAACCTGGCTGTTGGAGAATGTGGACCCGCGATTTCCCCAGATGGGGCAGTCGAAATTGACGTATAAACAGGACGATCCGGACCTCAATTCGAATGGCTAGACTCAGGTCTCTACGCGAACATCAGACGAGTTCAATCGGGTTGGGTGTGACAAAATGCGTGGACTCTGGTTATTGGCTACTCTCGGCCTCGCGGCCGCAGAGGACGGATTGAATGCCTGGTTGCGATATGCTCGGCTGCCTGACGAAATTGCCAGACACGCTTTAGTTCCCTCTGCTATCGTCGCTCTCAACACGAACGAATCGAGTCCTGTTTACAGCGCTGGCCAAGAGTTACAGAAAGGCATCAATGGCATTCTGGGCCAACGACTCGATGTATCGCATGAGATTAGCGAATGTCCTTCCGTCGTCGTAGGAACAGTCGCAGCTTTTAATAAGTCCGGAATCGAAACCGAAGCCCCCGAGCTAGAGGAAGATGGCTTCTGGCTCAGTGTCAAAAACGATAAAGTTGAGATCGTAGGCCAAAACGAGCGAGGAGCCCTGTACGGCGCCTTCGAATACCTGTCCATGCTAGCCCAAGCGAATTTTACTGAAGTCGCTTACGCCACGAACCCCAGCGCTGCGATCCGATGGGTAAACCAGTGGGACAACATGGACGGCACCATCGAGCGCGGCTACGCCGGCCTATCCATCTTCTTCGCGAACAACACCGTCCTCTCGAACATGACACGAGTGGCACAGTACGCACGCCTCTTAGCTTCAATCCGCGTCAACGGCATAATCATCAACAACGTCAACGCGAATGCCATCCTCCTTAGTGACGCAAATATGGCCGGCCTTGCTCGAATCGCCGACGCTATGCGGCCATGGGGCGTCAAAGTCGGTATTTCGCTGAACTTCGCGTCACCGCAGACATTCGGCGGATTAAACACCTTCGACCCTCTCGACGAGACCGTTATCGCATGGTGGAATAACATCACCGACAAACTCTACGCACAAGTCCCTGATCTTGCCGGATTCCTCGTCAAAGCGAACTCCGAGGGGCAGCCGGGTCCGATAACGTACAACCGCACCTTGTCCGACGGCGCGAATCTATTCGCGCGTGCCGCAAAACCGCACGGCGGCATCGTCATGTTCCGTGCCTTCGTGTACGATTACCAGAACTTGAACGAAGCGAACTGGAAAGACGATCGTGCGAATGCGGCTGTGGACTTCTTCCGGGATCTTGACGGCAAGTTTGACGACAATGTAATTGTCCAGGTCAAGTACGGCCCGATCGATTTCCAAGTCCGAGAGCCGGCGTCACCGCTTTTCGCGCACCTGAAGGAGACAGCGTCGGCGATCGAGTTACAGATTGCACAGGAGTACCTTGGTCAGCAATGTCACCTAGTGTACCTGCCGCCATTGTGGAAGACAGTCCTAGATTTCGATTTGCGTGTGGATGGCGAGAAGTCCGTCATTGGAACCGACATCCTGTCCGGCAAGCGTTTCAATAAAACGGGGCTCACAGGCTATGCGGGAGTCGTGAATGTCGGCCATAACGCTACTTGGCTTGGCACGCACCTTTCCATGTCAAATTTGTATGCGTATGGACGAATCGCATGGGATCCGACAGTGAACGAGGTGGCGGTCCTAGAGGACTGGACAAGGCTGACTTTCGGGTTGGACGAGACCGTGCGTGACACTATTACGCGAATGTCGATGGAGTCATGGCCTGCTTATGAGAACTACACCGGTAACCTGGGGATTCAAACTTTGACTGATATCACCGGTCCTCACTATGGTCCGAACCCGCAGTCGATGGACAACAATCCATGGGGCCAATGGACCCGAGCTGATGCGTTTAGCATCGGCATGGACCGCACCGTCAACAACGGCACCGGTTACTCTGGCCAATACCCTGATGAAGTCGCCGTAATGTTCGAGGAAATCGAGACGACGCCCGATGACCTGTTATTATGGTTCCACCACGTGCCATACACACATGTGCTCAAGAGCGGGAAGACGGTTATCCAGCACTTTTACGATGCGCGTAAGTGATCTTTCTTACCAAACCCCATATTCTGTCCGACCTTTAACTAACAACCCACCAGACTACGCAGGCGCCGAAACCGCAGCCACCTTCCCAACGCAATGGTCCAAACTCCGCGGCCTAGTCGACCAACAGCGCTTCGATGAAACCCTCTTCCGACTGACCTACCAAGCCGGCCACGCGATCGTCTGGCGCGACAGCATAAACCAATTCTACAACTCGCTTTCACAGATCGCTGACGACCACGACCGCGTGAACAAGCACCCGTACCGGATCGAAGCCGAGAACATGACGCTGACAAACTATCGCGTGACGGCCGTCAACCCGTTTGAAGTCGCCTCGGGCCTGCGCATCGTCCAGAGCATCGGGAACTCGACCTCTGCCAGCGCAAAGGCGACGCTGAATTACCCGGCGGGAGTGTACGATCTAGCCGTCGCGTATTACGACTTATACGAGGGAAAAGCTTCGTACGAGTTATTCTTGAACGAGAGGAGTCTTGGAAAATGGATTGGCGATAATGAGGATAAGTTAGGGTTCACGCTGACAAGAGGTATTGACGGACACTCGGCGACCCGAATCACCTTTAAGGAGATTGAGATTAAGGAAGGTGATGTGGTGCGCGTTGATGCCAAGGCAAATGGTCGCGAGACGGCGCCGTTAGATTATATTGCTGTGTTGCCGCCAGGAGTAGTGGATTAGAACGACATAGACGGGAATCTTATGTTTAATAATATTAGTATGTCCAAATCTGAAATATCCTTCTGATTGGTTCTATGGAAAAGAGGATGTTCGAATTTCGAGAATTCGGTGATGGACTTGTGAGAGGTACTTGACTACGCCCACCCCTGTGTGTGACTAGTAGCGAATGAACGTCATGCAGCATATGCATCTCGATGCAGTACTGCAACTTCAAGTGCTTGTACTCAAGTACACAACCCCTGCAGCCGTTCTCCCGTTCCTGCATATGTATGGATGACCCTAGCACATGCCACATGCAGATGCAGTGAAACCTAGCGAATCGGACGAATCAAGATGTCTTACCAAGGTCTCGCCTTACCCTCCACACTTTTGAACCAGCGCCACGTTTCTCGTTACCACGTAACACCTCTATCCATGGAACTAGGGTAGTATCAGTAATTCCGAAGTCACCATTTTCGGCGTCGGAGGTATCGTCTGCGCTATCCTGAGTGGTATCCAATGCCTCAATCGCCTTTCCCTGAGCCTCATAATACAATTCCTCGGTATAAGCCCAGCTCGGCGTATCGAATTTGCCGCTAATAAGAACGATCTCCCCCCCTTTAGACGTAACCTCTTCTATACTTCCTGAAGATAATGGTGTCAAGAGCTGAAGAGTACCATTTTCAATGTCGATAGCGCGAACCAGAGCTAGACCAAGGGAATGTGAGAATTTAGGATCGAGAGTTGCTCCGTTTGCAGTGTTGATAAACGGAATACCCTCCGGCGTTATCGTGATTAGTGTTTCCGATAGGCGTGAGAATGGTGATACTGGCTTTGGCGCGTGGTCGTTATCTATGTCCATCATGTTAGGCGCCGCATCGTTAGATAAATCTGCACGCCCATTCCCTGCCGTAGATCTGAATGCCTCGGTATTTTCAACCCCAACAATCGCGAGAATCGTTCCGTTGATCGTATCAGCCAGTAAATCCAAAGGCGCTTGATAATCATAGCACGTAATTCCGAATATACCACGATTTGAACCTTTATAGCTAACTTGCCAAGGTGCAATGGTTGTTAATGGCTTTGGGTTCCATTGAATATGATAGTCGGCAGTACCGGTGCTTTCAGGTTCGGCATGGAAATAAGCCATAGTCTGCATCGAACGGAAATGTGCTGCTGTCCTCGAAGTGAGTTGAGAAGCTTGAGACGGCAGAGTTGAAAAGCCAGAGGCCTTGCAAGATTCCTGCAGCGCATCTACCACTTCGCCAGGACCGTACTCTGACATGTATATCACTTCAGTGGGTCGCAAATCGGTGATTAGAGAAGTCAATAAATCTAGCCCGGTACCCTGTATCCATCCAGCGGTGTTGACGATAAGGGGATATCGCCCTAGGGCATTTCGATAGTGTGTCATGAGGTCCATAGCTGCTTCCAGATATAGATCAGGATCCGAAGCGGGTGATACTGATGCCAAGGCGTGGGATCGAACTATTCGGATTTCCGGACTAGATAACGGACGACAGAATGAGGGACTAAAAATAGGCTCGGTTAGGAGAACTAGGGCGACTTGACCGGCGACACAATACTCGGGTTGCCCAGGGTCAAAATCGAGCACAGCCACCCCACGGTGAGCTTGGTGCTTAGAACCTTGGAGTTGATCTGTAATAAGTCGATTCGCAAGAATTTTCCCAAAGGTAGATTTCCCGGATGATTTGGGTCCCGTGATCATGATGGAGCAGGGTTTCGACGTAGAGATGTTAACTAATCTAGCAATTTCTCTATTCCACTCTGGTGGGGAAACAAGGTCTTGCAGCGGTATTCTTTTTGGACCGTCGGCCGATGTATATAGCTATTGACGTTGTTAGAGAGATTCGAAATGGTATTTTGTGGGGAATGTACTATTTGGAATGTAGATTCGTGTCCAGTAGCCATCTGGGCTGGAGAGGATGAGGGAGATTCATTCCATAGTTTTCTGAAATGAGGTGAGAGTCTCCCAAGACCTCTGAAGGCTGCTGCGACGTTTGAATTGGAAGACAATTCTATGGTGGCGGTATTTGAGCACCTAATAACTGGGAGTGAATGACAATGTGGTGCGTCTACCCAATGTATCTTCTCCGCACTTCTCAATATGGCGCCATTAATGGTAATTTCGCCAGATGTCACACGTATTCCGTAGCTACCAAGAATGACTAGACGCTAGTTTTATGAGTTAGGGTTCCAAGATAGGGGAGCGTGTGACATACCTCTCCGTCTGATAACTTCAACACGATTCTCCCATCTTTTCGCATCTGATAGTTATTTTTAGATGGCTTGAAGCTAGAGAGTTGTATAGGCAGGACCTTAACGGGTTTATCTGGGACTTCATCTTCGTCATCAGTGGTAGGAGGTGAAGGTCTTATTTCTGCATTGTCTGAAGGATTAGGAACAGCACTATTTCCTACAGGCACATATTCCGACAGCGGACCTTGGTCCTTCAAACTAGTGCTAGATTTCTTTTCAAGATCTATTCTGGTTTGAGCACTTGTGTCCTTTCTCGATTTTCTTGGGTCTTTAGATTTATTGCTCTGTGAGCTTTTGGCTGGTGATGAGGCTATTCCCGTTTCTTCATTTTGAGTCACCTCGGCTGACGTAGGTGTAGCCTGCTGACTGAGAAGCTTTTTACGAAGAGCGAAGGCGCTTACGGCTAGTGAGATGTGAGTTATTTTATCTTTTTTTTTTAATAGGAAGGCTTTTTACATCTTTAAACTTACCTTGTTGAGGCTCAGCCACGTTGAGCTTCCGTCTTTTATTTGTAGACATTATTCTGGTGAGTTGATATGTATAAGTGAAGAAGTGAAGTGTTCAACATTGAGTTTGAAGGTCGAATTTCGAAGAGCTAACCCACATGCACTAACCTAGATTGGCTAGATTCAAGCCACAAGGAAGCTCTTTCTCTATTGGTCAATCTTTTAAGGAGGGACAAGCAGGGATACCCGAGACGAAGAAATCGGGATTACAATATTCCGCGATTCCTGTACTTATGTACATACAACTTGCCTTTGCCCCACATCGAATCCCCAGCCCCGCAACTGCTATCGCGCCAAAATCAGTACGTACTCGTTCAAGTCGCGCGTTAGCTTTGGGAGAGCTCCAAAAAAAACTTTTGACCGGTTCACAGCGTGAAAGTCAATTTGTTAATCTTTCGTCTCTTCATCTTTCCTCGCCTTTAATCATCCAAACTTCCTCCATCTAAAGCTTCCTGGTACTATCGCAACACTCTTGCCATTTTTATAAGTGGATTGGCCTATTTTGCTCTCGCCTATTCCCCATTTCGTATCACGAAACCTCTTAGCTCCTTCACTCTGTCGCATTTTTGTATCGCACTTTGCACAGCTTCATCACATCCACTCACCACTTGGTGCAGACACTCACAATGTCGAAAAGTCGTAGTCGGGCACCTATTGCGTCCCTCGATTCTCTAGTGTCTCGCGTCCGCGATCAGAAAGCTGCGACTCCTAGTTCCGTTAAATTACAAAATGCCAAGCAACTTGCCCAGGCCAGTGATAGCGAAAGTGACGGCTCCAGCTCTGAAGATAGTGATGGAAGTGGTAGTGAGAGTGAGGTTGATGTAGAGGCCGCTAGGAAGAAGTTTGCCGCCAAGCAACAGAGTAAGCGCAGCGACGCCAAGCAGAAATCTATTCCCCAGAAGTCGCAACCTACCAAGTCAACGCCGACCACAAACTCGAAGCAATCCAAATCTGCAGTTGATGCAGAAGATTCCGACTCCGGTTCCGACTCATCCTCTCAGGGTTCCGACTCTGATGATGACTCGGCGCAGAAACCTACTACTACAAAAGGGGCGAGCAAGAAGAACGGTGCTGAAGAGGACAGCGGGTCAGAAAGTGAGAGTTCTAGTGAGGAAGAAAGTGAAGAGGAGGCGACTGGTGCGAAGCAATCTGTCAACGTCGATTCATCTAGCGAAGATGATAGCGAGAGTAGTTCCTCTGGCGATGAGGAGGAATCCACTCATGAAGCCATGGATATTGACCAAGGGAATAAGACAGTTGTCAATGGCAATGCGACTGCTCAGAGCTCTACCTCTGCAGTGTAAGTTCTCATTTGCCATAATAACCATGGATTATTTCAGGCTAACACTATACTTTTAGCTCCCAACCTACCTGGATCAACAATTCGAACTTCGTGCTTCGCAAAGCTTCATCCGATAACCCTGCTAAGGAGGTCGCCGATTTCTTCAAGAGTGCCAACCTAGAAGGCAAGCAGGTCTGGTACTTCACGGCACCAGCTTCGTTACCGATCACGGTCTTGAAGGATATGGAAATTGACCTATCCAAGGCAACAACCGGAGAGGCATTGTTGAACCACAACGGAGATAATTACGGTTTAAATATCGAGTCCCATGCTACCAGCACACAAATTCAACTCCTAATTCCGTCGCAAGGCGGCGATAAGTACGCCGCTTGTAAGTTGTGCCTTTTAATACTCTGCCCGCGTGGATCATTTCTGACAAAAACTAGTGAACCGAGGTATTGACTCAACTGTCCATCTACGACGCATAGCCAAGTTCGGCCCAGGCGGGACTGTCAGTTCCACTGCCGACGATAACTACGCGCCGGCCCCGAAAGCCATCCGAGAACAGCCTCAAGGTCTTAAACCTCGCTTCACACCTATTGGCGTACCTACACCCGCCGTCCAGATTTCTACAACCGCGGCAAGTAAATCGAAGAGCTCGAAGAAATCTAAGGAATCAGACGCTGCCAATGGACAGCTTAAGCGAAAGCATCCCGAGCAGAACACCAATCAGTCAACTCCCGGGCAGGAGCCCCAAACGCAGGGAAAGTCTGCCAAGAGGCCCAAGACTTCCAAGTCAGCCACAGCACAAATATCCTCGACACCTGTGACCGTTGACACGCCCTCAAAAGTTCGAACGCCTGCGAACAAGGATCAGGCTAAGAAAGCCGCAAAGGATGCATTCAAGCCGGCGAAGCAAACCCCTGTACCGATTCCGCATGTTCCTAGCATGAACATTAAACGATGAGTGGGAGAGGACTAGGGATCTGCAGTCTGGTCCGTAAGGGCTTTGACCTGGACTAGTTGCAGCAGTTGCAATATTTCGGTAATGATGGGCCGAAAAGTGGTAATCTCGGCTCAGGTTTAAATCTGCTGGTCGAACGTTTCCCTCCACGATTCGCCACACGAGTAATTCAACCTGTACAGTGGAACATAGATGATGAATTTGTCAGTTTGAGTGGCTGGCACAAGTCCGTTTTGCGCGTGGTTCCTCTTTCGACATATCTAAGGCACGGCGTCCATGGCAGATTTCACGAGTCACGATTGGGGTGGACGTCTCTCTCTTGTCTTGAGATACCACGCATGGTTGCCCGCACGCTTGGCCTTTTCGATGGCTTATGTAAATAAGATGTTGCTTTAGGGCTAGTCTTCAAGGCTGGTATCAAAAGTTGTTAGACATTAATCGACTGTGCTAATATGAGGACTACGATCATCTTAAAAATGTGAAATGTATTCAAGGTGATCTCCCATTATTTCCTGTGAACAAGACGGCTTAGGTAATCAATGAATAGGGGTTTGCTTAGTCAGCCCTTAGTCACTGAATTTTTGTCGTCCTTCTCCTTCGCCTACGACGAATGAATTGAAATAATAATGTTTTTATAAAACGGTACGACTATTATGGGATAGCTTATCGCTAATTAAGGATTAGCCCAGAAATTATAGAATCCAGGCTAAGATTAATGGGATGGTCCAGAGCAATATCTAACTCCGCTGGGGTTTGAGCAGAGTATCTCGATGAAGAGTGGTAAGTCAGTATGAAATCATACGTATTAGGTATCTATGAGGTTTGATGTTAGGTGAAAATAAGACTGGAAGAATCGGAAGACAAGTAGATGTCGGTCAACCATATAAATATGGATATACCTAGGTACCTACCTAGTAGGTATGCAGTTTTCATCAATAGGTAGAAAGTTGATAGAGGGTTTAGGATCTAGGGAATACCACAAAGGTTTCATACTCAAGTTCCAGGTAGACAATATTACAGTTATAGGTACCTAAGTACCTATTCATTTGTACGATACGGTGACATGCGATGACAATAGTACTGATTTTGTGAGCCCCGCTCATCCACGTGTGGCTGGTAGGAAGACCTCGTCACCTACCATCCGAAGTTGAACCACGTACCTGCCTAGTGGGTAGGTAGACATATAATGCAAAATTGTAATAACCATCAACAGCTGACCTGCCTCGCCATAGCTCCTCTCGAAGTAATTCTTGATGTGGGCTGTGGTGTCGAAGTGGGTAGAAAATCTAGGCCGGTACCTGGGCTTTCATAGTCGGGGTTTAAGAAGTCACTCCCGGTGAACTTTTCATAGGTCAACTGTTCGACTCCGGACATGTTCCTTTTTTGCCATTTATTTTTTTTTCTCCTTCAAACCTCCCTTTTATATGAATACATTTATCTTCTATCCTAAGACTTTTTATTATTTCACCATCATCTTCATCTACTATTAGTGCCCATATTTTCTTAACTATTGCTCTTTCTTATCTTCATCCTCAGAACCATACATCACTATTAGAAAAGCTTCCTGTTGACGATTAATAGACTATTTCTACTAGCCCTGCTCCTTCAAGACTCCATTTCTCCATAGTAAGATAGTTGCGATAATTTTCCTAACCTGCAGCCACCGGGAGAGGAAACTTAACGTTCCATGATCCGTATACGAAATTATGTTGCATTAACAGATTCCCCCAAGATAACTAATTCATCGCGTTGGTAGCAGGATTGAATGATGGATACATCTAAATACAAGTAATGGCCCACCAGCACCCGTAACACCTCTGTATAAGATACCAACTTATTGATTCCTACTTAGAGACAAATTCCACAAGAGATGATAGAATGCTGCGTCCCTAACATTCGGTTGTATCCGCGAATACTTACCACTATTCAGAGACTTGATGATATCCGCCGCTCTGGAGAACGAAAATTCCTCCATAAGTTCCTCCCAGAAAGACGCACACACACGCTCACCCTCCGAGGTGTAGATAATCGGTGCCAAACTACGCATTTTCCTGTCAGCAATCTTCCAACTACCATTCCACATGCTTGGGTAACTTACGGTTTCAGTGTGCAATCGCCAATATACTGACCATGAACCTCCTCCCCATGATTCACAGCAGCATCAACAAGCGAGCGGGCACCAAGTGCGGCAGAGCGGCCGATGAGCCGGACGTATACCGCAAAGATCAAGCCGAGGACTGTACCGGCCATATGGCGTTGCAGTCCAGACCCGTAGCAAAAGCCCGGGTTTGCTGCGTCGATGGTAACTGCGGACGAAGGTACGCGCTTGGCTAGCTCCACCATTGCTAGTTGTGCCAGCAGCTTCGATCTGCCGTATTGCTCTCCGAGAGAAAAGGTATCGACTTTCTTCTTGAGTGTGGGCAGAATTCGGCTTTCTTTCCTCTCCGGGAACTGGGCCCAGCCTGCCATCTCGCTTGATACGATGACGATACGGCCCGGCCTTTGTCGGGGTTGTGATTGCTCTGGCTTCATGGCTGGGAGCAGAAGTATCGCTAAGAGTATTGTAGAAAGACAGTTTATCTGGGCGCTCTCTTCGTAGCCCGTGTTATTATTGAAGATCTCTGTTGTGTGGTAGACGCCAGCATTCAGAATCGCAATGTCCAAATGCTCGATCTCCTTTACCGCGCGCTCAGCAAACTTAGTAATTGAGCCGTATGAGGACATGTCGAGCTTCCACACTTCAATTGCGTTCGAGTCTAGATCCCTACCTGATGCGAGATCCTGGCGGGCTAACTCCCCTTTTGATCCATCGCGTACAGCTAGAATGAGCTTGGTGAGACCTAGATCTAAAAGTTGTCGAGCACATTCCAGCCCAATGCCGATATTGGAACCTGTGACAATAGCTGTCTTTCCGCTGAGGTCGACCTCCCGCCTTGAAGTCGCTTTAGGCGTCACGAAGAGTTGCCGATATAGATATTGAGACGCGCTAGCCTCCTTCTCCGGCGAGATATCGAAAGTAACGGCCATGATTGAGTCAAGATGGTAGATGCGTGGGACAATACAGTTAAGGGCCCTGACGTTGTTTGTTGGATCTTGGGATTGGTGTTGGTGAGTTGGCAGGTCACCCTCAATTCAACAGCAGGCGTATAAATAGGTAGGTAGGTACCCACCGTCTATACGAATAGTTATTTCCTTAGCGAGCTTTTAAGGTAATTATGAAATAGCCAGGGAAATCCGATTGATAATGGGTTTGTTGTATCATGCATTCACTAATATTTTTCATCTGCTATACTATTTTCGCTGCTTTAGTAATGCCTAACCAACAGCTACTCGAGGGAGATTAAACACTGCTGTATATCCGAGTGCCGAGGGTTCCTTGACCTGATACGTCATTTAAGACAATATATAGATAGGTACCTGGATACTTGTTCATAGAGAAGTATGCGGCAATGAGTCCCTCGGCCTTTGTTGTAGTAATCCCTTACATGCCCCTAATTATGTAAGCTATGTAAGGGGCTCTACTTTGGGCCGAAATTTCTGGGCTTAGCGTACGTATAAAGCGTCAAGTACCTCCAGGGCTCCTACAGCTGCCCCTCCAAATATTTGCTATTTCTATAATTACCTAGCAGATATATATTTACAATAACCTTTACGATGGCAGCCCACCATGTTCTCTTACTTGGCGGTAATGGAAAAGTATCTCGCCTGCTGACACCGATGCTCCTCCAACGATCATGGGATGTCACGAGCATCATTTACAATCCAGACCAGGTCGCTGATCTACAGCAGCTCGGAGAAAAACCAGCTTCCGTGAATAATCACGGCAGGCTGAACGTTCTCGTTCGCAGTCTCGAGGATGTCAAGAGCGAAGCGCAAGCGAAGAGCTTGATTGATGAAGTGAAGCCCGACTACGTAGTCTGGAGTGCTGGTGCTGGAGGGAAAGGAGCACCGGAAAGGGTATGCCTATTTGCGCAATGATCACGTTCCAATATTTTCAACCAAAGCTAGCGAATGCTAACTATGAATCACTCTATCAGACCGAAGCAATCGACCGCGATTCCGCAATCCACTTCATCCGAGCATCAATAGCAACCCCATCAATTACCAAGTTCGTCATGATATCCTTCATCGGGTGCCGCTATAAAAAGGCACCATGGATAGACGAGGCGCACTGGCAACAATATCTCAAGTCCACGCGAAACCACTATCAACGATATTACGAAGCCAAGCTCCCGGCGGATAAGGTCTTGTACGTGGAAGGGAGGAAAAGAAAGGACTTTGCAGGAATCTGCCTCCGCCCGGGTAGGCTGACGATGGAACCCGTCGGGAACGTGAGCTTGGGGAAATTTCCACGGGCGGAAGGGACTACGAGCCGTCCGTCAGTTGCATACCTTACCGCTTTGTTGCTCGACGCCCCGGGTGTCAAGAATTGCTGGTTAGATTTGCTGGATGGTGACGAGGATCCGGAAGGAGCTGTCAAGAGATGTGTTGAGGAGGAGGTGGACTGTGCTGAAGGAGAAGACTTCTACTGAACAATAAGCGTAACTTGTCACAAGGGTCTACAAGAACACATACTCATCGCGAGTAAAAAATGGAAGTAGTGAAGACCACGTTTTGAACATCCCATCGGAGACGATGCTGAATTTTGGTGTGACTAGCTACCATGATGACTTGAAACTATGTGTTGAGGGTCAACTCAGTATTGCATTGTAGTGTTCATGTATTCGTGGCCAGACTTCATTATCATATCGAATTATCGACATCCAACAGTCCATTCATCTACATGCATCCTCCAAGATAAATGCATCTGAATTCCATCTTTGCATCAAATCGTGGCCGTGTCGTCAAGTGTACCTGACATCTTCAGTTAGTCAACTACCAAAGAAAAATGCTTAAAAGTTTAAATTCGATGAGAAGTACTGCATCAGGTTGGATATTTATGCATCAATGAAGATCTCAGCCCCGTCTTGAAACATATTTTTGGGTATCCATATATCATCATAACAGTGGGTAGCGGAGGAGATAAACTTTGTGACTTACGGAAAACTAGTAGTGCGAGTTCAAGAGGCGGCCGCACTACTGAGGGATTCCCAACCACTACTATTCCAAGGGGCGATGAAAATTGCTGTTTGGGCATCGGCGGCTTTTCCGGTTCCAGCATATGCATCAGCAAGGTCCACGGCGCCAAGCTCGCCTTTCGGCGGGATGGCTTTTAATGCCACCTTTAGAGCCATGTCTGCGGGATACTCTTCCCCGCTGGCCTCGGCCAACCTAGACCATCCATGTGGTAGGTGTGGGTATAACATAACGTCGTTTTGAAGTTGGGTAAGGGCATCATCATCTGTGCTCGTCTCCGATAACACCGTGACAGCGCGAAATACCTCTCCGATTTGAGAATGTTCTGCATCTGTGACCTTATCACTGGTGCGAAGTGTCTGAAGCTCCGAAATCACTGCTTCAAGAGACTCATCATCCTTGTCTAGCAGCGCAATGATTCCCAAGAGAAGTACTGATTGTACATGGCTCGAGTCTTTCTCAATCACATCAAACAGGACAGTACGTGCTCTTTCTCTAGCCTCTTCGGTTCCCGTAGCCCACAACATCTGAGCTAGGACGCAGGCAGCATCCGGGTTGCCGTCGGACTCGTCAAGCGCAGTTTCGAAGTATGAAACGGCTGCCTCGACATTCTTGGAGAAATACTCGGCTAGACCAACAGTTAGATGTGCTGAGAGTCGGGCTTTCTTGCGTTGTTCGGCTGTTAGTTCCTCTGCGGATTCGTCGCTGCTCAACTGTAAAGCCATTTCTCCGCATTCGGAAGCCTTCGCGTATTCGCCAGCCGAGAGATATGATCGGGCGAGATCAGTCTTAGCTAAGGCAAATCGCGCAAGGGAGTCTGCGGATTCGGTAGCTTCATAATTCGCCTCTAGTTGTTCGCAAGCCTTTTCGAGTGTATCTATCGCTCTGAGATTGTCATGGGTTCGTTCTTGATATAAAGTCGAAAGATGCTGGTAAGAAAGGTCTTGCGGATCGAGGCGTTGCAGCTGGGCTAGCGCGAATAGCGGTTGAATTAGAGACGTGACGCTCAAATTTGGAGGGTTTGTCAGTATATGATCGAATAAGGAAGTTGAATACTGGCGTCTGGTTAAAAGCGAGGAAGATTCCGAGATATCCATCGCATGAGTGAAGAGACCACGTGCTTCTTTGGCATCGCCGTATAAAAGGGCGACGAAGCCCTGACCTAGCCAAGCGTGGGCATAATCGGGGTCGTTGGATTGGGCTCGCGTAAAGGCCTCGTTTGCGAACTGAATATCATTTTGAAGCAGTGCTAAAGCACCAAGATTCGACCATGCATGCGCGCTCTTTTCATTAAGGAATAGACTCCGAACAAATGCGTGCTGCGCCACAGAGGGGTTGATTTCGCTCGTAACAACGCCTAGCGAGTTCCAGAATTCTGGGTTTCCGGCTTCGAGTTCTATCGCGCGTTTGAAGCACCGAACGGCAGCCTTTTGGTACCTGCTAGATTGAACACGAAGCTCGGAAGGAAGACAGAGGTGTGCTCGATTTTCAGCCCATCCTAAGTTATAATACGCGACGGCTTGTGCATGGATGTCATTCGCCGACTCGTAGATTGCTCGCTTGTGGGCTAAGATAGTCGCGTGCAGACTTCGCGTGAGATCTACCCCAAGCTGCTCGTCGTCTGGAAAGATACCTTCTGCTAGAATAACATCTTTACCCACACCGTCGACGTCTTCTAAGGCCGCGTAGGCGGCGCTGTCATCTGAGCCTAGGTTGAGTAATTTTCGAAGGTTCTCGGTAGGAAAATCGTGTACATGACTTTGAATGGAAGAGAAAATAGAACACGAATCACCGACTGCCTTCCAAAAGTTGAATGTGGTGGCAATGTGGGTGGGAACGGCGAGCGCGAAGGATATAGCCCCAGTGGCTAGCTCAACCGATTTTCCGAACAAGCCCTTCTCGACACAAGCCAGGGCATTTTCAACCATGGTTTGCATCAGGGCTATAGCGACACCCTCTTCGTCCGGCCGCGTTGATATGACTTCGCGGTACAGGGCAATAGCGTCGTCGAATTCACCAAGCTCGCGCTTAACATTGGCGAGCATGTACTTGGTAAACCAAGTGTCACCAAGCCTGCCACTATCCTCACGCTCCTCGAATTTTTGAGCATTTTGAATTGCCTTTGTGGCAGCAATGTATCGCCCAGAATTATGATAGCTTTCCCCGAGACCGACCCACGAATGATAGTCTTCGGGAGCTATTCGTAATGCTTGCTGAAACGACACGATAGCTTTAGCATAATCTTGCTTATTTAGCTCAGCAACTCCCAAAGCGGAGAGGGGCCAACTAATCCCCTTCTTCTTGGACCCAGGAGGTGGTCTGACTTTGCCCGAATCTACAACTCGTTGCGCCACGAGTTCGACTCGGTCCCAATCCCCATCGTCGGCGAACGATCGCGCAAGCCTTTCGGCAGACTCGAGTTCAGCCGATGAGAGTTCCACAGCCTTGAGAAAGCATTTCCTAGCTCTCTTTTTGTCTTTGGCATAATCTGCATAATAGACACCGAGGCTACTATATGCTGGCGCATAGTTGAAATTGCTCTTCAAAGCATCTAGGAAGTATGCATACGCGCCATTTCGACTCTTTCGAGCGGATTTGGAAGTATCTATATTCCAGATACAGCAGCCCAATCGGTATTGTGTTTGGGCTATTAGATCCTTGGAAGCGGAAGCGCGCAGCATCAACGGCAAAAGAGATTCGAGTTCTGCTTTGCCGCGCGTATAGTCTCCCTTCAGTGCATACAGCCATCCGACTTCAGCCTGTACACGAAGGTTTCCGCTATCACGCTTGAGTGCTCTTCCCAGGAAATCAATCGCTTGGTCGAATTCCTCCTCTTCTTCATAAATTAGGCCGACGCCAATCATGGCTGATGTTGATGTTGGATCTGTTTCTAGTACCTTGTCGAAGAGGAACTTGGCCTCGTTGTGATTTCTTGGGGATTGATAAAACACTAACGCAGTACCCAAGTAGACCATAAAGGATTGGTTCGCATTGGTGAAGACTTTCCCTGTCTTCTCCGTTTCTGTAACCATGATTTTCATTGCCTTCCTCATGAGTTCGACGTTGGTTTCATGCTCTTCGAGATGTTGATAATACTCACCCATGAGTCTGTGGGCAAGTAAAGAGTTGGTAGTCGAGACACCCTCTGTCATCATTAAGAGCCTATCTTCATCGGTATACGGAATCACCGAGGTCGGCGCGCCGCCATCCTCGTCGTCCGAACTTTCATCTTCTGGTCCAGATGTTTGTGGAGGTGCCGGGGCTTCTACCGGCTTCTTAGGAAAAGGCGACAAGTCGCTTGTCATGAATCCAGTCAAGACACGATACAGATCGCTATCTGGGAAAAAGGAACAATAATCATTAAGGACATTGACGTCCCAGTCCTTGATCTCTTTGTGATCACTCCATTCAACCGCTATGTCCCAGGCGAGTTTGAAGGGGTGCTTGATGATGACCATGTCATTTGCTAATTTCTGGACGACCTGGAGTTCAGCAGCCTTGTCTGAAGGTGGAGTAACCAGGAGGCGGTCGTATCGAAATTGAAGTAACTTTTCCTCATATTGGCGTCGGACATCGTCATCTTGAGTCCATAGTGTGAGTTGTTCGTAAATTTCACACAGCTGGCTTTGGCATAAGACTTCTCTGTTGACCTCCAGGGTGACCTCGCTGAGCTTAGCGCCTAACCTCGTACGACGCTCGCCAATGAGCGTATTGATTCGCTTCTTCTCGTCAACCTCTAGGATTTGAGCTATTATCTCGTAAGTTTTGGCAGGGTGAGGTACACGACCCTCAAGAGCAGGGTAGATGGGACTGTTGGGGAGTATGAGATGAAGGGCCTGGACGTATTGAGCTCGATCACCACGGCCACGAGCGAAGTCAATAAATTTGTCTACGACGTCCTGACATTTGTACATCTCATTAGCATCCCTGTAGATTTCGGCAAGCTTGAGAGCGGCTAGCTGGTATTTCTGAACAGCCTTGGGGCCTTGCTTCTCGTAAATCTTGATCAAGCCTTGCCATGCCTGAGCATCGGATTTAATACCGACGGCAGTTTGGTAGGCGGCCTCGGCTAGTTCAGGCTGGTTCTTCTTATCCAAGGCGAAAGCCCTGAACACATGACTATGATGGATATTAGTTTCTTCAATTATTAGAGTACGTGAATAGGTGTGAATGGATGTTTTTAAGTAGACAAGGCTATACATACGCTTGGTAATTGCGTGCATCTCTGGCAAGGACAACTTCGGCCTGTGCTAGAGCATCGTCCCATTTTTGTTGACGGATGGCATCATTAATGACCTTTAATGAGGCCTTGATGTTCGCCATCTTAAAGAAGATGTGTCAGGAATGCCAGGGTTCATGTCGTGTTGAGACGAGATATGGGATGGGAGTGGCATTATTTCATCACCGGATTTATTTTTGGGAGTTATTCGTTTGATGGACCACTGTCGTTTTCTGGTGTAGCAACAAAATATGGGTCCCGGCGAAACACCGGCAAACTTTAATCGTCTAGCGTCATTACCAGGAAGTATTCCGTACTGGTACATGGAATTACGTCGGCAGGAACGTCGGGTGAATATCGGCTCATACTTAGTTGTCAGGTCGTTTTGTTCCCTCTCACATGCGCTAAATTGCCAAATTGGTGCTAGGTGGGATTTAATGCCCAGTGGTTTGTCACTTCACTCAATTCTAAGACCAAAAAAATGTTAATCACTTTCCCCATCCTCCATTTCCGACATTCTATTGATCACCTGCGTATTCGTGTTCATCGACTAGAAGGCTTCAATGAGTTTACTCAAATACATGTATAGAACCCAAATTGTTTCGTCTGTTGAATTATAAAACGTATCATTTCTCCCTTCCGATAGTTGATGCTTCTCCATGATCCCTTCATATTCATATCACACGTATCACACCTCTTCCATGTAAAACCTAACCTAACCTCGATAATACAGTGTTTTACTCATTTTTAGACTGTCCCTTTTCCATGTGAACTAACCCCCGCTGACACGGTGTATCTACTGTACATACGTACCCCAACACTCCCTTCTAATTCGCCAGATCCTCGCACCAACGTCATCGCCGGCTCACTAGGCTCGGGTCCGTAGTAACATCCGTGCTCCCTGTTAGAGCATAGCTGCATCCCTTGGTTACCGTCAGTCTGGAATCCTACAACACTAATCTCGCTGAGAGTCGTCTGGGACATTTTTATCGAGGGTTTCGTCAATTCCGGATATATATCGATGATTTTACTTGTCTGAGATTCTCGACTTGTCCGGACGACTCTTCATGGCTTCCCCACTACGATTGATTATCGAGGACGGCCATTTCCAGGACGAGCATGGGAGGCATGTTTTGTTGAGGGGGATCAATGTTGCAGGCGACGCCAAGCTCCCAAGTCAACCCGATGTGCCTTCGCATGTCGCCCAAGATTTCTTCGACGGTGATAACGTGAAATTCCACAGCCGGCCTTTTCGAAAAGAAGACGCGCACATACACTTTTCCCGCTTGAAACGTTTTGGGTACAATACTATTCGCTATGTCTTTACGTGGGAAGCTATCGAGGCTGCTGGCCCCGGGAGGTACGACGAAGTCTGGATCCAACACACGATCGATGTTTTGAGGGCGGCTAAAGACTATGGCTTTTACATATTCATGGATCCTCATCAGGATGTCGTACGTACCCTCTAACTACCTAATATAAATGCGATGTGCACAGGTTTGCTAAATATGATATTTAACTAGTGGTCGCGGTATTGTGGTGGATCTGGAGCTCCGATGTGGACGATTTACGCTTGCGGTCTGAATCCTCAAAGCTTCGCCGCTACCGAGGCTGCTATCGTACATAATACCTATCCCGACACCGAAAATTTCCCAAAAATGATTTGGTCAACGAACTACTACCGATTGGCTGCAGCGACGATATTTACTCTTTTCTTTGGCGGTCGAGACTTCGCCCCGAAATGCATAATAGACGGCATCAATATTCAAGATTATCTTCAAGGACACTTCGTTCGTGCTTGTGAGCACTTAGCAAAACGCATACACGAAGCGGGTGGTATTGAAAATGACATCGTTTTTGGCTGGGAGAGTTTAAATGAGCCGGGTAGAGGAATGATTGGGCATGTCGACTTAAGTGTCATTCCGAGCGAGCAACAACTCAAAAAGGGCTCGTCTCCAACCCTCTGGCAGGCGATTTTAACAGGGTCCGGGCGTGCATGCGAGGTTGATACATGGGATATGGGGGGCTTAGGCCCATACAAGACTGGACGCGTTCTGATTGATCCTCACGGCGAGCAGGCGTGGCTACCTACGGAATATGACGAGTCACGATATGGTTGGAAACGAGATCCTGACTGGAAATTGGGAGAATGTCTCTGGGCTCAGCATGGGGTATGGGATCCTGCGACAGACATGCTTTTACGGAAGGACTATTTCGAAAAGCACCCAACCACCGGCGTTAAACTGGATTTTCATACGTTTACGAACACGTACTTTATGGAGTTCTATCGCAAATATCGGGATACTATCAGGGGCATCCACAAAGAAGCGATAATGCTATGCCAACCACCGACTCTAGAAGTACCACCGAGCATCAAAGGTACCGAAGACGATGACCCGAGGATGGTCTACGCGCCTCACTACTACGATGGCATCACTCTCATGACCAAGAAGTGGAATCGGACATGGAATGTAGACGTATTTGGAGTTCTACGCGGTCGATACTGGCACCCGGCCTTCGCAATCAAGATTGGCGAGACGGCTATAAGAAACAGTTTCAAGGAACAACTGGCGGCCATGAAGAAGGAAGGTCAAGACTACATGGGAAACCACCCATGTATCCTGACCGAATTTGGTATTCCGTATGATATGGATGACAAATATGCCTATAAGACAGGCGACTACTCGAGCCAGTCTGCCGCTATGGATGCAAACCACTTTGCAGTTGAGGGTGCATTGATGGAAGGTTACACGCTATGGCTATACTCGGCGACAGTAAGTTTTCCCTGTTATTTCCTCGGTTTTGTCTAGTTGCTGACGTTTATCAGAATGACCATCAACGAGGTGACCAATGGAACGGCGAGGATCTATCCATCTTTTCGACTGATGACCAGACTTTGCCAGTTTCTCCTCTTCCACATTCTTCCGAGCTCAACCAATCAACCTCTAGCCTCGCGAAATCGACTAGAAAAGAAGTTGAGGATGAAACCTCGGTGACTCCAGGAAATTTGAAGCGCGTTCTAACAAACCCTTCGATCGCGTCGACGCCGACTAGTCAAAATCCCGAATTGACTAACGCTCCTGGATATCGTGCCGCGGAAGCTTACGTGCGTCCCGCGCCGATAACCACGAACGGACCAATCATCGATTATACTTTTGACTTAAAAAATTGCGAGTTTACGATGGAGATCGAGGGAACCAAGGCCGAATCGGATGAGTTCCCCACCACCGTGTTCCTCCCAGAATATCATTTCCCCAAGGACCAGTGCACCGTAGCTGTCAGCTCAGGTAAGTGGGAGATCAGCACGGACGACGAAGAACGCACGTGGATCCAAAAGCTTCGGTGGTGGCACGGTGATGGTAAACAGAGCCTTAAAATTACTGGTGTCATAAGGCCGCATAATACCTTGGCCGGCACGGCTGAGGAAGCTGGATACCTGCAGCAATGTCAGGAATCATATGTGTCCAGCTTTAAAGACTGTACTGTCATGTGATCGGCGTCATGGTTATGAAAGCATACATATATATGTATTTAATATTTTTGTTTCGCGATTTTTTGCGGCTAGATCCCGCGATGCCGGTTGTTTGGACTGCACCTATTCATCTGGCTTGGGCAATGATCATAGAGGTGTTTGGGGGGGTTTTGGGTTGCACGACTTGTAATGCCGGGCATGTAAGACGAGGGGATAAGATAATCTCGATCAAGACAAATTAAACTGCATGTCCCTACTACGACCCCGACGCTTTTTCCTGCAAGGCACGTCAGGTACCTAAGTCACCCGTTTACGTATTAAGGTCGGCCCCCAACGGTGAACCCCGAAATGTCTAGAACTGTAGGACTAGCGGCTATCGTAGACACGTGGATGGAATTTGCGAGAATCTAAAGACGCAGGAGGTGTTTTATACGTCGTCTTAGCCTTGGACTTAGTGGCTCAGCTTTACTTGAGCCTCATAAGGATTGCTACCATGAGATCCTGCGACCCAAAGCTGATACTTTCGCGATGTTACCCGGGGATTCCTTTGAGATTTTAGCGTTTCTTAGCGATGGCCCTTTTGGCGTCCTGTGAAAAAAACTTGGAAGTCTGAGAGGTCTTGCTTCAACTAGCTGACTAGGTAATATTTAATATCCTATTTCAAGTTGCATACGAACATAGTACCCGGCATGAAATGATCTACCGGCTATCTTCGATGTTTGATATTCTATTCTAAGCAAGGTATATGTAGGCAATGGCAGCATCGGTACCTATAAGACAAGATCCCAATGGCTACTTCTACCGAAGTCTCGGGATACTTGCCATGCCGATCTATCCGCATTGGGGTTAAAGGCCTGTCGCAGCCCTGCAGATGCGGGTGCTTCGCTCTAGGAGTGGACCAAATAGGAGAGAGGGTTGACGAATGCAATGCATCCAGCACATCAAGCAAATAGGATGATGCGCGTCCCTTCTGTGATGGTTGCTAGCTTGCAGAGTTACACAGTCCCAAGATGGTTTTCCTCTCCGTCTCTTTGCTTTTTTTGTGTTGTTTTTCTTCAGCTTCTCGACGCAAGAACGGGCGACGATGATGCTAGTGCATGATGGATTGACGATAAGAGTATTCCGTGTTCCGTATTCCGTATTTCATAATAATGCCTACTCAAATCGAGACAAGCGTCTTGCGTACTTTAATTTCATATAAGTACGTATAAAATTTGTTTTGTTTTCCCTTTCACCGACGAGAAACAAGATGAGAGATGAGAGATAGTGACACGAAAGACGGGATTGGATATCTGACCAATGAAACCCACAATTCATACATTGGGTTAATTGACGGAAATTCAATTGAGTTTCTTAATTAAAAATTTGACTCGCCCCTTGTAACGGTCATTTTGTTGTTGTTGTTGTATTTTTTTTCTTACCTCATCTCTAGCCGTTCCTTCTCTTCTTTAGGTTGTCCAATTTACGTAGTCTTAATACTGAAATGCATATACTGACCAATATCTTATGATATTGAACTTATAAAAGATGTTGTATTCCTCATCTTCATTATCGTTGGTTTTCTTGTTACAAGTCAGAAAACCAAGATGCGGTACTTTGTACATAGAACGTAGTACGTACTTCGGGATATGTACGATACCTGTATCATGATTCAAATGATTGGAGCTAAGCCCGAATTGTCACAGCGATCCCCGCCCCTCGTTAGCTGTAAGCGCGTAGCCGCCAGGCTTGCACGCTACTGTAGGAAGGTACGACGTGGAGTGAGTGCCCAAGTGTGTTAGCGTGGTTAGCGTAGAAGGCAGAGAAGGTTGCCCCTGCGCAGCGGAGGCGACTAGGGATTGGAACTGCCCCGACTTTGTCAACTTTGTACGTAGCCCCATGTACGAGGTAGCCGTGTATCCCATCCAATGCTTGATGTTTCCGCGTAGGACCACCGACGTAAAACTCAAAACAACCCTTGACGCTTCCTTGGCTTCCAAGGTTCCAAGGGTTTTTTGGTCGTTTTGGTCATTTTGGTCGTTCTTCCCAACGCAGCCAACGCTAAGACTACATGACTACCTAATCACCAAATCACCAACGCTAAAATAAACCAACTTCATAAACTTCCCACTTATTATCTCTCCCCGCTGGACGACGACGCCGAACACGACAAACGACGGTGAAAAATACGACATACCGTATATCGCAATTATAATCCGATACTATAATATCAATATTCATTAATTACCTAGTCATGGTGCCTGTTATCGCCGTCGCTATCGTGCCCAAATCGTGACCGGGTCTCATGCAGAATTCGCAGAATTCTCTTCTGTCTGAATATTCTGCCCTCTTCCTCGTTCAAAAAACTACTTTATAAACGAATTGGAATCGATATCTATCTTCCCGATTGGTTATAATTTTCAAGTGCGAGACTAGAAGGTCGGTGACCTCTTGACCATCAACCGTCGACCGTATCCGCTCGTCTCGGCCGACACCTGACGATCTTCTCGTATCGTGAAAGAAGCCCCATTGTTACGATTGCCCGCTATTTCTCTTGCATAGTCTTGTTGTCGCTCATCGCTCTATTATTCTCTTTGAACCTTCATTGTTTAGACGATCTGCCGAATCTTCGATCACAACCACGTTGGGCGATTCCGATACGAACTTGGCTGTTCTATCGCAGCCATACGTCCAGCTGAAGCGATCCATGCCGTGCTATCCCGTATCCTATATCCGACATGTATTCGAATACCCAACAGAATCAGGCGAGACCTTTTCAGGTCCCGCCGCCTCCGCCTATGTCGCCACCCGTTGCTGGCCAGGCCGGCCAGCTTAATGCTATGTTAAATATCCCACCTCCGCCGCCTAGATACCCGAATGCCCCTTCGGCAACTGGTGGCGTCGTGCTACCTCCGCCTCCCGGTCCTCCTCCAAATAGCGCCTTAGGTCCGCAACCTCCATGGCAAAACAACTGGGGTCGTACATACAATGGACAACCGAGCTTCGCGATCCCGCCGCCGCCTGCGGGTGGTCCTGTGCCAACATATAATCCCAAACTTCATTCCCAAGCTTCGAATGGGACCCTTTCTATCCCTCCTCCTCCACCGGCCGAGCTCATGTCAGGCACGTATAGATCTAGCAACGATGCAAACGAGGCAATGGTATCTGCGACGTATATACCAGGAGGCGATACGTACGGAGAGGGTGTTGGTATACCTGGTTTCTTCCCGGAAGATTCGACGACGCAGTCATCGGCCACTCAAAGTTCATGGCCCTCGAGCCAAACCAATAACATAAATACCATGAGCAGCATAAACACAATGTCAATAGACGACCCCAATCGCAGACTACTATATGCCAATGCGTTTAATAACCAAATGCTGTCGACGACTTCGAACTCTACCAACGTTCACTCCGAGATCCCCCCCGAACTAGCAGCTAAGTGGCCCTTAGATCACGTCCTTCTGTGGCTAGCGGCGAACCACTTCTCTAAAGAATGGCAAGAGACTTTTAAGAACCTCAACATTCACGGAGCGCAATTTCTCGAACTTGGTAGTCAAAAGGGCGGTCGTGGAAATTTTGGTATGATGCATCAACTCGTGTATCCGCGATTAGCGCAGGAGTGTGTCAACAATAATACCAATTGGGATCAGCCCCGAGAAAGAGAAGAAGGGAAACGAATGCGACGGCTTATTCGAAGTATAGTTACTGGGAAGCCAGTCGACAGCGCGAAAACGTTGCCATCTCATGCCAGTAAAGAGTCTCTTACTAGTGCTCATGCACAGAGTGCTGGCACAGACGCAGAGTCTCCCAACACCCCTATCAAATTCGGCTCCAGCATTAGGGGGTTTTCCCAATCACGTTCTACGACTATGCCAACTCTTAGCAGCACAATGAGCTCAGACTCCAACCACCGTGCTATGCTTAAGAATATTGATATCGAAAGCAGTCGTAAGCTAAGCCCCAGTTTAAGTGAACATGGGGATGGAAACTATCGAGCCGCGCTGCGAAGCGACAGCCCTGGATCCAGCCCGAAGCTGTCGACCGCATTTTTGCCCCAACCCCAACCTTCCTCTGGAAGCCTCTCGCCCTCCAGCAGATTTCACCATCATAAATCTAGAAATAGCACCGACTCTGTTTCCTCGAACGCAGCGATATACGGATCTGGTGTTCCGCCTGAAGCTGGCCAGCTTCTTCGGAATGGTATGAGCGGAATCGGGGATATGATTCATGCTAGTCGCGGCGATCGACGGTACAACACAGACGGAAAGCATACTGAAAACGATAATAGGCCTGGTTCAGCAGAACCGTCTTCTGCGAGGGATAATAAGAGCTTCCTAAGCTTTTTAAAGAAAAAGAACAAGCAGAAAGATGATGGTTCATATCCCTCACCCGACGATGCGAATTCGCCTACGAGCCCCAATATGATCAGGCCTCGATTCGGAACTCCCCCACCAGAAGCTGTTCAAGACTCAGCTCCGACATTCAGACGTAATAAAAATGGGCCTCGAGTATTTATTTTGATCACATTGGACGGGTGGAATTATCGACTATGCGACGTCACCGACTGCGATACGGCTGCCGATTTACGCTCTAATATTTCCATGCATCTAGGACTATCTGATCCAAGGGGGTTTGAGATATATTTAACCGAGTTAGGACGCGATACGCACGAAGAAGCGTTAGAAGACCAGAGCTTGTGGATTCATAAGCGCAACAAGGGCGATGCTCAAGGTACTCTAAAATTCTTCATTAAGATCGGCAAACCCAGTAATGGCGGTCTCAGTCACCCGGCGGCACTGTCACCCGGTTATCTAGCCCCTGGATCTAACATAAACGAGGATGCTTACGCCCACCTCAACGGTCGTACCAGATCAAGCTCGTCACCTCCCACTTCAAGACCCAATACGCTTTCAGCTGGTTCACCGCCAAATGACGCCGAATTGGCTGCCAAGGCCAACGAGTATCGAGCTGAAGTGGAAAAACAACAAGCAGCATATCTTGCTAAACGAAGGCAAGCCCTTAAAGAATCTTCTCCTCATGAAATATCTCCCCAGACTGGAATTGTTGGTAGGAATGTGGATTTCGACCACCCGCGTCTCTCGCCATTTGACGACAAGAAGCCGGATAACCTCTTCCCACAGAGGAAAGCGCCTGCGCCGCCAGTCGTCGAGACCGCCACCTTGATTAAGGCGAATTCACTTAGTAAGAAGACAGGCCACAACATGCGGCCATCTCAAGGTAGTATGGACGGATTTCCCAGTCCCCGGCGGCCATCCACTTCGACAGGTGCGGCGAACCAAGGTACATACCAGAATCGACCAGGTGGACCTCCTTCTCCGCCGGCAGGATCGGCCCTTGGCGCTTTGGTAAACATGGGAAGTGCCTGGGGCCGATTAGGTCGACCATCAACCGCAGTACCACAACAACGGTCGGTATCGCCCAGGAATACGTCGGCACCTGTACCTGCGCCCGCAGCGGAAATAGTGGAACAGAAAGGTAAGGGAGCAATGGCAAGTGTTGATTTTGGCATGTCAGCCTCGGGACGTAGTGGTTCTCGGTCAAGGTCTGGTTCACCCGGTTCCCTAACTTGGGGCCGTGGTGATATACCTTTCGTTGTACCAGACTACTCTCCCGGTGGCACCCCATCATTCCTTGGTAACCGGGGCACCACACAGCTAGAGCCGATTACTAAAATGCGTGAAATAGCACAACGAATCCCCTCTCCCGGTGATCTTAGTCCGAGCACGGCACACCCGCCCCCAGGAGCTCCCACCAACCAAGGAAACCCTACAGGTGCCAACCGCCGAAAATCCCACGGCCCCGATGTGGACTTTACCGAGACAGATGTGCAGTTTTCCAAACCATCAGCGCCCGCTAAGCCAACGAACGATGAGTCGGGAGATGACGATTCAGATGATGGTCTATTTGCTATTCCGATGAGGGGAAGACAGCCGTCAAAGAAGGCGGTACGTAAACAACCGAGCCGAAACGAAACAAGTGTGCTCGATAGCGATTCGGAATCTAGTGATAGCAAGAAGCCGAACTTGAGAGTCAAGACTTCGAGATCTAAGAAAGGTCTGTCTGTCACGTTTAATAATTCTCCAGGTTCATCTAATACTCCCGATCTCGAGGACGACGATGGAAGTATCCGGAGCGGGCGGGACTCTCACCGCCGCACACCAGGAACACCGGGCTCGGACCAATGGCAATCTGACGATAGTAAACTTAATCGCCGAAAGTCGTTCGTCGATCGTGGTGTGTGGGCCAATCGTCCACCTCCCGAGGCTTTGCTCAGCAACCTTGACGCCTTCTTCCCGGAACTCGACCTAGACCAACCTGTACTGGATGAGAATGAGTTGCCCGTATCACCCATAAATGAACACGAGGAACTTCCGATTGGAACCGGTAAGGCTCCAGTATCCGCCCTAAACATTGAACCACTTGCACCCACAGCCGGTACCGGCACTACGAGATCGTCTGTGTATAACGAAAGCGACACACTCGGCTCCGACGAATCTACACTTAAGGCGCTAGAGCGTCCTCCTTCAATTGCTTCGGTTGCTACACGAAATATGCAGCGCTCTAGCGGTCTTGGCCGTATGAAGTCCATCCGAGAAGTAGCGCGCGGAGCCCATGAAGCGAACAAGCGATTCACCACAACTACCGCTAGTGGTGGGGCCGGGGCGTCTTCGATGATCCAACGCCGGAAGAGTACGAAGATGTTTGGTGCTAACGTCGTTCAAATTCGCCCCGAGCGTGGGTCGATGATTGTCCCACAAATTCCACAAGATGTTCTCCCCAAGCGCCAAACGACATTCCGATGGTTCAAGGGTGAGCTCATCGGTAAGGGTACCTACGGACGTGTGTACTTGGGTATGAATGCTACGACAGGTGAATTCTTGGCTGTCAAGGAAGTTGAGGTTAACCCTAAAGCTGCGGCTGGGGATAAGAATAAGATGAAGGAGCTTCTTAAGGCTTTGGATCAGGAAATTGACACGATGCAGAATCTAGATCACGTCAATATTGTGCAATATCTCGGTTGCGAGAGGAAGGAGACAAGCATCAGCATTTTCTTGGAGTATATTTCTGGTGGTAGTATTGGATCGTGTTTGCGCAAGCATGGAAAATTCGAGGAACCGGTGGTTAGTTCGTTGACTAGACAGACGCTCTCGGGGCTAGCATACCTACACCGCGAGGGTATTCTACATCGAGACTTGAAGGCCGACAATATTCTCCTCGACGTCGACGGGACGTGCAAGATTTCCGATTTCGGTATTAGCAAGAAGACAGACAATATCTACGGCAACGACAAGACCAACTCAATGCAGGGTTCGGTGTTCTGGATGGCGCCGGAAGTAATCAGGTCACAGGGCGAAGGATACAGTGCAAAGGTCGACATCTGGAGTTTGGGGTGCGTTGTTCTAGAGATGTTCGCAGGCAGGAGGCCCTGGAGTAAGGAGGAGGCCGTCGGAGCAATCTACAAAATCGCAAACGGAGAGATCCCGCCGATCGCAGACGATGTGCGCGACACAATCAGCCCCTATGCTCTGGGGTTCATGTTGGACTGCTTCACTGTGTATGTGGTCCATTTCTATGGTTTGGTGGTATATGAATATTTCTTTACTAACGAGAACATAGTGACCCTAGAGACCGCCCAACAGCCGAGCGTTTGCTAAGAGCCCACGAATTCTGCGAACTCGATACCGATTACAATTTCTTTGACACGGACCTTTACGCTAAGATTAGAGGCACATTTCAGTAGAATGTGCTCGCGAGGACGACTTTTATGTAAATGAGATGATGGATAAGAATTAGATAGACCTTTTGTCCCGGTCCAACACTTGGTGTTGCGCAGAGAGGTAGAGAAAGCAAAATGACGATTTGCTTCAGCGATACTGGCTAAGACAGCCGAGGATTAATGGATACTGGAACCACCGCAGCATCGTACGGCGATACTACTCCTAGAAAAAGTTGTTTGTGCTATGATTACTTGGATAACATCAGACGCTCGGACGAATAAACCTATACCATAAAAATACCACACGACACTCAGCGAAATAGCGCGTTTGGACTTAATAAGATATGGATCGTTGTGTATCATCACACTTTGGAAAAGAGCGAGAAAATTGGGGGAGGGGATGTTTGTATAGCTTGTATACAGCCCACATAACAAAATTCAGCTACTCGCTCCTTGCACGACCTAGCATGGCGTTATGAGATGATGGGGTATATCACGTTCTTAGGTTTATTGGGATTGTTATAGATGGACGGAGTTGGGGGTAAAGTTGGATGAATTGATGTACCTACCTCTGTATGTATTTGTGAGGGGTTTATGTAGTAGGTAGGGGAATGGGAGAGTAAGTGATGAGGGATGTAGGTACAGAGTATTGGATATCAACCACCTGCAGTCATGCCAATGCACAAATAGTTGCACTTCGACGATAATTTGTAGCACACATCTTCTGGGATACTTGTTGCTAGACTTATGACAACGAAGTTGTCTCGCAATAATGAATTACATTATTGCGAGTCTACCTAGATCATAGGTACATACGAACGTCAAGGTACGTTCATATTCCAGCCATTACCAGTCTTAAGGTATCAAGGACGGTCGGTCTTAACTTTTTGTCGAGCATGAGGATCGTCCTGAATTTCCCGTTTTCGTTTTCGATCTGTGTCCTTGGTATCGAAATACTTCAGTAAAGGGCCCCGTCGTAGTTTATTCATGCCATGCCTGATCGAACGCGCACCCAGCTCTGGCTTATACGACTTCCTAGCTATTTCTTTGCATATCTTGTCCTCTTCATTAATATCAATTTGAATGTCGTTGAATGAACGTTTCATGTCTGCTTGAATCTCTCGGAGGATCTTGTGAGCTAGAACGGCTTGCTCGTTCTTATTGAAAGGGAGGAAAGGTATAATCTCATCGATACGACCCGTGAATGCGGCCTTAACCTTGTTAATATGCGAATCCTCGACATAGATATAATAATAGTAAGTGACTAACCGAAAACTGTTCAATGAAGTACACTTCAAGGCATCTCCGAATTATATCGAATGACACACTAGCCGCTGTTTTGCCATCATTCCCAGTGGATGTGACAATATCTATGAATCGGGAGACCGCGAGGTCTTTGGTGGTTGTGGCCAAGAGCCAGATAACTTTTTGGCAATCTATCTTTAACTGTTTGTTGTCGGCCGCACGGCGATCATGATAGACACCTAAAACTTATTAGTGTTGCTGGTCTAGAAGGCAGTTGGCATTTCTGACACATACCGTGATCAAATATCTTCAATAGTGTATCCTTCACATCCATATTCATATTATCAAAGTCGTCCAGCAAGACTACGCATCGCTTTCCGGTATTGTCTGCTAGGAAGTTGTTGAGAGGTGCTCCGTGTTCGTCGTTCGATTGCCATTCATCGCTTCCCAAAAGCCACCATGTCGAGCTCAAATGGGTGCAATCCAAGGCGATAAAGGGGACTGAGAGAAGCGATCCAAGTTGATGTGCAAGTTCCGTCTTGCCGTGACCAGACGCTCCCGCTAATGCTAGGACTAGGGGCTTCTTGATGTTCTGCGTAATGTGAGCGAAGACTGTATCAACTACCAACTTTACGCTCAAATCCTGACCGACGATTTGAAACGGTAGTTTGAAGAGAGAAGTTATCCTATGCGCTACCCCTATTTGTAGTTTTTCCGGCTCGACTTTTCCAATATGGTGCGCTCGCCAGAGATAGTACCGAGTGCTGAGATCGAGTGTCTTTAGAAGAGCTTGCTTGTGGCTATCGTTGTACCACTTCTCGGACGAAGGACCTTCTTCGGGGTTAATAGTTGGCGTTTTGGCGTAGTCCTGCCACATCACCTGGGGTATTGCAAGAGGGTCCGCACCGTGAACGAGTAGAAGCTTGATTATCTCAGGATTTGTATGTCCAGCCTTGATACCTCGCATGACAGCAAATGCGAGCAGAGGGATGCCAATAGTATAGGCGTTTAGTCGAGGGCAATACTGGAGAAGCAATTCGACGACTTTGGGGTTATCCGTATCGATCACATAAGCCATGACACTGTGATTATTGATAGTGCTGTTCAGTCCATTGGTAATCTGCTCGCGAGGGTAACGCGAGATGTAGGTTTCGATACTGCGCGGGTTGTCTTTGTGCGATAGGCGAGCCCCGAGGTCCTTCACTGAAAATTGGCCTGCGAATATCTGGCCCGAGAAACTGTCCCAGAGTACCTCTGGCGGGCAGAGACAAGTCATCTTCGCAAGAGACTCGCGTGTTGGAGGTCCAATATATGGGCTCATAACGGGTCGGAGTACGCACTCAGCGCCCATAGTCCTGCGATTGATAGCCATGACTTTACTCCTGAGATTGGTAATCGCACTTCTATGATCATTTTTGGAGACTTGTGTGGAAGTTTAACATTTCATGCGATATGTAGATATCTAGGTATATATAGGGAAATATCTAAAAAGAGATATATGATGCCCCCTATTCCCCAGGCTACCGCGAAGTCAGATTCAGGAACCATCCATTTCTGTGGTATCACATTCAGGTGCATTAGGTACCTAGTAGGTAGGTAGGTACCTATTTAGGCAGATGAGATAACTAACCAGTGACACTTCTTTGGGAGTAAACAAATCAGGATGGTGACTCAACGCTTCACAGTTTACTTTGGTTTAATCTATCTGTGTTGAACCTTTTATCTCTTATAGGCGGCTTGGTAAAAGAAAGGTTATGGTTTTTAGCAAAGTAAACGCGACAACAAAGACATTTTCTTAATATCGTTAACCTTACAAACCATCGCGATTTAATGACAGACTTTCCGTTGCTCTCTCAACAACCCTTCAGTTAGAAATGATACTACCTGATTCTAGCCATTACTAGCACAAATTAGCTTATGATGCCTCCCTCCCTGTGTATTCATTTTAATACTTTTTAGCTCCAGAAGAAAGGGCAGCGATGACACCCCCGTCCTTGAGTACAAGCTGTATTAACACGATAACAGCCTTAAGATTCTCTGGATACAGACTGCCTCGTGAAAACCAGCCGTCTTTCTTAAGCGCTAGTGGTGCCTTGTTCTTCACCTCTGCAGGAAGTTTCTCCCGAAGGTTATTGTACAAGTTGCATGACTTTTCCTCCGCGGCAGCACGCTCAGATGCAGGGAGCTTCATCCTCCTATCCATCTCCCTCCGCACGGTGCTAATGACATTGAGCAGGATGTTGGAGTCTCGAGTCGCCTTTCTCCCCTTGCCCTTGACTTCGCACATGAGGGTCAGGGTGTGAATTGCCGTGGATAGCTGCGCAAGGTGCTCTACCGATGCACCCTGTATCTTTGCGGTTTTGTACAACGTCTCCAAGTAGTTCATGAGGCCTGATGGGTCGTGAAGGAGTGCCGTGTTAGTGAGTTGCTCGCTTAATTCAACCAGCGCAGTGATTTCCTGTCTCAAGGTTTCCTGCAAGTCGAGGTAGGTGTCCATGGCGTTGAGGAGAGCACCCTCGAGTGAGTTATTGGCCTTGTTCCAGGTCTTGATCAGATCCTCCGGAACCACCCACTGCTCCTGCTTCTCCGTAACGATGATGTATTTAGCATTTTTATGCCTATCCCACTTGCATTTATTATTGCACATCAAGCAATAACCACCTGCCATGGCTATACACTTAATCTTATCATCGTCGTCACTAAACATGCAGATATCGTGGCAGGTAAAATTGCAGTCGAGGCAGAGAGTGGTGGACTGGCCAACCTCCAATGGCTTCATTACGGAGACATCATTTTCAATCTTAACCTTCTGACCGGGGGCTTTACCGACGGCTTCAGCAAGGGCGTTAAGTTTTGCGATCAATGTTTGGGCTTCGTTGGCGGTGCGGTGTATCTTCTGCTCGGCAAGCTCGCTCTTCCTCTCGAGATCGATCCGTTTGCGAGTGACCTCGGAGCTGTCTTTGGTAGGCACAGGCGTTGCGCGCAGCAGCATGTGCATGATTCTGTACTGCCCTCTCGTCGAATATATCCAGCCGTCGCGGATCATGGTGTCGGTTTGGCCACCATCCATTTCAAGGTTGAAGGTACAATTGTTCACTAAAATCTCGCCATACTCGGTGGGCCATCCAAGCGCCTTGAGTGCGCCTCGAGCTAGAGGTTGCCCAGCGTCACTAAATGTATACGCAGTGCGGAGACACCCGCGGACGTCCTTTGCGAAAATCGAGAAGATATAGGTCGAGACTGGACGGAGGAAGGTAGTGCGTGCCTCGTTAGCACGCACCGTAAATATGATGGCATTGACGTGGTCAACCATCTTGAAGAATTCAGACATAGCAGTTATTACAAAGGTATCACGCTCAATTCCCCGAGAGTCACCGAAGCCTGGTGTGTCTACGATGAGAAGTGTCTTGCCCTCGAAGATAGGTGCGAGCGGCCGGATGCGAAAGCAGGTGACTATTTGCGTCACCGACCCGTGCTGCTCAGCGCCACGGTCATCGATAAGTAATACACGAGCTGGATCTTCGAGATCGCCGCCCAGGAGGAACGAGACGAATGCGTTGATTTGGGTGCTCTTGCCGTGACCGCTGGCACCTGTGAAGACGGCTACGATAGTATTGTCATGGTCTCCTACCTCGCTCGCCTCGATGTCTGGCCTAAATTCGGGGGCGACATCAACAATACGGAGCGCGGTATAATTCCTGAAACGCCCCTCAGGAATCAGCCGCCGGGCCACTTCGGTTGTCCCTAGGAAGAGAGATTTTTTCATGCCAGCTCCTGGGCTATACAGATCCCACGGTCTGACTTTTGGGCCAGGAGGCACATCGGAGAGATATTCCTGATACATGTTGAAGAAGTCGAGCATCTGGGACGCTACAGATGGCAGCTTAGCCGTGCGACACACAACAGTTGGGCTCCAGTCCGAGGCTCCGACGTTGGTCTGAACGCTGATGGCCACAGCATAGTCACAGTCGTCTGACAATGATTCGAGCACCAAGCTTGTTTCGGAGGCACCACACAAGACCTCAGTGAAAGGCTCATTGTCAATCACGCGAGGGAATGCGCCGTCCTTATCAAGGTTCGGCTGTCGCCTATATTTGACCATGAATCCCGTCGTGGGTATCACTGACTGGTCGATGTCTGTCCGCTCTTGTAGCCAAGTCACAATTATGGCCTGGTTGTCAACCTCGAGTTTCGGGGCCGTAGGCTCCTTAGGGAGCTTTCCGGTAACAATACTCAGCTTTCCCTTGTCATCTAGTATAATATCGCCGACACTCGTGGAGGATTTGGCCCTCTTATTCGGACGATATGCCTTGCTGATGCTAGCCACTCCGAAGGTAACGGGCACGTTGGGAATTGCCAGGGAACGCTGCCTCAAGAGTTGGTCGCAGCCTCTCCTCACAGCGGAACGAGTGTTTTGGTTCTCAAACCAATCTTCCTCCTTTTCCTCCTCCTCCGTATCTTCTTCCGATGCTAGAAACCCTTCCTCAAGGGCGATTTGGAGAGGGTGTTTCGGCATCTCGATAGATGGACCCCCAAACGACAACAGCAACCTCGGCCCTTTACCGTCAATCGCCGACTGGGATGTGTATCCATCAAGGTAATCCTCGAAGCCCTGGTCTAGCAACTCAACGACCGTCGTGCGAAGAAAACTCCCTTCCATATTCTTCGCATTAACGTACTCTCTGGCTATAGTAGTACGATCCTTAAAGAGAACTATGGCAACTCGAAGCTCAGCAATTTTTTCGTCTTCGTTGGTGTTGCCGTCCCGCAATTCGGGAAGTAGCCGTTGTGCGGTCTCTGTAAACTCGGTCTCGGCCGCGGCAAAGGCCTTGCAAAAACTGAGAATTTGGGCGTGGATCTTGGGGAACTGCTTCTTGAACACCTCTTGTTCTCTCAGTTCCTTTAGCCTGAGGGTCGTGTCGGCGCCCCCCTTTAGTGCTTCCGCAGTTTCGGTCAACAGACTAGCGTCGAGACTGCGGATGAGGCGAGTTGCCTTCCTGTCAAGTACTGAAAGTGGCAAGAGCTTGTAAGTTAGAGTATTGAGCTGCTTCGCTAGTTTCGTTGGCATCTCTCGAGCAACGCGAAAGGCATCCTCGATATCGACGACGCTATCAGCAATCGCGCCGCTGTAGGAGATGCTGACGTTCTCAAAGAATTGTTTCTCCTCCAGGGAGAATTCGATCTTTTCACTTTCCGAGATGGGAATCTTGATAAGAGTGGCGTTCATTTCGCTTGTGGTTCGGTTGACTTCTTCAGATGAAGAGCAGGGCCGGACAAAGGTCAACGCGGCACTCCCTCCCTCCGAAACCTCGGCAACAAAGTGCGTATACCGAGGGTTGTCGAGATGGTTCTGATACGACATGCGCGCCAGGATCTTCTGCGGAATGCGACGGGTGCGGCGCACGTTCGTGCATGCCACGTCGACCCGCGCCTCATACATCGTCGACTTATCATGGTCGACGTATTTGGCGGAGCCCGTGGCAGAAAATAGTTTGAGATCAAGACCAAGGGAGCTCTCGATATCGAGAGACATATTTTCGCGAGCCTGATGAAGAGAATACGACAGGGAATAGCGAGAATCTTGTAACTTGTCCTCTTCGAGCTCTTGATGTTCGTTGATGGTCTTGTTGTCCCATAGCGAGACGCCGGCAAAGACCTGCATCGTGCGGACGTCGTAGAGCATCCCGAGTTGTACGTCCTGCCCAAGGGCGGGCTTCGTGATCATCTCTTCATGGGGCATATTGATGTAGGTCATAATGTAGTTAAGTAAGTGGATCGACATCCAACATGATACTACCAGAAAATGTTCTCCATTATCCTAGTGCTTGAGACGAGCGGGACGGGCCGGGATCTAACAGATTAAAACTGCCCGGGGTCGGGTGTCACATGAATCTGCCATCGGTGTCTAGGTAGGTTAGATGCCTAATGTCATACAAAATATGTAGAGGTACCTAATATATGCTGTTGGTATTTAATCGAGGAATTGTCCCAGAGATTACAACGAGCAAAGTTGGGAGCGCAACTGAGATTGGTCCGATGTTACCTAGCCACGTTACTCATATGGATCGGATTGATTTTCATCTCGACTACTCAGGTTAAGATTTCTTCTCCAGAGCTCTTGCTGATAGGCAGTTCCATATTAAATTTGAGTCGTAGGTTGTTGGAATGGCCTGCGAACAATCCAAGGACCGATGAACACGAATTCAAGAGGGGATTCTACGACGAAAGTTACCTGTTGTCGCGCTCGAAATTCAAGTTAGGATTACTGTATACCCTCGCTTACCTAACATTTCCTTGCGGAAGGTAGGTTTTTATTCGTTCCTACAAGCGGAGGGTTGTAGACGTGGTATTGGGGATCTGAAAACGACAGTGTGATTGGGTGATATTATGATTTCCTATGCCAGAACCTCGATTTCTTTTTGCTCCCCCTCCTAACGCGAATCCTAATGCAAGAGAAGCCATTCTTAACCTCAAGAGATATCCATCAATACGTAAATTACCCCTTTTTTCTGCCATCAGATTCACATGAGTCTATTTCGTTAGATTTCTTACGAATGTTCTCCCAAGTGAAGCACCAGCCCGCGAGAAACGGCGGCACAGCAATGCCGGCAGCGAAATACCAAACGCGCTGTAAAGCTTTGGAATATGATAACAGAGCGCCAGGAAGTCTCTCTGGACCTATGGCTTCGTAAATCGATGAAGATGTCGTGCCGGCATTGATGACAAGAGACGGGTCGACCCCTGGAGCGTACTCTGGTAAGAGAGTGACAAGACTGTTACTGAGGATAGTTTGACCCAAGGCAACCATGACTGCTGCACCAAAATTCTGTATAAATACTAGAGTTGACATAGCGCTTGGTATTACGTCTTTGGGGAGGTTATTCTGCATCGCGAGGAAGGGCTTTGACGAATGTTAGTCGTTTTTTAAATAAATTTACCTACATCGTGAAATAAGGAGAGATTGGGACAACGTACGACGGCCATCGTCAAACCACGACCAGCTCCCAGTATTATTTGAAACCCAATCCATCGGCCTATTGAAGTTTCTGGTGTGAAGAGACTTAGGAGGCCACATCCGATTGCATTGATACCGGTTCCCGCAAGGATGAGCGGAGGGAAATATCCAATTCTTTGAACTATACTCAAATTAGGAGTTGCCATATTGTCGAGGATGATTTGGGACTTGGGATTATGAACTCACCCAGTCCCCCCGATATAATTCCAAGGATCATCTGTGCTAGGATATTAGGGAGGACGGCTACACCACTCCCAAATGGTGATTTGGCACGCACGGCCTGAAAGTAGATGGGTAGATAGTAGGTCGTGAGGTAGACTGTCCCGCCCATAAAAAAGCCACAGACACAGCTGGCCCATACGACACGCGTTGTAATCATCGAAGGCGGCACCATAGCGTTGTCCCCTTGACGAATGTTCCATATTAACCAGATGATGAAAGTTACTCCTGCACCGCAAAAGAGGCCAATAATCTGCGAGCTGTCCCATCGGAACTGGTGTCCTCCATACTGGAGCGCGAGAAAGAACATGATAGCCGCCGGCGCAAAAAGTACGAACCCAGGTAAGTCAAAGTCCATGAAAGCATGTTTCAGTACATGACGTGGGTCCGGCTTCTTGATGTGATCTGGAATACGCAGGAAGAGAATCGCTGAGCCTACAACGCCGCCGATAGGGAGGTTGATGTAAAAGCCTAGCTGCTGTTAGGGTATCGGGATGCAGCTAGAACGAATGATTACTTACACCACCGCCATGTCACGTATTGAGTAAAAGCTCCGCCGATGAGGGGACCAAAGGCGATACCCAGTTGACCAACTACGTGCATCTCATTAAGACTCGTTGCTCATTACGAAGGGCCGATTGACTTACGGCTCATTAGAAAGCTGACAATAGCTTGATTCAGTTAGTTAAGTTATGTTCTAAGGCGAAAGATGAAATACCTGGTTGACGATGCGGCGCGACACATGAATTGAGGATGATCAAAGCTCCATTCACAAGACCTGATCCGCCTGCCCCAGCGAGCGCCCTTCCACCGATTAGCATGGCCGAAGATGTAGCTGCACCACATATTACAGAACCGACCTCAAATAGGATGAGGTAGATAAGAAAAGACCACTATTTCATGAGATACCTGGATCAGTCTGGGGACTCAGGATCATTCTTGAGGTCGACATACCTTTGAATTTAGCTTAGAATAGACCTTTCCGCCTAGTGGCTGCAATGTAGACCTTGTTCTCGTCAACTATGGTTCCCAGACTCATATTCGTTGGTCTGAGCACTTACGAGACTAGCTGGTAAGAGCTAGCGTACCATCCAACATCTAAGAGGGACTTGAATTCGGTGGTGATGTACGGGATTGCCTAGTAGAACTTTGTCAATACATAGCTCAATTCGAGCTACCTGGTGATACCTAATAGGTATCGGGAGAGTACACTTACGGTCGCAAGAATGGTATTGTCTAACATAACAATGAAGTAGACCATTGTAAGTGCGCTCAATACCAGGTACAGCTTAGGGCCTCTGATGTACTCCTCATCTTTCTCATCGACCAACATCTGATTCGAGGGACTCTCAGCACCTCTCTCCAGTCCTGATTTCTCTCGGAGGTTATCACCATCATCTCCATATTCTTTAGAATCTGTATCACGAACACCTCGCTCTTTAGTTTCCTTGTCGGATATTTGCTGTTCTTCGGGGTTGGCGTCGAAGGCCAATGTTACTTCGGAAGTTATCCCATCGGCGTCGTGGTCGGCAGGCTTGTCAATGGCTTGGTGAAAGTCATTATGTGATTGTAGAAAACTAGATAATGTTGTGATTAATTGCGGTCTATCTAGAGTTGCGTTTTGTTCTTCGGCAATCACGTCGGGCTGTTGGTGGTGTCCTTCCAGGTCTGTGCTAAAAAACTGGTCTCCCTCTGATTTGTTCAAAGTTCGATGGAGTTCGTTATGTGATGATGAGTAACTACAGGCTATGGTCGTGGTGGACGGCGGCACGGATGTAATCTGATGATCTTGATTGGGTCCTGTGTTGGAAGCTTCCTGGTTCTCGGTGGGTGACCCCGAGGAACTGGATGCATTTGCCATCCCGGTGGCATGCATGATAGAAATCTCTAGAGTTCAATGAGAAGAGGAAGCGCCAACAAGTAAGCCATTGCATTTCGCCCATGTCGCCGAACATATCTAATAGCTATCCTACCTACGTAAGCGAGAGAGCTATCTGCCTTTGTTCCCATTTCTGCATTCATCGGCATATGTCTTCTAAATATTGGTACATGCATACATCTGTGCCGTTATATCGGAACTTTTGTGAAAAAGGAGCAAGTAATGATGTCGGTGTTCAATATTGTGGCGCCCTGCAGATTACAGTCGCCTTATAAAAGGCCAAGCCACTGTCTCTCCATGACGTCTTCCAGCGACTTTCTTGGGCAGTTAGCGGGCCTGCTTTCATTTCCGACGCGCTGTAGCATGCCTAGAAAAAGCAGCTAAAAATAACCTAAGCAATGTTGTAGCCCTAGGTGATAGTGTAGGGGACCTAGCGGCGATCATCCGCCCTCCGCGGGTCACTAACGACCCAAGCGCTGCCCTATATTGAGTAGCACTTCCCATAGCGACTGACTGGCTGCCCCGGGCTGTTGGGTTCAACGTTACCTCGGACAGCTTGGGTTATCGGGGAAATTGGAAACTGCATGCGTCGCATGTCGGGGATTTAAGCGCATTTACGGTTCCGTTGAGCATGCTCATCGACTGAGAAATGGAATAAGAATTAATTCGAGGATCTGACGAGGTCGCCGTATGTTCGGTCAAGTTAATAGCGGTAAATGTCGACCCAAAACGTGGGCCTCGGTTAGCAGTCATCTCATTTACCGTCATCGCCGCCGAAAATTAGGTTACTTCGGCGTTTGCCATGCGCCGTGTTGGACGGCGGCAAGCAACCATGGGTCAATCAAACCCGAATTCGGGATATCCCCCGAAGAGAAATCTCATGAGCATATCGCTTAGCGATGATGATGTTCTGAGTTCGAATTCGGATATTTGATACACACTTTTCATTGAGGTTATGTGCCACAACGACAATACGAAACATCATCGGCTAACCGCAAATACGCGTGAGAGATTTTGGTGGTTACCTATTGAATTTTAACCTGTGTACTTCGCCGAGTTCGAAATATTCGTGAGGCGTTGTTGAGAGCTTGATGTGCCTGCGCTAGCCAACAGGTTGAAAAAAGTATTCGAGATCTAGAATTCCCGAGGATCATCTCAGTTTCCATTCCATGGGAAGCGAATGGGTGAAACTTTATGATTGAGGCTTGGTATTACGGCCGGGTAGGTAGCTTGTGGCTTGTTTCCTGAAGATCTTCCAGGCACATAATTACCCTAACACGTTTTCCGATCGCCAGCCGGATTCGTAATAGGGTCTAGAGACCTTAAAAATGCTCCTATATCGACGAATCAACCCTCTTTCAAAGGTAGATACGTATTCTGCTTAGAGGTCGAAGTGTTTACTCGGTAATGGAACTCGGCATGGTAACTTTCAAGTGCATGAAAAACGCGAGCGTCATCTAGAGACTATGATAGCGGTGGCACGGTACACATGAAGGCTCTAACCCGCCTGAATGATGAGATGGATATTTTGCATCTCCATAAGGTGAGCCTAGTTACCTATCCAAGTAAACCGGTCTTCAACGGGTGCATCGCCCATTTAGGGTACTCATTAGGTAGATTCAAAGTTTCGCGTGGTATAAAAATTTACTAGAAATTCCCGATTCTGGGCTTTCCTCGTGTTGTTTTGAAAACACCCTCACCCTACAAGTAGTGCACGCTCTGCTATAGGGTGAGCTTCAACTCTACGGAATCGCTTGATCTAAGCTCCTATACTACGCCATCAAACTCTGTAACTTCTCTGAGTAATACTATGTTAGTCAACAAAAGTTAGTATAGGCAGACAAAAATTAATCAGAATGTGATCATTAATCACCACTTAGGTGGCTACGGAATATGTACCTATTCAAGAGCTCAAGTATACCAAAAGTACTGCATACTGAGTTAACCCCAGCGCCGTTTCAGATGAGCCATTGACGGTTGAGGCTGATGGTAACTAACAGCCCTACGTCTTTTTGGTAAATTGGGATATATCTTTAGAGCGAAATGCCTGGACGATAGATGCCGATTCTCACTTCCGTGCTCTATTGTACTCCTCTGGAAACCAATCGCGATCCTAGCATGTCACTTGTCGCGTCCGAGAATGCTGAGTACCTATAGATATCTGTATGCATATAGAATTCTTCTCGACTGAACCAAGACCTATTACTTTCGTCAAAGGACGAACAATGGTGTTTAGTGGTCGATGCAACTCGCCAAATTAGAGCAGATGAAAAGGGATCGGAATGTGGAAGTGAAACCCACGCAGCAAATCTGGAACCATTGCATAATTTCCCAATGAGATCTATTGGCCTAAATTCGTCCTTATGACTTTAGCGATGACATCAACCTTGTCGGGACTTCTGCATACCGTAGTAGAACTCCTAAACTGATGTTATTCCAAGCCCAAAATGATCGCTGTTAATCATATGAATGTCGACGTAAAACTGCACCTGACAGAATAGGTATACTGAAGTCGTTTGACAAGTTTGGGCACAGTGCCGTCATACAGCACGTGTACAATGAGAGCACCGACAGTTAGAAGGGTGGAATCCGTCGCAACGTGCCTCTCAAGACGGCATGCAACCTTCCCAATGTATTGATCGTGGCAATATGATATACCTGGTACCTGGGTATGGTAGGCGGATATTATGTGGGCGTTAGGCAGGCGTTCATGCGAGCCTACGGTTTACATAACACAAATAAATTATGATCATATTTCCAATATATAGGCGTTGAACATGAGTTCTGACCTCTGAGCTAGATTATGAACTATACTTATACTTTCTTATGTCAGTGAATAATCGTACTATTTGAATAACTCTATGACTGGGACAATCTGAACTTCTAGTTAGTTACATGTAAAATTGTAGAGTTACAGAGATCTTCTCATATAAAGACATCACTATGGATATCATTAGAGAGGAAAGACAATGTCTCAAATGTTTCACATGCTGCGAGCTCATAACCAACCAACCACTCATTTTATCAACAGATTGGCTCACTTCGAGTTTTCTTTGTTGCTTGAATAGGATCTACATATGATGTGCCTAAAACGTTGTAAAAAGCGGGTAGCTTTACAAACCTTCCAGGGTCGGTTGGATTCCGGGGCACCAATCGTCCCAACACAACGGTTGTCCTAGATCTTATTGGTTTGGGGACAAGCTAAAATGACGAACGTGCTCGCTGACGGGTGGTTCCGCTATGGGGTCCCTGAATTACAGGGAGTAGACAAGAAGCTAATCTAATTCGATGAACGATCCACTTGTCTTGCTTTAGATGGGTATATATTGAGTCTAATTAAGGCAGCTACCCTTACTATCTGATATGTGACTGCGTTCTGGCCTATGGTTCTATAGAAATGCCTTGCGCGCTTATAGTGACATTATCAAGTCTTTGAGGCTACCAGGTAATACCCTGGAGTGAGCTGGGCTTGCATGAAATCGGAAGTCGATTTGCCGATTCTGCGCGAAAGCGCCAAAAGGGGTAGAGGGCTTTCTTCAAAAGAGCCTTATATGTCGGTAGTCGGACCATGATGCAAGGTTTCAATGCTGCTACCCTTCGATCACTAGGGTGGTTCCGTTGCACCCCTCACTAGATCTCGGATCGATGTGTACATCCCGGGCTGAGAAAATGGGAGATACCGGTTCCAAACTTTTGAACACGCGGGATACTACGAGAACACGAGCATCGGGCAATACAGGGGATCCTGCAGCTCATGCCGTTGACCGTTAACAATGTTGATCCTTAAGGAGATTGGCCAGATTTGGCCCCATACTGAACAATTTAGGTATAGACTTGATGTAGAATTCCCACTTCAGTAATGGCGTATTGAGAAGCCAGCTGGATTGTCAATGAAAACTTTTCCGATATGGTACCTAACTTTTGCTGTATTAATACAATTCACCCGCTTTCTTGTAAAGTCACTACTAGGTAACTGGTTCCCGAAAGTGGCGTAAGCACGCAGCCTTCACGCGTTCTTGGCAGTAACTTTTATTCCTGACGAGTCTCATCGTGTCGATGTTTAATGGCTGAGTGATCCCCTCGGATTCATTTGGTTTTATGTGTGAAGTCAAATATCAACACTTTTGTTTTGAGATTATAAAGTTTGAAATATTTTACACTTCAACTTCCTCCGGTTTGCTCGAGACACTAACGTTGTGACTTAAACAAACGCCATGTATGGACGGGCCGAGCCACGTCAGCAGCCTGGATATGCTTGTGAAGGTACGTTCTTACGTCTCAGCCCCCGGCAACACAAATGAGATATCGGTGTATGACACCGAAGCGAAGGATGAGGACCTGAGAATTTAGAACAGCTGAACTATTCGAACCCAATACTAATCAGAGGAAACTTCAAAGAATGTCGTAAAAAGAAGCTTCGGTGCGACAGGCAGCGTCCCCAATGCGGTGCCTGTGCAAATGCCCAGATTCCATGCGAAGTGAACGACCGTCGTGTACCTCGCGGCCCCAAGAAAGGGAGTATAGGGGCCCTTCGTAGTCGCATCTGTAAGTTATTGTGGATACTCAAGTCTCAAGATGATGCCGTCACCAGCGCTAAATGTGAAGTTAGTAGCACTCGAGCGACGTCTATCTACATCACAGACCGAAGACGGCGAGGGACAAGAACTCAGCTTAACGGCAGATTCACCAGCAAAAGAAAATGCTACTACTCAATTTCCTTGTACGTTACTAGAGCTTACGCCTCCTACAAGTTTCCCCTGTCAGACAATGCTCCAGCTCCGGCTCATCTGAGACATCTTCAACAACATATTTTGCTTTCTTCTAAAATGCACAATAACTCATCTTTACTACAGTGCCAGACTGGGACATACAGCGTCAAGAACATCCACCTAGTAACCCGATACCTCTAGCTTGGGGACCACCTCCTACGCCAGTTGAGGGTGTACCTCATTCGCCGCTTCTATTCACTGATGTGCAAGTCTTGCCAACGATCGCAGCATCCTATCCGTCTCCAAAGCAGAGCCCATCTTCTGTCAGCGATCCATTTGTACCTGATCTCGCGAAAGCTGATTTGTAAGTTGGTTGATACATAAGAATGATTACAACCTCAAAAGCTTACTTTGTTTATAGGATACAACTATATTTTGACCGTGTTCATCCAATTATCCCTATCCTCAATAAATCGAAGACGTTTAGATGGATGAACGACAGTCACAATATGAGCGATGCTCGGCAATGCTTACAATGTGCTATGTGGACTTCTGCTACTGCCTTCTCAAGCCAGTTTGGTGGGTTTCAGGAGAACATGTACGCCAAGACTCGGTATTTGCTTGATCAGCTAGATTTGCATGGCAATGACGCTTTGGTCTGTCAAATTGAACACGTCCAGGCATGGATTCTGATCACTTTCTATGAGTTTTCTCGGACCAATTACCGTCGTGGTTGGCTTAGCGCCGGCCGGGTATTTCGCTTGGTGCAGCTGTTAAGGCTTTATGACCTTGACAGCCCCAAACCCCTAGGGCCGGATCGTGAAGAGGATCCCATCTCAACGGAAGAGAAGAGACGCACTTTTTGGGTCGCCTACTGTCTTGACCGATTTATCAGCGTCAGCGAAGGCGCACCTATGACGTTGAGCGAGGAAGTGGTGAGCTCTAGCCCCTCCGCGCAAGCACCAAGAAACTCATGCGGGGGATTATTGCTAATTCTCATTCTTGATAGGTCTACACACGTCTCCCATGCCTGGATATTGATTTCCAGAGGGGTATTGTACCACAGGAGTATTTCCTAGCAGAGACCATGTCTTCAGCGGAAATAAGACCACATGCGCCACTAACGGAGTGCGTCATCCTGGTCACAATCTGCAGTCGAGCGCTATCCCATAAGCAGATATACACGATAGAGACACTTTACAGCAGCATTCCCCTTGATTTCTCTTCGAGGCACGAATGGCTAGACGGCATGCTTACGCGCCGGCTTAATAATCTACAAGTCGCCTACCCCTCGATAACCGTAGCTGACAACCCTATGATTATCTTCTCGTACATGGTTGCCCATGCTACTGTCATATATCTATGTCGAATTGTCGAGTCATTATCAAGGAATGACCAAAATAACTCTCTAGTGTGGGAATTTCAAGAGCGGGGATTCTGGGCTGCCCAAGAAATTGCTCGACTGGCGAAGGAACATGAGCATCTTGGCTACTTCAAGGCACATACATTCATGCCCCTTACGATCTACCTGAGCGCAACTAGACTTGCAAAACACATGGAGGTCCGAAAAGGCGACCTGGAAACCAACCAGATTCGGGAAATTGACAACTCTCTCCACACCGCTATCGAAGCATTGCAGAAGATGCAGTCAGTGAATAATCTCGCTACTTATTACCTACAGCTTCTGTAGCCGAACCCGCCGATATACTTATAATCCTAACTTGGGTGGTTATGGGATACATTTAGGAGCGCTCCGTCGCATCTCAAAGACAAGTGGGGTTTGGAAACAGCACATCCCCATCGGAGCACATGCAAGTATGCAAGTAAGATTTATCAACATCGTATTATTCATAGACTTTAGATTCAGGGGATAGTGAGGCCGAGGTTTTTTGAATAAGCCATAGTGATCATGTAATTTAACAAAATTCAATGCACGAGTTTTCTCAAATGCGCTATTGTTACTCGTAGCTTTTTAGCAGCATTACTTAAATGTACATGCAGTTTGTAGTATGAGAACTTTATAAATTATGCATATTACAATAAGGTACCAAATATGTAGCCATTAGGAAATAGATATAGGAGAAATTAGTCATCCTCCATGCATAACGCAGAGGCTTTGGAAAAGCACTAAACTATTGTCTGATATTAATGTACGTTATGACTAACCCCCCCCTTTTTTTAGCGCTCGTGCTTTATGTCACGACACTCTCATCATTCAACCTCGGTTTTATTTCTACATACCTACTCGGTAGCTCTATGACAACAACACATGGGAATCCATGATCAAGTGGCTGGAGATTTGCGGCAAGGAGGTTTCCTTATTCTGATCGAGATTAGAAATCTCCGAACTCCAGGCGTAGTTCGAGCGACTGATGGATTGAATTCACCAAATCAAGGCAGTTCTAGAGGTCGAATCAAGCCTTTCGGAGGCGGATCTTTGCCTTTCCATCTCGATATACACAATGCCCATTGCTAGATCAATATAATCGCGCGGCTACGCGCATTTGCCAAGGCGGAGCGTGCCTGAGATCTTACCACTTCGAGTCGGACCGCAATAACCACCACAACGATACTTTCACTGGCCACGTAACCAGCTTGAAAGTATATCAATAGCATTCGTCACGCGCCTACACCCTTTTAGGACTGTCTCATACGCATCCGAACACATTTCTCATTAAATGTCGCCACGATACTGCTTTTCTTTTATTTCCTCTCGAGCATTGATCCTGGTAGAGCGTATCCGGCCTCTGAAAGTGATGACGTCGCACAATTCTGCGCGATTGAGGGATTAACCATATCATCACATTCCTCGCTTGGAATAATGAGATATGACTCTAGTATAGGTGTTCAAACATTCGATTTGAACAGGGAACTAGGAGCGAAGAGCGATTCACACCGTCAGTAACCTTGACATATGTGTCAGATGCCGGGATTGGCACTAGCGAAAGCAGTGGTCAAGGTTGTGTATCCGCAAGCTCTGGATAAGCCGGCTTCTATGTCTCGCAAAAAGGTAACTCGACCGCTTAATCTGCGTTTCAATCCAGAACATCCAACATTGGTCTACCTCTATGTGTCTACATGCGAGACTGACTATGTTTATGGATTGGAAGTCTAAGACTTCGATGCTCATGAGACAATATGCAGATTATGGCACGATTGAATAAGCAGACAACAAATTTGACTATTTAATCATCACTTGCCGCGTTAGAATTTGGCATATTTCCTCTGTTATTCTCAATAAACAGTGTAGACTACCATTTGTAATCACCGGAATAGATCTATCAACACTTTCGGCTTTTCGGCAGCAGTGAAGACAACTTGAACGTCGTTCTGTGGGGCATGATGGTTGATGAGCAAGAATTCAGTCGCGGTTAGCAGCATACACCGATTCGGCCGAGGCCTCTTTAGACACGGCTATGATTGAGTCGGAGCCTATCATTCACAACATCGCGCTTACTTCCAGACCCGCGTACGATTAGACATGTCAAGTCACACAGGCTATCGATCGGTTTTCCTAACCTGGGGAAGATCCTCCTAAGCTTAAGCAAGATTGACGGGTTCCCGCATCGCCAAAGCCATCACAGTCGATGGCATTCACTAACGACCGAGTATAGCGAATATCCATATTTCCGGCAGCTAGGTCTCACTCGCCACATTTGGATGACACGCCATGCTAGGAGGTAGGTACCCTTCTCAGACAAAAGGCCTGAGACCGGAAGTTTAACAGTCTCAGATCGGGAGCCGCACGACCGGACTTTATGAGAAATTATAGAGGACGCGATAGAAAAAGCATAGACTTCGAAGAGTATCAAGAAGACTGAGACGTTAGTCTTGAAGCGCAGGTAGGCAGTTCTGCGCCAACACTATCACCATTTGCTACTTTACTCGGTTAAAACCTCACCGTATCCGACTCTCGAGTGAATATTAATATGACAGGTGGTTTTTACCTGTGACCCAATAGCAGTATAGGTCTGCATCCCTCAAAGATAACAACGTGATCAGGACTGACTCAAATTATGAGATAGCATAGCTATTGATAATTCACATCTCTTTCGGATATTCGCTATCCGGAAATGTCAGAGCACAATTTTTTCGAGTGTCAAGTACGTCATCAGCTTCAAAATCTCCTGAGGGGGCGTATCCGAGTGTGAAGACAGTGTCCGGAGCTTGTGGACGGCGAACTGTGTCGTGACGTCTGCATGGCCCCCACGGTTGGTCAACAGCAATATAAAAGTTACATAACTTATATGGGATTTCCTGCGGCCTGTAAAGCGGCCATAGGTAGTTTGTACACTAATGAGTCATGTAATGTTTCCCCAATCCAATATCAATAGGGCTTGCAGCAGCCACATTCGGCACTAACCGAGATGAGAGTGTTGGCAAACCGGACCCGGGACCGACCTAGCACGGTAGATCTTTTTCAGCGTGTGGCATGATGCGGGTCTTGGTTCATTAGGTGCCAAGCCGGGCTCGTGCTGGATCTGTTCAGCCGGTCATAAAATTTCCGAGATCTATGTGCGAACATACAGGGCTCTCTAGCTATGCATGCCGTGAAGGTGGGAAGGGGTTCCCGCTTCCGTGGTAGGTAGACCGACGGAAGCAGGAGTGTGTGATTCGGGACAACCCGGGACCAGAGCGTTGGGATTGTTTATTTCGCTAGCCCTTTACCCCCCACCATGGAAAGCAATGTGATATGCATTGTCAGACCCGAGGGGAAGGATGGGTAGGGCAACAGATCCAATTTTGAGCGGGAGCTCTGCCCGGTGTCATCCAGCAAACATTTATAGCCTCTAAACTCAACGCTGCAATGGCAGGTCTCTTAGACCGGTGTCCGTTTGACCGAATAAAAATTAGATTCAAAAGTAGTAAGGTGAACGCGTTTCTGACTCAGATCTGCTTGGCCGTACTGATAGCCCAATCGTTACGAAGCCTCGGTCCAGAGCCTGCATTTGCTTCTAGTCGTAGCTGAAGATCATAGAGGCGGTCTGGTCTGCTTTGGCTGGTAGCTTGATAAGCGGGATACAATCAAAATATTGATAGTTGCATAAAGCAACGCGCCCAATCGGGAGCTTTGTGGCTGCTTACCGGTTCCCCTCTCTACCGTACCTATCCTAAACGCCACTGTGCGTTGGACCAGTCGATATTCATTCAATACATCAAAATATTGCGAGCCGACATGAGTCGTGAAATTGTGAAAGGCTACGATCATAAGGTGATCGACGAAGCGCATTATGAGGGATATTGAGAGTAAAAGGCCGAGGAAGATGCACCACGCATGCGGGCAAGTACTTATTAGGTAGGTATTACCCAACGTTGCATCGAGCAGCATATGACAATATCCAAGCAGAGAAGAAGCTTTTGTAGGTAGTTTTTTATATCTTTCTATTTGATTCCAAAATTTCTCGCGGGTACCACCGATCGTTGTACGGCTGGCAACCTGAACCAATAAGGACTCAAGTAAAGCATGGAACGTTCGCTCTGATTGGTGAATACCCCCTGTATCCCGTCAATCACAACAAAGTCCATTGATGCTCTCCAGATTGAACTTATTAATCTATATCGTGGATTCAACATCATAGCCTGAATATTTACAGATAATCTCAAAGTGGTTTGATATGCACCTCCCTACCTAGGGAGAAAGTTTCGAATAGAGTTCCTATGTGACCATCGGATAAGCGCCTACTACATATACGAGGTCCTGGGGCAGAATTCCTGCTTCGCCTGTGATTGGGTGGTGGCGTGGTAGCATAGCCTAGGTAGTTACGTAGAACCCCTCACCACACAGCCCGATATGGCCTCATATTGTAATCCAAAATCTCATGAATGACATAAAAGAAGATGAAGGGAAAATAGTAAAATTACTTATGAACCTATACACTTGAACACGTCTCATTCATCACGACATCATGGAGGCCTTGGCTGCTCTCGGGTTGGCATCCAACATAATCCAACTCATAGAATGTGGGTTCAAAGTTATCATGATAGCCAAAGAACTGCATGAATCAGGCCAAGAAGCCACCCCTTCCAACAAGAATTCCGGCTTTCTAGCGCAAGAGATGAAAGAGCTGAGCTTAAACTTAATGAAGCAACTACCGTCATCTGATTTGACTGATGACCAGAAGGCGCTTTCTCGGCTGGCTGATCAATGCAGCCAGCTTTCCAATAAGCTCTTGGTGCTATTAGACGACCTGAGAATAAAGAAACCGGGGAGGAAACTAAATATAGTGGCGGGAGTGCTACGAAATATGAGGAAGAAGAAGGAACGGGAACAGCTTGAAGCAGACCTCAACAATTATAGGCAACAGTTGAACATACAAATCAACAAAATGTCTCAGTAAGTACTCATACTATAAGGTCTATAATTATAATTCTAGTTTCTAATATGTGTCCAGGTCAGATTTAGCACAAAAGCTAGAGGAAACTCTCAGCACATCATCGATGACTCGGCAGGATATACTACATCTGAAAGACCAGGTACAGAAGCTCCAACAGAATCCCATGATCGACTCAATGAGCATGGCAGATTTCTTCCAAAGGCTCCAGAAAGCTGTTGAGACTCCACTGCAACATTCTTCTCTTTTACAGGACCTACGAGATCCCCGGATGCTTGATCGTTTCGAGAACGTGGACGTCGCGCATAGAAAGACATTTGAGTGGCTGATGCATGACTTGGAGGACTCACAGAATGACATAGAGGCAGAGGGTAACACCAGGAGAGACGTTGAAGCCAAGTCACGGAAACATAGAGAGTTCGTTTCTTGGTTACAAGACGACATTATCCAGTCCTCTGCATCTAGCGCTGTCTCGAATCAACTCCATTCAGCTCACAAGCAAAGTATTTTCCACATCGTTGGAAAACCTGGAGCTGGCAAATCAACTCTCATGAAGTTCATTTGTCAGAATGAAGTCACCCTTGAGAAACTAAAATCTTGGTCAGGAGAGAAACAGCTCATTTGCGCAAAGGCATTCTTTTGGAAATCGGGGGATGACGAGCAGAAGAATTTAACTGGGCTAGCAAAGTGTCTGCTCTATCAAATCTTCACCGCGGCGCCTGCACTAATGTCCATGGTCACCTTTCCTCGCGCACATACCTACCTCACAATATTGAGAAGATTACTCACAGATGGTCAGGCCTTTAAAGAAAACAAGATAATGTTATTCATAGACGGCCTTGATGAATATGACGGGAGACCTTTGGAGTTAGTACGAGAGATTGTTAGCTGGACAACGGGAAGTCACTATCATTTGAAGATATGTGTTGCTAGCCGACAATGGAATGAATTCGAGGTTGGATTCGAAGGGTGTCCAAACCTTCGAGTCCATGAGTGGACTCACCATGATATTAAGAATTTTGTCATGGATAGATTTGATGAAATTGGGGACTTATCTATTCTAGTCGACACAGTTGATCTCAAGACGTTAGCCGAAGTGATCGTTGCCAGGGCTGAAGGCGTCTTTCTCTGGGTTCGGGTAGTCTTAGCTGCCATCGAGCAAGGTGTCCTCAATGGGGACGACTTCAAAGATCTTCAAGGAAAGGTTTATGCCTCCCCGACAGAGTTGGAAGACTTATACCAATACCTACTTGATTCGATCCCGGAGTGCGATCGTCAAAAAGCATTCGAGACTTTGATTCTGGTTCCTCACCAACATTCTTTACTACGATATACGTTCCTTGGCGACCTATCCAAAGACCCGAACTTTGCAATCAAAATGTCTATGGTTGCCTTGCCAGAGGCGGATCTAAAAAGACATTTAGCCAAAACCAGACGTCAGATAAACGGTCGATCTAGATGCTTCCTCGATATTCGTGTCCCCCGTCACGACGCGGATGAATACTTTCAAGGAGAAGAGTTAGTGTCATTCATGCATATAACCGTAGCAAGATTTCTTGCCCAGCCAAATATCAACGAAACCATCAAACCCTATATTGATCATATTGATTTCTTCGACCGAACATGTCAGACGTTAATTGCCCTTGCAAAGTCTATGGACACCAGTCAATTATATTCTGAGAAGAGCAAACGCAAAGATCCCATATTTGTATCCTTCCTCAAGACCGTTATCGAGGATTTTACCCGTGGAACCGATGATGATCTTTCTACATTCTACACCCCAAGATCAATGAGCAAGTTCCTGGACTTCTTGAACCACATTGAATCGATAGCAATACAAAGATTCGAGAAACATACATTGAAACCCGACGGCAAAATTCAACTGCAAAATCACATCACCCTTTCCCGCCATAATCGCTCTCATGTACTTGTTTCCTCTCTGCTACCTGTATTGCCAGCTCAGGTTGTTACAGTGCTAGTTGCAAAAGCCCTGGCATTTGAATGTTTTGGAAAGAACGGCTACTGCGATTTACAGGTCCTCAATCAGGTTGATCCGCTGCTCATGGACTTGATAGTGAATGCTGTCTTTTCAGGTGTCATGGGAATTCTATACACCCGAAGAGCATTCCGAATGCTGGAAACTCTCTTTCAAGCCGGAATATCTCCTAACGTGCAAGTCCACGTGCCTTCGAGAGACGGCGAAACGTTCAAGTTTGGACTGTGGGATAGACTCGTGAAGCGTCTGGTCCTCAGAGGAGTATTTGCGAATAAACTCATCGGCTATCATGCTTTTCGCAAGTACGAAGAGGGGTTCGAATACCAACTAATAGAACTCGGCCTCAGACATGGAGCTACAGTTGATTTCAGCTTGGATTTCGGCCGTTGTTATGAGATTTTAGGGGATGATCGACTTATCGTTCAGGTAAGCATCTGTAGTACCGATGGGAAAATGATACCTGATATTTCACGGACTATATATGTCGATTATCGGTTGGACATTGTCCAGTACGCAAGGACGAAGAATGGTGTCCTCACTGCTAGGGATATATTTGCCTATTGCTTTCCCCATGATTATGATCACCTCCATAAATTACTTGATAGGAACGAAAGCGGCTTAGTCCACCCGCAACATCATCAACTGCTCCCTGTACTTCGCTACCGACTATGTTGCTACTTTTCCCACACGAAAGTCGGTATATAGATTGTGGGCCGACGGCGACTTTCATGGATATGAATGGCCTCAACCCAAAAGAATGTAAACCGTGTCTCACGCATACTGATGAATGTTTCAGATATTTCGAGGAGGGACACCATGATAGAGATACAGGATGTTTAGATCGAGGTGAGAGCAGGTATTTTGAAAATGCTCGCTTTTTTCAAGAGAACAGCGAATCACCGTTATATTACAAAGCTGGATACTGACAATGTCTCTAATGTCTACCTATAGTTGGAAAACTAATATCGTTACTTACCTACCCATTGATTAAACAAAAAGAGAGCCGTAATGGGCCTGCTCTGTGAAGACCATACTCTATTTGCCGCTAAGCTCCGATCAAACATCGCCCTAGACTACCAAGTGCCTAACTACCTAGTACCTACCTAGGTACATATTAGGCATCTATCGATATTAGCCCCAGCTACGAGGCGGGAATTATGGCTCACCATCTCAACTATATAGATGTCATAGGAATGAAGATACAAAATATCAAGTTGGAGTTGAAATACTAGGGAGGTACCCATTGACCTAATTACCTACTTACTTAGTATCTACCCATCGCAACCTAGAGTACCTACTCGACCTCGCCTCCAATTACGGCTACAACATCACGCAAATGGGTAACCTCTCAGGTATAGAAAGTATGTACGTATATATTAATGGACATCCAGGATCCGATATGTAAAGCCTATTCACCTCAAACCGGCATTTTATAGCATGCCATTGGCCCCCAGTTATACCCAGCCTTAATAGATTGCGACCTATCCTACCAGTCTATGATGATCTAAAGTACAACCACCCGCCCTAATCCTGGGTCATTAATGATCGTGAAGTCTAAATCGAGATGCGAGGCAGCGTGCGCTCGGAGACTTTCTACAAGGCGAAAACAGCCAGGGCAGCGGCGCCGAAGAGTCCCATGCCGACCTCGGGTCGAACGGCGGCGCCGGGGGTCGAGGTGGGAGTTGCGGTGCCGATGGCCGAGCTGACAATGTTGGAGGCGGAAGCGACGGCCGAGGCGTCCGGGTTGGCTGCTACGGCGGTGCAGATCTCGGGAGCGAGGGTAGTGAGCTCTGGGGAAACTTTGTTAGCAAATTGGTCCGGTAGCACAGCTAGTTCTTGGGTCACCTACTTCCGATATCGTCCTGGGAGCAACCGGACGAGAAACCGATGCAGCCGGTGATGCTAGAAATGAAGGACTCCTTCTTATCCCCGCAGAGGCAGGTAAAGTCTTCGGCCGAGCAGCCGGCGCTCTTCGCGGAGCTAGCTAGACAGCTCGCGGCGCATGACGGCAGCTGCGAGACGAGGTCTGGGAGAGATGTGGAGTTGGACGTAGAGTTCTGAGCCGCAACGAAGGCAGCGAAGAGCGACAGGGTGACGGCGGAGAATTGCATGTTTGCGTTGTACAGAGTTTTAATGTCTAAAGGTAAGGTTTCGTATAAGGAATTTGGTGTTGCTTGGGTTTTTCTTATTTTTCTCTGGCCAGCCAAGAGTTGATGCGACAAGACAGACGAACGATTGGGTCTTTTCTAAGTTGTGTATCTGTGTATTTTGGTTCAATGCGAAATGCGAAATGCGGAATGCGAGATGCGAGATGCGAAAATAGCGAGAGGTTTGTTTAAACAAGACGATCAGACGACTTTGCACGAGAAAAAACACAATGAGCAAAAAAAACGGCCCGTTTAAAAAGTTTGATTTGAATTTACTATGACAAAAACAGGAACAAGAACGAGCTGAACGAGGAACAATGCTGAATAGTTGTCCAGGTGTGCAGTGTTCAGATGTAGGCAAAGTTGGTAAAGTGTTAAAGTGACAAACGCCTACAAAACGTTTAGCTAAGGCGGCTGTGCATCGCTGTGCAACCTGCTGAACCACTAAATAAAGTAGGCTGTGTTCGCTGTATCCATTATTTTATCCATTAAATCCCATCCCATCCATCACTTGTAACTTCCAACTTCTTACTGTTCGCACGATTTAGCAATGATTGGCACGGATTAGCGTCCACGGATCGAGATGAGTGGACAAGAGTGTTTGGAAAGTGGGTCTCAACCCGGTCTTGGCGCTCGTATTGAAACGCTTGCCGATTCTCGTCAGGTTTGATGGAATCTGGTTGACGTCACATGTCAATTATGTACTTCGTAACAACCCTTACAACTAATTCTGGTGCCTAGCAGCTCGGAAGGTTTTAAATATCTGGCCCACACAATCTACCCCACTATCTATGGCTGACGCGAGCGATGTGGCTAGTGTTTCCGATCTGTGGAATCTATGGCGGTGCAAATGATTATCTGGAATTTGAAATGATGAAATTTAGATCGGAATCACCAAATCGCATCTCCTGCATATCATTCGTTCAGCCTCAATACCACCCTTGTCATTGTCAATCAGATCATCTTGTGTTAATGAGTATGTATTTCAAACCCAACTCGAATTTCCCAATTCCTCATAGGATGGAAGATGGGAATCTGGGCACTCGACACATATCTCCATCCGAATTTCCCAATCTCCAATGCGGGATTCGTTGTGGCTGCGTCGTGGATAGCAACCAGCAACATCTAGATTAGCATTTTCGCATGTTGGGGGAAGGTGATCACCATCCACAACATTTTAAAGTCCGCGTGAGCAGCGGTTAGGTAGCACGTCATCCATCCCACCTATTCTCACATACTTATCTACACATTTTGGCCTTATGAATCCCTTTGACTGTTAAATACCGTGTCCCCAGGGATCGCGGCCATCTTGTCATGTCTCTTCCCAAATACCCGGCCGGCTTGGGAAGAGACACGGTTGATCCGGTCATTTCTACATCGTCTAGTAATTCGTTCGTCGGTGGCGATACCTTAGATATCGAATTATCAGATTTTAGTTCAGTAGAGGCGGCACGTCCATCCCTTCCTCGGCTTTCTACTAAAATGTCTTATCAACCACTCACCTCCGATGACCCGGATGAGCAGAAGAATTATGGATCCTTAAGTCCGACACCTACCGGCAGTCCCACGGCTCTGCTCGGTGAAAGTCTTCGGATCGAGGATTCCGTTCCGGATATAGAAAATCCCTTCCTAGACACGGAAGCTGCAGAGTATTGGAGACAGGTCTACGAGAACTGCCAGTACGAGTGTAGACATGTCTTCAATCCGAAACTCGAGTGGTCCGCCAAAGAAGAAAAGGAACTGGTCCGGAAGCTCGACTGGAAAGTCTGCTTATGGGCGGTAGGAGACCGCCTGCGTGATCCATTTTAGCAGCTACTTACTAACCTTATATCCCTATCCAGTGCGTGATGTTCTTCGGATTGCAAGTAGATCGCGGCAATCTTGGACAGGCCGTCTCCGACAACATGCTAGATGACCTCGGCCTGGACACCAATGGTATGGATCTATGTATTCAGATTTTCTCTTTAAAATTTCGTGATTGTGTACTTTGATTGAATCCTAGATGTGCTCCGGGGCCATATCTCACTCTGATGCCTACCAACACAGCGGCCTTGCTGATTACCTCCATCTAGACTACAATTACGGGCACTCCATCTTCCTAGTCTCATTCCTATTTGCTGAACTACCTTCCCAGCTGGTGTCGAAAGCCGTGGGGCCTGACCGTTGGATTCCCATGCAGATGGTCTTGTGGTCATTCGTCGCCATTTCACAGTGCGCCCTAACTGGTCGGGGATCATTTCTACTGACGAGAAGCTTACTTGGGTTCCTCGAGGTGAATTTTTCCGCGAAATAACTTTTCCCTGATTACAGGTCTAATCATATCTGTTTAGGGGGGCTTTATTCCTGATCTAGTGCTCTGGCTTTCATACTTCTACACGTCACGGGAGCTCCCAATACGCCTGAGCTACTTCTGGACGACACTCTCGGTGACAGGTATCGTGACATCTTTGATGGCATTTGCACTATTGCATTTGAGAGGACTTTTTGGCTGGGAAGGCTGGCGATGGCTGTTTCTGGTTGAGGGGTTTATTACTCTGTGCGTGGGGGTGGCGTCTTTTTTCATGATGCCTGCATCTGCAGTACAGACAAAAACCTGGTTTCGCCCGGGTGGCTGGTTTACAGAACGGGAAGAAGCGATCGTCGTTAATCGAGTGCTCCGGGATGACCCCTCTAAGGGAGATATGCACAACCGTCAGGCATTGACGCCAAAACGACTGTGGGAAGCCTTAAAGGATTACGATCTATGGCCTCTATATGCTATTGGTCTCTTTGCATACGTGCCGCAGTCGCCACCGAAGACTTACCTTACTTTGACCCTTCGATCTCTTGGATTTAGCACCTTCGACACCAACCTCTTAACTATTCCAGCAGTAAGTTTTGTCAACATCAGTGTCACAATTTACGCTCGCTAATTTAGGTATCTTAGGATGTATTTCATATCTTCAATTTAATCTTACTCACGAGGGTATCTGAATGGCTGAATGAACGGTCTCTAGTAGCTATCGCACAGCCTCTTTGGACACTGCCTTGTATCTTCGCTCTCCGATTTTGGGGTGGCGTGGTTGAAGATAGATGGGGTACCTATGCGATTATTGTCACGCTATTATCCTACCCGTATTGCCGTACGTGTTTGCTCTTCATCTCCCACCCCCGGTGTGAGTCGATTTAAGTTGACATGTCACTATTTAATTAGATGCGATCCTTGTCGGTTGGTGTTCTAAGAACTCTAACAACGTCGGTACACGAACAGTTTCAGCTGCATTATATAATGTAGGTCAATCTATCGACGCCGCAAAGGAGAGGTGCAGCTAATACGTCACCACAGATGAGCGTCCAAGCCGGAAATGTGTACGCCTCGTATATTTACCGTGATGATGATAAACCAGTGTATCGACGGGGCAACACAACTCTTCTAGCAATTAACCTAATATCCATCCTTATATTCCTACTTACAAAGCTCTATTACGTCTGGAGAAATAAGCAGAATGAACGCGTGTGGAACGCGCTGACAGAAGAGCAGCAAGTTGAGTACAGGAGGACCACTAAGCTCCAAGGCTCTAGGAGGCTTGACTTCCGGTTCGCCCACTGAACGCCCGACCTCCTATGGCGACCTGGACAAAAGCAAAAGTAATATAGGAACTCCGGGGCGGCAACTTGCGGCCCATTCGTCATAGGTGCCGTTGGTGTTACACAACTCATGAATTGCTAAAGAAGTTGCCCTTTTCGTCTAGTCCCGCATGAATTCAATATGAACTATAGTTGTGAACATTCGTTGTTGCTATGGGCACATCGACTTACTTACCTAGATAGGTACCCTACTTAAGCCACTATGCAGCTTGCCGTTCATTTCGCCTAGGAAATGTGTCATGGGACTATACAATCTACCCGTGTTTACATTTCCTATAAAGTAAACATCTCAATACCTACCTACCTATCAACTACTTACCATTCCCATCCGCTACAACGTGGGCTCACGATCGATATCTCTCTCAACCTGCATCTGTTTAAGGTATTTCCATTATCATATATCAACCATAGTCCGTGATGAAACATGGAGAAGCTGTCAACGGAGACATTGAGCTTGATCTGCTCATTACTGGCGGATGATGAAATCTGCCAATTTCGTCTTGTTTGTAAGCAATTCGCGGAAGTTGGCAAGAAATACATCGGCACCGATATATTCTTGAGGATGATAAAGGATGACCTCTGTGGCCTGTTAAAGCTTTCTAAAAAGTCAAATGTTTGTTCTAAACTCCAAACACTTCACTATGCCCCGGCCAACTTTCTATGTCCACCCAACTCCTGTGAGATTCCTAGGCGGTATCTTGAGGGGCTTTCCCCCGGAACGATTAGAAACCGAGGTCCGAAAGACGATCAACTTTTTGGAGGCGAGACAGCGTTGATTAAACGACAGGAGGATCAGCTTGATGTCTTGAAAACTGAGTACGACATGGTTTCCTTGTCGTTTTCGCTTCCTCGATTGGAGCGTCTCCAAAACATATTTTTATACTTCGGCGAGGAAGGTCAATCCGACAACCAAACACACGCCCACGGTGCCGGAACTCATCATCTAGAAATGATGTTGCAAGTAATCTCTGACTATAACATCGAAATAAACAGCTTGGCTCTTTATTACCTAGATTGGGATTTCTTCTACGGGAAAGACGACGTTGAACTGCGCGAGCTGTTTGAACCAATCGCTAGCCTTGAGCGCCTAGAACTCGTACTGAACGACACGCATGAGAGCCAGTATGCATCTGGCGAGGAAGCCGCATACGTTCGCCGTCAGAACCGCATGCATCGCGCAGTTCTTCGAAAATGCCTCGGCACTCTCAAGAAGCTTCACTCTCTGAAGATATCCTGCGGACATCCATTTCCCCTGTGGAGCACACTCATCACGCCATTCACCCAGATCGTCTCGCCAGGCTCCAATTGGGCAAACCTCGCCTCACTCCAACTCTCCTCCATCTGCTGCGAGAAGCAGGACCTGATCAAGTTTTTCCAGCACCATAGGTCGCTCAGAAGGTTATGTCTGAGCAACATGGCACTTAGGAACACCTCGTGGGCTCCCGTGTTGGCCGAGATCCGGAAGAAGCTGTACCTGACAGCCCCGTGCATCTGTGGGACGCTTATGGGTCGTCATGAGAAGGGCGAGAAGGAATTCTACTATTGCAAGATGCCTGCGCTCAACGACGTGAACAAGTATATCGACCGAGGCGGGGAGACCTATCCCGATATGGTTTGCCCGATCAATGAGAGAAGCGGAACTGACGCCGAGACTGTGGTTGTGATACCATGAAATCTTGGGCTTTGCTTACTACCTATCGGCCCGTACAATCAGACGGACCTCCCACCACACTATACGCGATTAAGGTTGGTTCAGTGGATACACTCTCAACGGTACAATGCCCTATACAGATCTAAGTACTTTTTCGACCTTATATCCTCAATCTTGCTGTCGTTTTTTAGTACATAGGCTTATTATCAATAATAAGAGTAACTGATAGATAGTTTTCTACCTTTTAACCTACTTGGTAAGCTTTTGAACTAGTACTACTATTAAGTTGCCTATATTAAAAGCCTACAGCATACCGTATAACGTAAGCGACGGCGAGATTAAAGATAAACAATTAAACGTTTCTCTTGGTCTAGACGTCTAAAGGATACTTAGATTTATCAGAGCTTTGTACTGAAAAAAAGGTATCCACGAGACTAGCCCCGGTTTCGTATAGTGTGGTGGGAGGTCCGTCTGATTGTAGCTGATGTCCGTCTGATTGTACGGACCGCTACCTATGTACCACAAGGATGGATGTTGGTGATGGAAGAGGATCATATATGGTAATCAGGCACCTGTATGAATGGTTAAGTGTGCATGTATTTATTGATTGATATAACGATAATGATACTACTTCAATTGAGAATAATTATTTTGATTATTTCGAAGCCACTACTATGACGAGGATCTCAGCTGCACGCTTGAATGGAAATATCTGCATGTGTATACCTAGACCCTCAGTATCACTGGGTTCTATATTTACAACAGAAAAATAAGCAGTTTAAGATGAAAAGAGTGGCCTGGCTCGAGCAAACAAGGCTATTGGTTCCTTATGCCTCGGCGGCAAACCGTCTCCATTTACCATCGACACGTCTCGGAGCGCGTCTTCTAAATCAGGTCTGTGCAAAAGAGCCTTGCCCCGTCATCGATGAAATTTTGAATCTTGTCGAAAACCCACCTTGGATGCAATATCTTCTTATTAACGAACATGGATCGGCCGTGCTAGCAAGCCTAGGCTGCTCAGGCAGCGCAGGGTAAACAGGGCGGCTCTTTTTAGATCCCTAGCTCCAGTGCTTGGTAAGACCAATGCGGCTGAGACGACTGGATTCAATAGACCATGGCAATTGAAATTTCAATCGATTTGAAATTTAGACGTTCATAAGGGATGTTTAATGTTCGTTTTATTCTAAGTAGTTATTGAGATACTGTCGCAAAGACGATATCAAGGGCAATTGATGAAGAAACACAGTAGAAAGAAAAGCAAGGCCGTTTGTTAGATTGATATTGGTGATTCAAACGGGAGAGGCCTAATTCCGCCAAAATAGCCTATCGTCGCGATTGTTGTATTTTTTCGGTGTAGATAAGCTTCACATGTCATTTGAATGTCGTGTCTCAAACACAACCACAGCAAAAGTGTAGATATGTAAATATCATGTGAAGAAATACTAGGCGGGTATAATGACGTTTTGCTTAAGAAAAGGGAAAAAAATGCAATCGAATTGAGATCGAGCTATGAATTTCCAACTCTAACCCAACTTGGAGATGAAACGACATCGTTCTTGCACCAGCTCTGCACAGCTGCACAAGCAGTCAAGCCTGTTGCGGACCGAGAACTGCGCTAACCCGGAATGGGTTATGCATCGTACGTTGATTGGTCGGCGCAAGACATCGTAACTTCCTTGGACGTACCTGAACCTGCCGTTATTGGCCAAAGATGTGCGCTTGGTTGTCGCCGTAGCAACGGGTTGCAGCTGCCGTCAACAATGAGCTACGCTACCCCGGCGACCCTTCCCTGGAAATTCGCATACTATTATGTGGAAGCTGCATTCAATATACTATCTACAAACTACAAACTCCTCCCGCATACATCAAACTTTCAAGGTTCCCTACCTTTTTTTACCTTATCTTGCATACCAAGATCATCAATCCTAGAACCTTTATCCACTTTCACATCTGCTTCTGCTAGTTTGTGGAAGTCAACAATTCAAAGCTTCAAAGCTTGAAACCTTAGAGCTCTCTAAATCTTCTGAGAAGACCGTCGAGAGAGACTAACAAACTCACTTATACACATTTTCATCCGCCTGATCAAGGCGTTACTTACAAACTTCTAGTTTTCGTCTGCCAAGTTCGTCTGCTGCTGCTGAGGACAACACAATAATCCAATTGCCCGGCCTGACTGGCTTGCGCTGCGTGAGGTAAGATAAATATCATTTTTGATTTCTAATTGTTGATTCTCGACCCGTGACTCCCAATTCATTCCTCATTGACTCGACAATTCGAATCCTATGGCTAACGGATACCTGCAGTTTCGGAATCAATTGATAGCCCATTCGGCAAACCAGGATCTATCGACAATGGCCTCCCATCCGAACTCGACTCCAACCACAATGCTGTCCCATCCGCCCCGAGGCGGTCTTCAGGCCCGAAATCGACAACACAGACGACAAAATTCGACACCAACAGGCTACGAGACGATGAAGATCGCGTCTAACCTGCCCAACAACATGCATCTCCACCATCAACAACGGCAACAATCGCGCATGGCCCATCGCCGGGGCATGAGCTTAGATACACGACGACAACAACACCACCAGATGCAATCACCGACAGTACCACAACGGCAGGAATTCCAACCGGTAAGTAACGCTACTAACAATACAGGATCAATCACATCACAGCATGTGCTGCGAGAAGCGCAGCAGCAACGCATGCCTCGCCCGGGCCCCCAGCAAGCATACGCGAACTTGGCAAGCGAAGACAACTACCTCATGTCCCCCCATGGGACACCGCAAACCCAGAGCTTTGACGGACAAGGCTTCGGTAATCTCCCAACCCAGCAGGAAATACAACTAAGCTTAGGAATGTATAATGGACAGATGGATGCCATTATGAAGAAGAACCAGGAGAGTTTCTCCGGTAACATGACAGCGTCTCAGGACTTTGACCACTTCCCGTCTAGTGCCATGTCCACACCCACTTTCATGAGCTTCCAGGACAGCCCTACAGGAGGCCCTGGCTGGATTTCGGAGGGAGAGACTTCTAGCACTAGAAGGAGCTCCCGTCGAATTAGCAATGGAATTATGGACAGGGTTACCAAATTCGAGACTTTGGGACTTGAAATCCAGAGACCTTTAACACCTCCTCGACAGAATGCCACAGGTAAGCATTTTCCCTATACCAGGTTACCAATATGGATATGGAGCTGACCGAAACTAGACTACTTCCCACTTACCCCCACCGATACACCGCATGATAGGACCATAAAGCATGCTCAACCGCCTCAACCCCAACGATTCTCAGAGGGTTACGACGAGTCGATGGAAGAGACTGTCAAGCCTACGAGACAATCTTCGAACCGTCGATCGCGAACAACCTTTGATGAGATGCGGCAAGCAGCTGAAGCCCAGGTTTCGATGCCCATGCCAAATAGATCCAACACGATGCCTCTGCTTGAGGCATTCAACCCACCCTCAGACCCAATGGCAGATTTCCTCGATATGAACAATATCAACAACAATGGACTCAGGATTGACACCGCCTTCGATGGGTTACCCGCTTCTTCGCAATCCTTCAGCGCCAGTTCCGACCTTTCCGGGCACTCAACGCCTATCACCCCACACATGAGCGAATTCAACGGCTCATTTGACTACAAGCCTGATCTGCGTTTGCCTAACCTAGAATCTGATTCGCAGACTGGTCACGGGTCATCGTCGACTGAGAAGCCATCTCGCCGTCCATCTCCCCATCATTCTCACCATCGTCGTAACGAGTCTATAGCTAGTATTGCTAGCGCCGCTAGCATCGCCAGCATCGACATCGAGAAGACCAAGACAGCGACGGGAATTACGCTTGAAGACATTCATCAGTTCATTCAAGGCCCCGATCCGCGAGACAACAAATGGACCTGCACCTTCGAAGATTGTAACAAGAAGTTTGGCAGGAAGGAGAACATCAAGTCTCATGTACAGACGCATCTCAATGATCGTCAGTACAAGTGTCCAACCTGCCACAAGTGCTTTGTTCGACAGCACGACCTCAAACGTCACGCGAAGATACATACGGGAATCAAACCTTATCCTTGTGAATGTGGCAATAGTTTCGCTCGCCACGACGCGCTTACTCGACACAAACAGCGAGGAATGTGTATCGGTGCGTTCGATGGCGTAGTAAGGAAGGTCGTGAAGCGTGGGCGTCCCCGGAAGCATCGACCCGATATGGAAGATCGCAAGGATAAGTCAGCTCGTACCCGCAAGAAGAACAAGTCAACGTCGTCTGTATCGTCATTTTCTGGCTATTCAGACACCTCGGCGGGCAACTCTCCGGAGACTATCGACCAAGATTTTGGTATGTTGGACGATATCATGGATGTCTCAATGGGAGGAACAACGATGAACCCATGCTCTTTACAGGGAATGAACTCGTCCTCTGCACCAATGCCCAGTCTCGCCGGCGATACGCCGATAAGCAAACATTCGCCATCGACAACTAGTGTGCACTCGTACGTCTCTCAGTTGTCGCACATGTCGCTCCATCAGGAACTGGCTACCGATGCGATATCGTCGCGGCCGGGATCTCCGGCAAAGAGTGTAGCCAGCCAATTCAATGAGCTTCCGGAGCTTTCCCGGTCGTCTTCGCCGCCATCCGGTAATCGGTACTTTGATGCCGAACCGAATTCCAGTGGCACGGACCTTACGATTAGCACTGGTATTGAGTCGGCGAATATCCCAAGTTTTGTTGGGATAGGTGAGAATGACGATGACATACTACTTCAATTCACCAACAACGATTCGATGTTGATGCTCAACCCGGATGCCAAATTTGACGAAGCGTTTGACGGCGTCGATATGTTTACCAACAATGACGACTTGTTTTTCGGCAGCAACTAAGGTCACCCGATACCTATGTTAGCTACCTCCAGTTTTTCAGCCATATACTTATTCGAGGCTCGATCTTACTTATTTACCCATATACGGATTCTATTTAGAAAGAAGCAGGACAGACTAGACCGGGAATTTAATGAACTTTACGCTCAGGTGTAATAGCTTGATCTTGAGGGCTCGAATTCGGCATCGCTCTCGTGGGTCAGGTTTAAAATCATGTACGATATTGTGTGTGGGATTATCTATCTATCTATTTATCTATGTCGGTACGACGATATAGGGGTTTCGGGCGAAAAGGATCTATCTCAGGGAGGCAGGGCGGTCGTTTCGGCGTTTTAGCGTCGAAGTAAGCTGACCGTCTTTTCCGGTCTTTTATTAATTTGGCGGCGGTGCCTCGTATACTCTTTTCTCTATAGGAACAAAATACCATCGGGAAGTAGTCACAAAATTGGGTTTTTCGCTTTCGTAGTAGATTATAGTGGTAATATCAGTGGTCTTTGAAATGATAGTTCGTACTTTTTCAAGGTTAGTACCTACCTAACGTATCATTCCTTCGTTTCTTACCTTGTAGGATTAGAAGGTACATCTTAATTGGGCGTTCTGTTGGCTTTGTATATCAAGCACATAATCACAGATCGAACTCCATCTTGTACTGCTATGAGTGTCCTATACCAAATATCTATGATAGAATCCATCGAGATCCATGCTCCCCTTTCTTTTGTGACTAAGTGAATTTGGTGAATTTTGGTGAAATGATGAACGTCCACCCTCACAAGACTGGTGACCTCCAGGGCTGTAATACGGCTACAGTAGTAGCTAATAAGGCAAGTTCTACCTAGGTACGTAGGTCCTGTTCACCTTCCTAGAAGGCGTCAGGAGGCGGATGATATAGAGCTTCGATAGGTCAGGTAGCTACAGCTAGATTCCCTGTACAGGGTCACCTCCGTCGCTATTAGGTACATCCATTAGGGCTAGTCCCGCTTTTAACGCGCTGCCGTTCCAGCTGCCCCTCTTTATCCCCAATTCGGGCTTCGCCCACTACTACAACTTTCTTCAACGAGAACGGCATATGTCTACAGGTTCCTAAAATCCTAGCCAGAAGTTGTTAGATATTACTTCTATGCCTTCAGTATTCGTCTTCGACTATTCTTTTTTTGGCATGAGAATCTTGGTCACTTTCAGCTCTCTAAGCTTCTCGTCACAGCATTCACGCACCTAGGTCAGCTCTTGTCTTTTGACAGAATTCCGGGATGTATACTCTCACTAGCATCCCATATATAACCTTCCTCTATACTCTTGGCAATACTCCTGCCGTGAGCTTGACCAGGGGTTTCCCACAAGGCATAGATGCCGATATCCTCCAGCTAGGATGTGGAGACGTCCGCAACATCCTGTTTACGTTGTATACTGAGCAAGGTTTCCGTAAGTATTTCAATGTTATCCTCTTCCCGATGCGAACCTTCCACATGCTAATGTTTGAACAGCATCCAGAAAGCTTGATATCACGAGTTGCGACTTCGAGGCCGTCGTTATAGGTAAGCAAAGCGTGTTAACCCAGCTAAGCATACACTAATATCAATGCATCATATAGCCCGCAATGTTCTTCTTTTCACCCTACTCCTTGATGGAACCAGTGCAGATGCTGCCTGGGATATTTATTTCCATTTCCGCATCAATGAGGAATCGAACACTCTCATCAAGGACCAGGCGCAAAAGCTAGTGTCTCTGTCAAATAGCCTCGACGATTGGAGTGCTGGGCGTTATGGATCGGTGCTTCGATTCTGCGATACATACTCGCTACATCAAGTCAACCAAATCTGGACTAAGTATGCCTCGCCACAACCAAACAGCGAGGATAGCTTCAAGAAAAACTTGCAGGTCACCGAAAATCTCAATAAACTAGTGCATGGTAGGTCAGATGGCCAGTCTGGCATCATCTTGACTGGTTTGAGGTCCGCAGCTCCGTTGTCGCTCAAATCAGTGGACGAGATCCCTAAAGTTAGAGATCACTTTTGGAAGCACGGCACGTTTGCTGAACAAGCAACTATCCCGAACCCAATGTTCACGGCCACATTGTCTACAACCACCCTTCTTCACTACGGAACAGACCCTGTTTTGGGATTCCATCTCGCGCCCGCAATCGCGAATTTGGCCCCAGAGTCCCCGCTACTTCCCGAGAAAGACGGTGACAAAATGATGAATGTCGTCAGAACAGCAAAGACAGAGTTCCGTGCGTGGGTTGCTGCTTTTCAAAACACCCCAGAAGATCGTCTAGTTCTCAGATTCATTATATCCGATGCCTTATCATTTAGCCATACTCTGCAGGCCTTTTCAGCTTCGGAGGGTAGCTCGACAAACCTATATCGACGACAGCTCGATGTAGCGGTCGTTGAATTCGATTCTAAAGACTATAATAAGGCCATTTCAGCACCGACAACATTTGATGTCATCGATACCTCGAATTTAGCTGACCATTTAGGTGCACTGAATCTACTAGTCGCGACTGCACCTCTCTTAAAGTCGTCGGCAAGCTCTACCTTGTGGGTAGAGACGTTGATAAAAACGGAGGAGACACGAAAGCGGCAATTTGACACTCTTCTTCGTGGACATACACCGACAGTTTCAATACTTCTTGGGCTTACTCCAGTTGATTTTTGGACAAATGCAACATCAGTGTCTTATGTGGACGAGTTGATGATAAACCATATGACCACGTCGGATAAAGCCCAACAAGCGCATTCGCGTTTGGCCTGGAAGTTGAACAAGTATTTCTCACAACACCCCAGCGACTATGGGGTCTTGAATACTGATCCACATGCACTCGCCAAAGCTATATTCCAGCTTTACACTCAATTATTCGAGAATGAAGATCCTATGCGTTATTCAACCAAGAGAAGAGCTCAAGATCTCGAAGTTGATACATATTCGCACTTCCACAGAGGCAGTTTTGCTACACTGATCAAACAAGTTCAAGCAAGTACCTCTACGGACTGGCCATCCTTCTGGGAGGAATTGATACGATTGATAAACCAGGACGATCAGAATAAAGTAACACTGCGGAACCTTTATCACCAAGAGCTGAGTACCCAGTTGCATCTTCGGGGCTTATATACAGAGCCATGGCTAAATGATCACATAATAAAGTCAAAGTCCAGTCTAGGTGGTTTCAATGCCTGGAAGAACATACCTGAAGTGGTGTGCTTGACAGTTATAGTACCAAGGAAACAGGTTGCTCACCTATATAGCACCGACATGAGCAAGATCAACGCACCGACGCTCGAAGGCATTCTCAAATCGACGGATCCGTTCGGTTGGCAGAACCTATTCGCGGATGTACATGTCGCATTCGGGCAAGTCAAGACAACAGGAAGTCGTGAGGCCGATGATTTTTCAATAACCGTTCTACAGGATCCTCTCAGCTGGCAAGGTGACTCCCCTTTGGTAGCTTCATTCTATGTTCCGTCTTCCGCTCTACAGGTCGAGCCAAGAGATGCTAGGGTTGGTCTTAGTGTTCAAAACACAGCTATGACTATCTCAACTTTTGAACACCTCTTGCCTTCTATGATCGTCCACGCAACGACTCTGAGTGACACCTCCAACGTCTTTGTCACCAAATACGCGCCGGGAATGTCCGGATATCCTTTCGCAAATACTCTGAAGGGTTCTGCCGCGGGGAACAGCGCAGCCTTAGTTAGCGCAAATGCCTCTACGCTTATCACGGCCAATTTTGAAGACGGTGAAATCAAGACGATATGCGGCCGCGTTGATTTCTCGAAGTCAAAGCAGGGAAAGAAGCTCTTAACAGACCGGGTACCGATTGAGTTAGAACAATCATCGCCATTTAAGATCGATCTTAACTTTGGCGACTCGGTTCTAGTGTGTCCTGTTTCATTTCCTGTCCCAGTTCTAAAGGAAACAGCGAAGACTCGTATCGCACGCACCTCGGCTTACGTTGAGGTCATCGCATCCTTTGCAGATGCTCTTACTCCGGGGCCACTATCGTCATTCATTTATCCCATGACGCTCGGGGATGGCTTCGTACCCATCTTTCAATATGGACAGGTCAATTTGGACTCGCTTCCGATTCTCAACATGGAATCATCAAGCAAAAAGGAGAATTCTTGGCTCACCACATTGACTTCATTTCAGTTCTCTGCCCGCGAACGGGAATTACGGGATTCGACTGAGCCTCCTACCTTACGAATGAATTTCAAGGAGACCCTCTTCTCTCTATTCATGCTTTCATCCGGGCTTCAGGGTGGGCAAACCGGACTTTTCGCTTTACAGCATCCAGAGAGTGGCAACCAAATGCTGATCTTTGTTCGTTCTATACGACTCAACGGTGCCGAAGGTTCCGTCGTAGCGGACGCTGCGGTGATCCCGTTCACCCGACACATGGTCGAAACCGGAGAGATTGAGTCATTCCTATACATACTACGAGAGTTGCAGATCTGCTCACTCACCGTTAACGACGAAGAGCTCGTACTCTGGAAGCACGTCCTCCCCGCCCTCGCCGAGCGATGCCGCACGTGGAGCCACGTCAAGAAATGTGAGTACAAGAAACGCAAAGTAATACCTCTCAGCACGAAGGAAGGAGAACCGTTAATGTGCAGCTGCGGCAAGGGCAAGCTGCCCCCGGGCTTCATCAACCTCCCCGACTGGGACAAGACCGCGTCGAAACACGCGGTGCGCATCGCCATCAGCCCAATCTTCTCAGTTCCGTTTGTGGAACACATAGTAGATTGGAAATTGGTCAAGGCGCAGGACGCGACGGACTTCGGGCACGCGGATAGGTGTCGCAATTGCAATGCCACGCATACGAAGAAGGTGGGCGAGTTGATGAAGTGCTCGAGGTGCAAGGAGGTCTTGTATTGCTCGCCGGAGTGCCAGAAGAAGGACTGGAAGAAACATCGCATGGAATGTAAGCCGCAGGATGTGGCTGGGGCGATGCAGGATCTGAAGGTCTAGGTGGGAAAATGGTACTGACTGGACTTGGACGGGTTGGGTTATTGGGCCGGGTGAAAAGTGCGGTTTGGGAGGGGGTCTGGCGTTTGTCTAGTGTTGGGTTCTTGTATGTTGTTGACAAAGGCCCCCTACTTTTGAGGATTGGGGCTAGGTTGCCCGGGCCAGGTAGATAGCAAGACTTTTGACTCTCCGCATTCTTGGTGTTGAGGTGTTATGAAAAATAAGAAGAGTAAGGAGAGTATTCCCGATATGTCGCGACGAGAGTATTGGCGGATTAGGGATGTGTTTCCGAATCCCACGGCGGGTAGAAACGCCAAGGCCCCGAGCTCATGGCTCAAAGGTCGTATTGAGGGTGTATGCTACCTCTTAATATGCGATACTACGTTCTGGTCAAAATAATAGTGTTGGTACGAATGACGTGATGGTGTCTAGACCCGGGAAAGGAGTTGTTGACTAAGACCTGAGTAAAAGACTCAGGGGATAGGGATGCCGGGGATAGCTATTCACCCCCTATATCTTAGTAAATGACGGTTAGAGCTTAGGGAGCTTGGCCACTGGAGAAACACACCTAAAATCAGCCCTGGAGGCCTGAATCCCCTATAAGCTATGAGGAGCTTAGCGCTGTCCAGCACTATGATTCAACAGCGATTTGATAATGGCTCTATAACAGCCATGAATATCATTCTTGAAAAACGAAAGTAATGCCTATAATACTAAAATATGAGGTCGTTATGAGCTGTTGTTAAGCCGTTGTTGGTAAGTACCGAAGTACCGTCTGCGGCGGGACCCACTTATCTCAACAGCATGGAGCCATGAAGCTCACCAACAGCCAAATAACAGCTCCAAAAACCCACCTCCTGCAATAGCTACACTGCGGTTCACACGAGGCGCTATATCTCAAATTGATGCTCTTAAAATGCAGGATTGATTGATATAGGTCTCATATATTTTATCGCAAGGTAGCGAGCTTACGTTGGGAATAAGCGTTCTAGTACAATACAATTAAGGGACTTTCAGGGCTCCCTCAATGGACCCACTTAATCCCCTATACGAATGCTCACCAGCCAACGCCAGTATACCAACTTGTCGCCAGCAAGTAGTATCTCTGCCGTTGTGGATCAACTCATGTATCACTTGACGCCTGTGAGCTATAGCTCGCACTTCTTACTATATGAAGCAGCTGGAAAGGAAAAGGACATACGGAAAAGGTCTTCTCCTGTTCTCGCTATCAGTGAGCGATGGAACGAACCCAGAAAATTCGATGCCAAGAGGGTCAACGGGATCAAGCTTTCACGATAATATAAAGGATCTCACCATACCATGTGGCATTCGAGCGAACCGTGGTTGCTGCTCGACATGATCCGTTTAGCCTGAAATTACCTTGCCTCTCACGGGTCTATTCTTAAGATCCCCAATCTAAGTAGGGTTGACAATGTAACGTTTACGCTCGAGGCTCCCTATAGACCCGGTTAGTCCTTCTCGTGACAGCATCAAGTATGTGCCAAGACCACAACACCACTATGACGGCATACACGAATATTGGCATATAAAGAAACCCTCCTATGAAGCTAAAGGCTTATTTTTTATGACTAAAATCAGTCATCAGTCCATCTCCGGCGATGGTGAAAGATGTCTCTTCTCCAACTCGGCAATTCGGAGATCAGTCGCAGAAGACAATCTAGGTTCTAGCCCCTATTCACAGTGGCCATGGCTGATTGGACAATATACTTAAACCATTGTAGCCATGACGTTATGGAATTGATTAGGGATATAGTATACATGGAAAGCTACTACCCAGGGATAACTAACAAGTCCCCAGAACCATGAAGTCAAATGTTGTTCTTGCCTATCTAAGCACATTTCTTCTCGTCACTAAGGCGTTGAAACCTCGACCACTGTTTTCCGACTCTATTCGCCTTAGCCAAGATGACATCGGCGATTTCTCCGCCATCGATTTTGGTGATGAGACCACAGCATCACGGTATCAAGTCGCCGACTGTAAGGTCTTCCCGGGAGATGAAGCGTGGCCGTCCCTAGAAGAATGGGCTTTATTGAATAGGACTCTTGGCGGTGCTCTCCTAAAGCCTAAACCAGTGGCCGCCGCCTGTTACCAAGGATCTGATTTCAATCAAGCAGAATGCGCATTCTTACTCAACAACGTTTCTTCTTCACACTATTGGCTTGACGATCCTCTCGTCGCATTGACGCAATGGTCTCAAGGAACCACTTGTCCACTGCTTTCAGATCCACAAGGAAATTGTACGCGAGGGGGGTTTCCGGAATATGTTATGAATGCTACTACCGTGAAGCACATTCAAGCAGCAGTCAATTTCGCCAGGAACAAAAACATTCGTCTGATCGTTAAGTAAAGCACCTCCATATTCCGTACGCGACTTCGTGACGTTGGAACAATCATTCTTACTAATGCCACGATATAGGAATACCGGGCATGATTTTGGCGGAAGATCGATTGGGGCGGGATCCCTTAGCGTCTGGACCCATCACCTCAAAGAGATGGAATTTATCCCCTCGTATAGTATCGGACAGTATACAGGGATGGCTGTTCATCTTGGTTCCGGCGTGGAATCATGGGAAGAACACAATTTTATGGCTGACCACAATATAAGTTTTGTCTCTCCCGGATGTGGAACAGTGGGCGGAGTTGGAGGCTGGATGAGTGCGGGAGGCCATACCACGATCACTTCGACGTACGGACTTGGAGCCGACCAGGTACTTTCTCTTGGAGTGGTAACCGCTTCGGGGAGATTCGTGACTGCGGATCCGTTCACCAATACGGATCTCTTCTATGCGATTCGTGGTGGAGGCGGAGGTATGATTTCATGCTCCTCAGAATCTCCTAAAAAACGTTCTTGAATTAACGATTTGCACAGCAACGTACGGAATAGTGACTTCAGCCATATACAAAGCATACCCACCAATCAGCGTAACCTCATCTAGCCTACAGCTCATGCTCTCGCCCACCAGCGCCCCAGGCCCGGGCGTAGTAACCGACGCCGACACCTTTTGGCAAGGAGTAGGTGCCTACTACCGCTTCGCAGCACAAATCCTCGACGCCGGCGGCTACGGCTTCAGCTACATCTACCCAGGCGCGAACAACACCTTCCGCTTCACAACCTCCTCCTCCTTTCTCGACACCACGCCCTCCACCGTCTTCGCCTTCATGCAGCCCCTCTACACCACCCTCACCAACCTCTCCATCAACATCACAAACCCCACCATCCGCGGCTCCAGCATCTACGGGTCCCGCGGGGTCGGCATCGGCCCGGCACCAGGGAACACACGATACCGCTCCCGTCTCCTCCCCCGCGCAAACTGGGAAGACGATACCCTCTGGAACACAACCCTATCCGCCATCCGGCGCGCGACAGAAGCAGGATTCGTAAACGACTTCTACTTCCACGGCACCCTAACCTCTCCCACCCTCTCCGCCGCAGGCTGGCCCGCCAACACCACGTCTGCCGTGAACCCCGCGTGGCGACAGAACCGCATGCACGCGATGCTGATGGACGCCGCGCCGGCCCAGTCCGCGGAGCGGGATGCGATGTTCAGGGTGTACATGGATTTACTGCGCAATGCGTCGCCCGGGGCAGGCGCGTATATGAATGAAGGGGACCCGGGGGAGCCTGATTGGCAGCAAGCGTTTTACGGGACGAATTATGGGAGTCTGTTGGAGGTGAAGAGGGCAAGGGATCCGTGGAATTTGTTTTGGGCGCCGACGACGGTCGGGAGTGAGGGATGGGCGGTTAGGAGTGTGGATGGGTATAAGGAGTCGCAGAATGGGAGGTTATGTCGGGTTAGCGAGGGAGGAGAGTAGGTAATAAGGTCGATCGGGTGTGTCTGATGGTTACGTTTTTTATTATTTAGGTAGCTGGATGAAAAGTAGGAATTTCACGATGTGTTGAATAAACCTCATCAATAAGTCGTGATAGTGTGAGGAGGGCGACGACGAGATCAGCTATCCAGACATCTCCCAGAATAGATAAAATAACCCTCATGTAACGATCAAGTAGAAGTTGGGAATAATGCGCATCGAAGAAAAACTAAAAGATGAAAAAAGAAGAAGAAGAAAAAGAAAAAAAAAAGATCCACCAGACGCTGGATTTGAACCAGCGACCCTCGACGGTACACTTCGTCATCCCTGGTGTAGCTTGTATATTGACTGCCATCATACCGGCAGGGGGGATTGTCTCCTCGCACCCAGGGCTAAACCTCGTCTCAACCGCTACGCAATGTCAGAATGTGACTTGGAGGCAACCTTCAACGGCCATACCTGGTGACTCTATTTTTTCTTGTCTGTTGTAGTTGTAAAGTGCTATATATGCTTAACAATCCGCAGGCAGATAAGCCGTTATCAAATCCGATGTACAGCCGGGAGTACCTCAGGTTCCGCATATACCTCTTAATGCGGTGAGGTGGGAGATGATTCTTGGTGTTTATGAATATGCGCTTAGGCGCTCATTGTTCACCGGCTTCAGATGCCACCCCGATACTTATGATTTCTACTAGATAATCCTATCTCCTTGAAGCTTTAAACAGCGATCTAAAACATGATTCTGAATTACATTGGGCTGACTTTTCCATAATCAAGTATCGACTTTCTACCAGGCATACCTACCCGTCCATACCAAACTCGTCGTCATCACCATCACCACCATTCACATCGCCACATTGGAACGCACCAAGGATTCATCGAGATATGATCATCTCACTTCAAAAAAGCATATTCGTATTTTCTAACCAATAGCAGAGAGTCATCGCAGTATACATACAAATCGGGTAACCCAACTTCCTTGTCTGGGTAGCCAACGCGGGATGGCAAGCTGGGTATGATCGGTATAAGCGACGTCAATATCCAGCGTAGCGGACCGCCATTCATGCATACCTAGGTATCAGCTCAGCCCTGAGGTTGATCGCTATGTCCCAGCTCTCCTATGATGCTGCCCCGACCGCAGTTTCAATACCCTTTTGGCAATCCACCGCGCATAGCTGAGGGTCGCTGAGTCTCCCAACGGCAATTATGTTTGATTAGTCTACAAATCGAGGTCTAGCACGCATCCTTGGCCACTTCCATGCCATCTCACTAGGATGAAGCTTTAGAATCAAATCTAAATAGTATATACCATGGAAGATGCCGTGAGGACAGAAGAAGTTTTGTATAAAAGATCCGCTCCGTCTCTCCCTATATTGTATATTCCACATCAACTCATCACGAGCCACCTAATACCATAATAACCCTTACATTCATTGAAATTTCCTTTTTATTTCCTTTTATCTAAGTAACTGTCTTGCCCATAATGTCGGCCAAGGTGTTGCTCGCCTCGGCGTTGTTCGCAGCTCCGCTAATGGCAAGTCCCCTATACGGAAATGCGACCATCCAATTCAAAGATTGTCCTACCGCATTAATTCCTTCTGGCTCCAAAGTGAGCTGCGGCTATCTTAAGGTGCCACTGGACTGGGAGAACCCGGGCAAAGGCATGATTGATATCGGGTTGGCCAAGCTTCCAGCAAGAAAGCCGGAGGTATGTACCCACTGCAGCTACGACTTGACATCTTGTAACTAAAAGTTCATAGAGCCGGATTGGCAACCTCTTCTTTCAACCCGGAGGACCTGGTATACAAGGTACATTCATCATCTCTCAGGCAGCTTCCGGTCAAATGAAATGGGGTGAAGACATCCTTGATCGCTTTGATCTTATTGGCGTCGGTACGTTATATTCAGTTTATCTCCCTTCAGTTTCCTCAACCAGGAATTTTATTTCTATAGCTTAATTCACTCGAGTCAAGAATACCTTCTAACGGTTATGTCTAGATCTCCGCGGTACTGGCTTGAGCAACCCCATAGATTGTGACCCGGACATATACAATCAAGTACTACCCGTATACCCCACGACCGATGCCGAGTTCGCCGCACGGGTCAAGCGTAACAAGGCTCTCAGGCAAAGCTGTCTCGATAGGACGGGTATTCCACTTGTCGATTACATGGATACGGTCTCTATCGCAAAGGATCACGAAGCTGTTCGGGTAGCTCTTGGTGGAGAGCCAATGAATTGGTTCGGTACCTCTTACGGAACACAGCTCGGGTCTCAATACGCAGAACTCTTCCCGCATAACATCCGTTCAATGATGTTGGACTGTGCCGTGTCCTTATCACAGGCAGAGGTTCCAACATTCGCCATAGCTGCTCAAGCCGTCGATGTCGCATTCAAGGGCTTTCTATCCTGGTGCACGCAGCAGAACGCCACAACCTGTCCCCTGGCGCACTACGATCCCACAAAGTCGTTGGAACAAGTCTGGCTGGACCTCATGGCTCGAATCGAAGAGAAGCCCCTTGCGTGCAGCGATACCCAGGCTTGTGTATTAGGACCACAAATAACCGTCGACCAGGTCCGCTCGATCACGTTGAGTCTCAGCTACGGCGAATCTTTCTTCCCGACCCTTGCTCAGGCCATCGGTCAGGCTTTGAACCAGAACGACGCAAGCGCTTTTGCTTCACGCTTCAGCCTCCCATCAGACACCAAGACCGCTTACAACAACTCATTGCTATACTCTAACACCGCCATCGTATGCCAGGACTGGCACCACAACGACCAATCGGCCCTGGATATCAAGTTGAAGCACACACTAGTAAAGACCCACGCGCCGTTGATGATGGGCTTTTCCCCGACCTACCGCGAGTTCGAGCTTAACTGCATCGGCTGGCCTGCGCCTAAGCGCAACCCGCCTCACAAGATCTTGATCCCGCGAACGCCGAACATGCCCACGATTCTGATGGTCGAGTCATTGCGCGACCCGGCTACGGCCTTGGCTTGGGGCACGCAGCTGAGAGAGGAAATCGGCAGAGACCGCGTCGTGATGATCTCGAAGAATATGACGGGACACTCGGTCTACGAACAGCCGGAAACCTTCGGTGGTGAGATCGCGGACGCGATGGAGCAGTACCTGCTTACTTTAGCTTTGCCGGAGGATGGGAAGATTTACGAGTCTTAGGATCCATAATTGGCTAGTGACGTGAACGTTATACTTCGATCATATTGTATTTCTACTAGATTTTTTATTTTGCGTTCTGATGCAGTTGTTTATAGACTTTAAGAAAAGGGGTTGCGAAAAACGGTACCTTACATATCATGTTCATCTCATCATAAGCTCCAGCACGTGGCAAGAACGCGTCTTAAACGTGCCAGTTTGACGAAGCATACGATCATGACGTCAGACAGAAAAAGGGGCTAATTCAAGATTAGAAGAGTATAATCTTATATCCGGTTTATCTCCGATCACGTGATACCCCTATTCTTGACATCTCAGCTTTACTCTTATTAATAACATCAATGGTCAAATTGAAGACTAGGGATATTAGTTCTTTTGGAATAATACTCATTGAACATAAATCGGGGCAATGATCAGATCCAGGGTATATTAAGCATATAAACATAGCATTCTCAGGGAACAAAGGAATCGTTCTATAATAAAGAAGTATTCCTTTCGTGAGTTTATTTCTGGCTCTGATACAGTGCTTTGTGGTAGATAATAACACCAATTCAGGTATACCTAGTCAACATAGAGCCGAGGAGTATCGTATACTATTTTTAGTATGCTACCTAGGTATATTAAAGCCAAACGTTAGCTACATATACTTTTAGTATCACATACCTAGGGACATTCCGAGTTGATGGTCTATCCCATAAGCTCATGTGTGAATGTAGGTACAATAGCATTGTTAATCCTTCCTTCGAGTCTCTTGTCCCTTTCCAAACAATGTCTTCGGCAGGAACACAATAGGTTAATGGCTTTTCGATTGAAGAAAGCTGTTCCAAGCTACCAAAAGAACATGCGTGCAAATATGTTTATATATCTTCAACCAATTTACCTACGATAGGAATATCACACTAGCCAACCTGAAAGCTACAAGAATATTCTCACAACCTCTTCCATCCTAAAAAACCATTCCCGCCCTCCGAGTTATCCAGCATCAGCAGGACTTCTCAAGTAAGTTAGTAGCTCATCTTAAAAATGGTCAACATGCTAAGCAACATCGGGGTCCTCGTCCTCGCGACTCTCCCCTCAGCTCTGGGTAGCACGTTGAACGTGCAAAACAACTGCCCCTTCCAAATCTTCTGCGGCGCTGCAAAGAACGACGGGACATTCAGCCCTGGCGTTCCAGTCCCAGGCGGTGGTCACCGGTGGACCTCGCCTCTTCCCGCCAACGACGACAACATCGGAAGCGTGTTGAAGTGTGCCAATAACGCTGGCCTGGCCAAGCCGTTCCAGATGGAGTTGGCACTCCAGAACGGACATTCTTGGTTCGACCTGTCGGCTCTTGACGGTGACCCATTTATTGGTGTGTCGCGTCATGCTGAGATCGCCGGCCAGTGTGTTCTTGACTGCCCGCCTGGATCTGTTGCTTGCGAGTGGCCGATTCAGCCGGACTGTCAGACTTCTGAGAATGCTTGGTTGACCCTTTGTTAGACCAAGAGTGATTCCTTTAAACAAATACCTATACGTGATGTAGTGATGTCTACACAATAGACAAGTGTCTAATATACCGTCATTGTAAGATACCTACACTCAACCTCGGAATATCCTTTAGGATGTCTGGTAAGTTCACATTATATCAACCAGGTTAGTATAATAGATATATATAATTCAGATTTATATACCATATTCGTTTGTTGCAATGTGAAATTATTTCCAATTCTGTATAAACGTTTCCCTGTAGTGAACGATAAACTTGGAGGGCAAATATAGAAGTAGAATGTTATATACTAACATGCAAATTTCCAAATAGTCATTCAAATCCCACTCGTCGTATCAACATTGAACAGCATTTAAAAACCTACTTCATGACTTTTACTTATAACCAGAGTTCATGTCGTTTATTTCTAGCTAGGCCAAGGCCAAGACTTGTCTTTGTCTATAGAAGCAACAGAGTCTAATCGCCTATATAAATTATCTCAGCTGCTGCTATTGGGGTCATGCCATGGATTGACTTGATATGAAGCTCGGCAGTATTTATAGGTGTCTGCTTCTTTGTGCCATATTTGATATTTATATCGTTAACACCTTAAATGAGTGAATCCATCTACAAAAGGCACCCAGCGATTACTTATGACCTACTCCTTTATTATGAACAAACCATTGAGAACTCGAACGCTCAGAGCCTCTGAAGAAGGAGCATTGGAAGTTCTACGTATAAAGTGCGCTTAGTCAGCCAAAAGGGGTACAAAGTTAGCCGGTGATGTATTTCGAAGGTTCCATGTATCATCATCTGGCCAAACACAACAATCAATGAACCCAATAATGATAATTGCATTTATTACGCCATTATCTGAATAATACATCAAGATGAATTTTCGCAAGGTCATGGAATTACGCTCCTACGAATCTACCCATCATCCATTGGGAACAACTACGTCATACTCACCATTAGAAAGGCTATGATATCCGATGCAGACAAAACGTAGTTCGTCAATATGGCCTTGACTTTGCATCTACTTGGTAGGATAACCTTACTTTATGAATGATGCAGAGCAGTCGTTGCCTACGCATCCTCAAAACTACGCGATCTACGATACTTACCCAAGCTCTCCGATCGACTATTCTGCCACAGCCTTCCAGAAAAATGTCGTCGACGATTCCTCCGCCAAGCGGAACCTCCAAAACGCACTTCCCACAAGACTCATCTCTTCCAGGTGAACGGTTCGAAGTGCGACAGACGCATCCCACAGGGGACTACACGCCGATCCCATCGAAGTCGTTTCCGCTCTCGGCGTCGCGACAAGCACTCCTCGACGACATCATTGCCTTGTACGAGATGAAGCCGACGGTCGCGCGCGTGCGGCGGTACACGCCGGATTGCGTGTACAATGACCAGTTCGTATATGCGGGTGACCGGTACAAGATGGCTGGACAGTGGTTTGCGTTGCCGAAATTGTTCAATGGCGCCGAGAGCCGGGGATATCAGGTCGTTACTAACGATCGGGACTTGATTCAGTTTAGACATGAAGAGGTGAGCTGATAATCGGCGTGTGGACATGATTTGCAAGGTAACGTGCAGAGGGCTGACAAATAACTAGGCGTGGATGTTCAAGATCATTCCGAAGACGGCTGTCGTTAATGCTCTCGTTAGCTTGTCGTTGGACCCGGCCACTATTGATAGTAACTTCATCCGCGTCAAATACCACAAGGACCAGGCGAATGACCAAGATTACTCGAATGAAGGGCTAGGGGCGACATTTAAGAAGTGGCAGGCGGATAATGTCGTCAAGTATATGGACAGCCCTGAAGTTAAGGAGTTTGAGGCTGATAAGGGAGCCGGAAAGGAACCGCGCCCGACATATGGGAGTGGTGGTAAGGAAGGGGATGCTCCTGTTAAGAACCTATGAGCTGTACACAATCTACACGACCTGTCGTGTCTGATTAGTTATTTCGTACGACCTGTGGGAATATGATTATTTGGTTTGTCGTCGATGTATTACTAAATGACTGATTTCTTGGACGGTGGGGGCGGGCTGTGCGATTGTTGTGGACCAATCCTGACAATATAATAATTGCATGCTGATGCTGACTGTTCAATATTAGATCTCGGAGTGATCTCGAACCTTGAGTAAGACGGATTTATCGAATTTGCTCGTGATATATGCAGGGCATATAAATGATTGTTGAGGAGACTGACAAGACACTGTACAGCTGTTACACCCGGCACTTAGACAGCCAGAACAGCTCACCGTATAAACATGGTACGGTACGTAACACAAACAGATACTGTGGAATCGGGCAGTCTCGCTTCTAGGCTGTCTTGGCAAGCCTCGTAATTTCGATCCGATGGTTCCAAATGTTGAAGGAACAATTCCGGACGACCCGTCAGAACGGATGATCTTGGCGGCGGTTGGCGCGCGCCACGTCGAAATCCGACTTCCAAACTTCACCTGAAGATGGCACCGAGAAGATATTGGAACATGCAAGAAATAGTGGATGGACGGGTAGGTGGGCGATGCTGGCTAGTGTACCTGGATGCCATTCACGACCGGAAGTTGATTTCCAATGATGGGACCAGTTGACCGGAGAAAAAAAAAAAACGAAGAGTTCGACTTTGAGCTTCGAAGGAAGCGTTGAAGCTTACACTTGCATATTATCGAATGAGTGCAAATGTTTATGAATATTACACATCTTACATCTCGCTACCCGGGTTGCGGCGACTTCGGTCAACCCCATCGAGATTCGTAAATCGTAAATTAAGCTAGGATACGTTTTGGGAATGGCGTGGACAGTGTTGGCAGTAAAGGTCCCGACGATTTATGAATCTATGGATCTGGTGTTCGCATGCTATTTTAAGGTGGCTATTGCTGAATGGAGAAATTTTTCGAATAAGCAAAGCTATGTTGGGAATGTATGTACGCAAAAGGAGGATTTAGATGTCTCTTTGAAACGTGCTGTTGGTTAAAGTAGTGATTTGTTTCAACTAGACATAAAATCGTTCTAGCTGGAGTCAGCAATAGGTTAAAAACGTCGTGACCTACCTATACAGGTAGATACCAAATCCTTTCGTCCACCGGATAATCGATCGTGCATGGCGGTTGGGACCGTTAGAACCATATGGGTACAATACTCGAGCTTGACAAAAAAAAGGAGTTGCAGATTCAGCTGGCGTGCTTGACGTATGTAGCTGTTGAAAAACCTGAGATTTGAGTGGAATATGGCCCGAGAATAATCCAATTCCAAGAAAATGTCCGATATTTTTCAGGGTTCAAAGTACCGAACACGAGTAAAGGACCAATAAGCTACGCGAGGGGGTTGATATAGAGCGCCGCAAAGTGTACAGCAGCAAGAAAAAAAAAATAAAGTGCAGCACGGATAACGCCGCGGAATGCAAAGCCTCAGCCTCGCTCATGCATTATGCAAGCCATCAGGGCAGGGAGGATAAAAACTTGCTTTTCTTGCTTTGCTAAACTGACTTTCTAACAGCATCATACAGCGTTCGGCGCTGTATTCTGAATGAGGAAACAGAAGCTGCAAGAAAGATAACGACTTTGGGTTGTGGATGAGTCTGTGAGTAAGTAGTGTGAGATATCTGGGTATGTATGTAAAACCTAAGCTGTTCGACAGGATGCCTGGGATCGCTTAGACAATCTTGAAGTACCTAGCGGACTGTCGGTCTGTTTACTTGTTGCGTTACTGGTTACTGATGTCGTCTTTAGTTGATGTTTGCGTCAACTTCCAAGTTGAATCTGGTCGTCATCTGGCGGTCCGGTCGACCCAAGTTGTTCTAGTCGAGCCGATGATGTCAGGTATGCATATCTGGTACCTATAGTAAGAGCCAGAAGTGCCGAGGGTAACACTATAAAGTAACACTATCACCAGGGAACAAAAACTTCATCGTGGAAGCATCTGAAGCAGCTTCGTCCCCTTCTCGTACACCTCTTAGTCCTTTTAGTCGCTGTTAGTCCCTCAAAGTTCCCCTCTAGTATCTAAATGCTACCGACGGCTGTCACGGTTTGCTGCCGTGTTTCTTGTTTCGAGTCTCGCTTGGCACCTTGGCGACTTGGCACGCCGCCATGTCTCTTGATACTTAATCCTGCATAAAAAGGTCACGTCGCAATGTCAATCTGTAGATCTATGCCTACGAAATAGGGTCGAAGCTGTGAAATCGTCATAAACCAAGAGCCGTTCGCATCTGCATTTGTAGCGAATGGTCGCAACCAATTTCAGTTCGAAGATTTGATGATAGACGATAGGGCTATAGCGGAACATCCTGCTAAAGCTCTTTTGATTACCTAGGTGAGATTGACAATGAGGGTTGAATAGCGATCGGTGGCGGCGGAGGGTCGGGCTAATTGATGGAGAAATGTTTGAGACGAAAAGCGAAAAGCGAGAAGAATATTTCCAGCAAACCCGGCAAACATCCACCTCGGTCTATTCATAAAACCTAGATGCAGATGCACAGATACACAGATGTACTGCATATAGTAGTAATTCCAAACTGTGGTGTGCACAACTTGCTACATAACGGGTTTGGTATGTTACACAAGTTGCATAGAAATAGATAGAATGGAATAATGTCGAACAACTTGGCAGAGTATAAAAGTACTCGTCTTGTACGAAAATGGTAATTGATGATATACTTAGCAATTTAGCGCTTCCTAAGGCGATAGGAACGCCGAAAGTGTGCTGAGCTTGCTGGGGTTTGCTGGGGAAAAGTCCCAAAAAAATTCAGGAACATCAGGAACACGTCAGGTCTAGCGCCCGTCTGCTACGAACTGAGGAATCGCTTATGCGTGGATAAACCTGGTGCACGCTTGCTGCTAGCGTTGTGCAAACATTGCGGAGGATAAAATGCACATATGACTTTGTATCTGTTCATAAAAGGGAAAGAGCGACATAATAGTGCGGGACTACATCTCCTTTCTTTTGATTAAACAACCAATCAAGTGCGAGCAGCGGAGCCAGATTAGACGATTTCGAGCCATTAATTGGCGCATGGTAATTCTCGGGAAGGCTACAGGGGTTCGCGACAGCCAAATGCTAAAGTTGGACGGATTAAACTACGTACTATGCCTATCACGGTATCTACTGCAAGGTCCCAGCGGAATTTTAGAGGCCAGGCGAAGTTAGCGAAGTCCCGTTAATAAGGCGGATGAAGACGCGAAGGAAAACAACTTGCTAAATACCTATACTCTGTACCCACTACCAAACATGCTTATGATGGAAGGAGGCGGGGGAAAAGAACGCAAAATGTTGAAGCTATTTTTCATTGCACGAGAAGGCAGAAAGGGAAAAAAAGTGGCTAGATGAAGACAATTGTGCGACGACTCTATGAAGCAAATTTGATTGAATTGTAGGGTACCTGGGTATGTACCTATTAAGGCTGGTCGATCATTAAAATTTACAATCTACAAGTATCTTTGTACCGTGCATGTGTAACCAGAATACACACGGTCCTGCCTACTTAGACAATTCACCCCCCTTCCCCCCTAGTCCGATGCAATTTCCCATCCTCTCGCTTGTAATTCTCATTTGAGTAAGGACCGTGAGAAACACGCCGCCTATCGAATTAATTCCCCACTTATCTTTATAGCCATATATCCACCCTGACTTGAGCTGCTGGCCGTCGCTGGGCGATTGCTAGTACTTGCCAGTAATTGCCCAGAATCTTGTTAGGGAACAGGTAGGGAACGACTGCGACCTAAGCCTACCGCGCTGGATGTAACCACTAATAGGTCACCAGCCAGTCATCGACCCAATCACCTCGCAAATCACCCACAGATCACCCAGTGCGGAAGTATCGCAAATATTGCAGGTACTACCCGAAGATACGAAGATACGCAGATACGCAGATACGCAGATATACGCACCTGCAGCCTTTTTTGAGAGATAGCAGCGTCAAAATCAAGCCAAATACAGGTAAGTGCGAACGACACTTTTTTGATGTACAACGATACATACAATAATACAAGGTGGATGTACCTGGGCAGTTGACCGGGGTGTGCTGGGGGTGTCAACTGGGTGCAACAGCCAGGTTCTGGAGCGTCTGTGTTTCTCTGCGCAGTCGACCTAAGAACCTAAGACCCTAAGACCCAAAAGTCACCTTTGCATCTCGTGTCTCTCCTCTTTCCCTCCCTTTTTTCCCCTTCCCGACCTAACCCCCCCGACCTGCCCATCTCCTACCCGTCTAGCAAAAACATTCTCCATTCCCACACTCTTTCAGTTACTCAGGCCCAGTCAGTCCACTCGTTTCCCTCGTCCGATCTCGACGTGTCTCTCGTTTTCTTCTGAATTTCGTGATTTTGTTCTTTCCCCTCTCCATCACCATCACACAAACACCTTCCATTACCTTAGGTCCTTTCCAATAGGTCATCGTCATCGGTGATATTGACCTCGTCAACTTTAGTAAAAGGGTAAGCAATAAACCAATCTAACCAACTTCACTATTATTCTCCCCATCATCGTCATCATAATCATCAACAACAATATAAACACCAAACATCGTGTACATCGTACATCATCATCATCACCATCCTCTCCGATGCACACCGATCGACTCATGTGTGCTACGTTGCCGAGAGCATCTCCTACCTTCACCTCGACCATTAGACACAATACTTAACATTCCGACAATTGTTCAAAGGAGATTTGGTGGGCGGCGATTTTGATGAACAACGAATTCTAACAAAGATTGATTGATTTTAGCGCCCTATTGTTTTTTTATCACGTTCCTTTTAACCTTCTCGTCATTTCGCCAATCCAAAGAGCGGGAAGAAGGAAAAACGTGTCGGCCGTTAAAATTAAAAGATACCCGACGAGAAACAATAGTCAAAGGAACGCCTGGTCTTCCATCTATATGAATTGGACCGCGTGATCGTCAGCTTTTGATTCCCGAAGCCGAGTTGGTCGATGATAACCGAGACGCAACCGAACACGATACGATAGGAAATCTACTACGGCTTACTCCCTAGAGGAGATTGAAAGCAAGCTTATTACTTGATTCTCATTCTCTCTAGTCGTTGATCGGGTTGAGAGAATTGGACTCTTGGCTCCATTAACATTAACATAACTAATTTTCAACTACGTTCTTGCGATACCTCTTGAACACTTTCACCATGTCTATCCGTCAATTTACAGTCGCGGCCGTTCTGGCCCTCGCCACCCTTTCCGCAGCCACCAAGGAGAAGGCCGCCCAAGATCCCATAGTGGGCACCGATACCGTCCACGGTTGCTACAAGTCGGTTGGAACGATGACGCATCAGAACACGGACAACTTCAACTCACAGGGTGCTTGCGCGGGATTATGTCGCTCGAAGAACTTCGTCGCAGGCGCCTCTAACGCCGAAGACTGCTGGTGTGGTGATGAATACCCCAACAAGGCTGATCTTGTGGACGATGACCAATGTACCGAGCCTTGCCCTGGTTTCGGTGACGATGCTTGTATGTGACCTGCGATCTCTGTATCTCTATTGAATAATGCGACTGACTTTGAATAGGTGGTGGTCTTGACACCTACACTGTTTACAACACTGGAAAGCGCGTATCTGTTGGCGAAGCATCTCAGCCCGGCTCTTCTAGTTCATCTAGCACTTCTTCATCCAAGACTAGCTCCGCCTCCTCGCCGGCTAGCACATCCGGTATGTCTATATGTTTGCAAGTTATTTGGGAATCTGCTGCTAATTATAATGTAGATACCATCGAGACGATCACCGCCTCTTCTGACCCAGACAGCGGCAAGTCAACTACTAACGTGGCGGGTATCGCTGGTGGTGTGGTCGTGGGTGTTGTTGCCGTAGCTGCTCTGCTTGGTGGTGGGTTTTTCTGGATGCGCCGAAAGCGAAACGCTGAGATCGAGGAAGAACACCGACGAAACGCCGCTGTCAATGCTTTCATCAGTGGTGGAAAGCCTCCCTCTAGCAGCGGTGGACTTTCGATGTCGGACTCTCGCCTCGACCCTGTTATGAACCGACGAATGAGCGACGGCAGCATCGCCGACAACCAGGATTACTCGCGGAGAATTCTGAGGGTACGTAATTCTCATCCTGATATCTCGCTTTTTAAATGTTGGACTAACGCTTTTCTAGGTTACAAACGCTTGAAAACCCTCTCGCATCGCAAATATCACGATGAACGACTTCCGCTTTGTAACACTTTTTATTCACATCGGCATTGACGGCGTTTCTGGTGGCCATTCGTCATTGGATGATCGATCGGACACGACGATCCCAGGCGTTATTTATGTATTGAGGTGTACGGAACAACATATTGGGTCACAGTATAGGGCGTGGCCGTCAGCTTAGATCTTACCGATGAATCCCTCCTACGCCGTCCTCTCCTTTTTTATTTTGCGCATGGTCCGACTTGGCCGCGTCGGCCGTGTGCAATTCGACATCAACTTCGGAATTCTCGCGAGATCTACTAGGGCCCGAGCCCAATTGAATGAAAAACGAGGTGGGGTGGTGAATCACTAGGCGACGATTTGCATTACAAACCACTTTGCAGACGTGAGATAGTTAATAGAAGACCAAGCCGAAACTTTTTTTTGACATGGCCTTCGGAATTTTTAAGCAGGAATGTCGCCTTGACTTGTGCGCGAAGAGTTGTGATAGGGAATTAAGGCAGCCGTGGTCATTGAAAGGGGACTTTGCTGTATATTATTCAGGTAGTCCGAATGACTATGCATTTGCTTGTGGATGCCATAGTAGCTTCTTGGAATTGTTATGGCGCAACCGTCAAGTGACGTATTATCCACTCCACGTTTGTATTATGATCCTTGGCCTCTGGCCGTAGTATATCTAGATATCTAGCCTACCTAGGTAGTAGTTAATTAAAGCAGAAAATGTTCGTGTAAAACCCTCCAGGCTAAGCAGTTTCCGAATGACTTTGTTTGAGACAGAGGGAGGTATAGATGAAACAACGGGTTAATTGTCGTTGACGGGACATATTGTTATAGACTTATACTTGTAATGCTTCACCTTTCGGATCTTGGAGGGCTTTTTGACAAGATCTTCGAAGGGGTTTTCTAGTATAAGGTTTTAGAGGTTTGGAAGGGGGTTCCGAGGGCCGAACGAAGGTGTCATAGGAACCCCGGATTCGGGCAGTGGCCCGGTTGGGCTGTTAGGGCGCCTCTCGTGGGTTAGGTTGCGCGACCTCTTGGAGGATGGAGGACGGTCGATCTTTGCCTGCGCGCGTGGCTTTTCTCGGCTCGGACGTACCGAATTGGTTTATTGGATGCGCTGGGTCGTGGTAGATCTTTCGACGACCCTGGGAGGAGTGACGAGGGGATCGTCGGGACTGAAACGGAGAGAATGAATATCTTTAGGGGTCCTGGCTTCTATGAGGTGGGGGCGCGGTTTAATGGTTAATGTGTGTTGCTGGGTTGTGGTTGGGAGGATGAGGGAGGGATCAGAGATGAGGGGAATTGAATAGCCGCCTGACCGCTAATATTGTGTAGAGGGGCCGGCGCGGTGGTACTAGTATATGACGATGACGATGCGATGGGAGGGTTTGATGATGGTGTTTCGATATGCTTGTATAAAACCTGGATGAGGTCGATGTTGAATTATGTAATCTTATAAGTGTGAAGTACCCTTGTATACCTTCTTCAGGCGTTCTTTCCAGATGTAAGTGGTCAATGCGTCTTTTTGCTTAGTCACGTGTTCTCGAGAATTTGGGAAAATGTGACAAGGTTGGTTCAAGGTTTGGAACTTGTCGCGTTAGTCGATTCTGATTCCACAGTCGCGACTTCAATTCACTTCAATTCATTCCAACAACAGCTTTCAGTTTTAACGACAACCGCGTCTTGGAATTAACGTATACGCTTGCAATGCATTAAGAATTTGAGTGGATTTATTGATGTATTGAGTTTTCTGTTGCACTGTCCTCTACTGATAGCAGACTCGTTGGTAATAGCTTCGTTTGAAGCTTTTGCCTGCTTCTCACGATGGCGCCTACTACCGTTCCTCGTGTCCGACGGACCGCGCAAAACATCCAATACACGTATGTACTCTTACCTGGAGATACCAATATCTGATGTGCTATTGGGATGGTGTTATCTAATGTATACTGCTCTACAGATACAACCTCACTCGTCACATCCATGCCGTCCAGACCTACCCAATTCTCTCTCCTCAGGGCGCTACCATCCTCATCTACGGACACGAAAATGGCGTAACGATAGTTTGGCGCGGAGGACGAAAGTTCAAGGCCGAAGTTGTTAAAGAGGCGGAGCGTGGACCTACGGGTAAACAGAACGGCCAGCCTCCCGAGGATGCTGTCATGGTCATCGATTCCGACGAGGAGGATGCCGCACCAGCAAAGGGAGCAACGGCATTTGTCGACCGGCCACAATTCGAGGATGATGTTGACGAGGACGCACCTTATCCCGAAATCGTTCAGACGCTTGACCTCGAGTTCGGCACGGCAGTACACCATCTCGCGGCTTTGCCTCTTACAGCTTGTACGGCGGAAGATGCGACCTGGGGAGGTATGGAGATACTAAAGGACAGGATGGTGTTTGCTGCTTCCTGCGCCACTCGTGAAGTCTTTCTCATTACTTTACCGCTCATCCCACCCTCCCCCCTCAGTAAGGCTAGGGCGGAGTTACAGGAGAGTCTGCTTGCTGGGAAGGCTGGCAATGGTAAATGGGGAGAGACTATGACCCTGCTTGACGGTCAGATAAAAGGCAGCGATAGCCTAGCGATGACCGTCATTAGATCGAAAGCTGCGTTGGAACGCAGCAAGTCTACGGAACGATCGCGTTCAGAATCTAGGACGTTGCCGAGAGTTGTAGTAGCCGCGCATTCCCCTGAAGCCTCCGGCACACTGCGACTATGGGACGTTCCTTTAGAAGAGTCATCTAAGACAGGCCAACGTATCGAACCCTTCCAAACCGAATTCCTACCTAAACCTCTTACTTCCATCTCCTTCAACCCCACCCATTCAACTCAGCTGCTATGCAACGCTTCGCCGGAAGCTGTTCGGATATACGACTACGCACTTCCCTCTATGCCGCCCGATGACCTATCCGAAGGCCCGTTCCCGTCTCAGGGTTCTTGGCTCATCTCGTTCTACCCTCCATTTTCTCGTCCCTCTTCATCGCGAAAGCCGATACTCGCAGCATCGTGGATTGCCCATGGCCGTGCCATCTTCGCCCTTCTCGGAGATGGTCAATGGGGTATTTGGGACATCGATGGTGTATCTCCTCAAGGCCCGGCCCTATTCGGAAAGCCTGGGTCCGGTATTCGTGGCGACGCGTTGACGGAGTTCAACGTAACCGGGTATGTCGAAGGCACGAGTCCTCTACGCAACCCTGCTTCCCAGCGCAATTCCGGTGGCGGCTCCGACTTCGTACCTATGACCCCCCACTCGAGGCGTGATGCTCTGACAACCACGCAAGGCCCTGAGCGCTTGGCTTCTGTCAAGGGAGGTGTCGTGGTGACTTCATTACCGGCCAGCACAACTACGACGGCAGATGAGAGTATTGCTCTATGGATCGGAGGCCCTGAGCATATCTTCGTAATACCCGGTGTGCTCAAATTCTGGGATGCGCAGATGCGTAAGGGTGTCGGTGGTGGGGTTAATCTCTTCAGCGGCGCACAACCTACTCGAATGATTCGATTGAACGATCTTAGCGTTGGGCTAATGGGCGAGCGATGCACAGGTGTTGGCGCTATTGTCCGCTTCGTGGATTACGGCACGGGCGGCTCAGGTAATGAGGGCTTACCTGTCGAGTTATTGGTGTGCGGCGAGTCACGTCTGGTGATTGTTAGGGAGAGTGAGTCGGTCGTCGGAACCCGAATTGGTGGTGTGATGGGTCACCGAAAGAGATTGAGTGGTCGCGCAAAGGAGAACAGCGCTATTTCCGTCTTCCCTCGACCATCGCAACCCAGCAGTGTTGCTTACAACTTATCCGTTGGCCCCAGACGGACACTCTCGAGATCGGCAGCGGACGGTTCGTTCGAGGAGCCGTCATCGGTCGGTAATACGACACAAGCACAGACGGAGCAGCGACCGATACAATTACCTACGAGACCCAGGAGCGGCTTTTCGTTCGCGGATAGCTTGAGTGCTGCTGCGGATGTCGAGCAACAGGACGACGAGGAAGAGAGAGATGTCGAGGTCGAGATGTTGGATGTAATGCAGATAGATCGCAGACTGGATGCCATTGACAGCGGCCGAGAGAGAGGCCGTAAGAAGGTGATCTTCGACTCTTAGGCGCTCGAGAAGCAGACCCTAACTACTGCAGCACGATTGACGGGAGATGATGGGGACGATGTACGATACCGATACCCTACGCTGGAAAAGCTGAAAACTAAGGGAGTTTGGGATTGCGATCTCTCGCGGGAGGTAGTGAATTACGAATAATATTTAGGACCCCCCTTTTTTATTGTCTTCTATTTTGAGATGTGCTAAATGTGATCTTTCTAGGTTGTCTTCCTCCCATTTTTTTTTTTTTTGCTTCATCCCTCAACACGTTCTATTCTCTCACCCCATTTGCTTCCTCACTTCAACACTCCCGACAAGCCCTTTCCAACATTTCCCAAATCCTTATTTCCTTTCTCCTTTCCGCGCGGCAAGGTGGAGCACAAGGCGAGATCCTTCCTTGAAGCTCTGTAATCCATGCGGTACATCGAATGGGTCACCCTCCTTTTTTGGGTGGCCCACGTATCCCTCCTTTCGTCTCTGACAGAAGGTATAGCGGTACGCGCCAACGGTCCCTGGAGGGAATTACGGGTGGGGGCTGGGTTGGTTCGGTATTTTTATGCGAATTGACCGTTTGCCCTCCCGCTCCTCGCTGGCTGTCCTGCGTACGCAGGATGGCGGGTTTACGGGGGCGGGAGACGGGGCCGTTGGTACAATTTTTATCTTCTTTGCGGATGTGAGGGTTTGAAGGCTTATTCATGGAGAGTTCAAAGTCGTGATTTGTTCTGTTACTTGGTGGGCCGCCGCCAAGTGGTGGTTGTCGCCTTCGGATATTTAGGTAATGTCTCGTTAAGCTAGGCTTTGGATTGTGAGTTTGACTGGTACTTATCTGGTCCCTGGGTTAGCGACAACGGATTGTTATGAGAACCAGGTGGATTTCTATATAATTTGCTGTACAAATTGTGGATGTTGGGTTTGGAACGACTTTGAAGCTCTAGGAAGCAGTGGTCTGCCACCAAGTGAGATGATTAGAAGTTGATATGACCCATAAAGTATCCCTTCATCAGTGAGGCGACCACTTGGTAGTCCATCACAACATCTAGGAGGAGCAGTGATTCAGATACACATGGTTGAGTTAAGTTTGGCTGACGTAAGCAGCATAACGACGTGACTTTTAGAGTCCAGCTTCACAAGTTTCTCGATGGCTGAATTGCTCGTAGATGCCCCGCGAATTACGTATACCTACAACGTCTATATATCTAATTCTACGCCGACGTTAAGGTCACCTATCATTTATGGGCAATGTTGTGTCTTTGCTACAAGCTCAGCTTTGATGTCTGTTTAAACATATGATACAGTGTTACGTAACCACTGGACTAAATCACTGGCTCTCGTATCGGGCGGTACTAGTAAGCTTAGAAAGTCGTAGTTGAAACCTTGAATGAAGCTGAAAAAGGGGGGAAGTGGAGAAGTTGGCATGGCGTAGTGAACATGGATAGGCTATCAGGTGGTAAGGGAATTGGATATTGGCCGAGTCGCTGGTTATCACATTTATTACACGGGATCTCCATGTACGAGTCTTGACGATCGCACCTCGGTGCTTACTATGAAATAACATTTGAAGCTAGGCCTTACGACCGCTGCCAGGATTCCCTGTGAAGGAGATGTAGGTGTGGATCGCTCTACTCGCGGCTTCTGGTGGAACTCCGGTGCTCCTTCATCTCTTAGTGTGAGTGAGTTAGGAGCTGAATGGATATTGTATACTACTAGGAGTAGGCAAGACATGGAATGGTAGTCATCGAATTCACTATTTTATGTATATGCCATGCATAGCATCCATAATTCTCTGCCATGTGGCTATACCTCTTTCGGATCGCAGGTGGTGTTTTTCTTAAATAACGTAATAACCAACGCTACCTATTTATTTATAACTTTATTGTTGAAGCACCATTCAAAATATCCTTCGCAGCCTTCATCGATATCATGAACGTGGGAAGAACCGGAAATGCTCCAGGTGGTTTAGGGAAGACCGAGGCGTCGACAACGCGAAGGCCCTTCACCCCCTTCACTCTAAACTTGGAATCCAAAACAGACATAGGATCGTCGACATTCCCAATCGCGCACGTGCCACTCGCGTGATGCGAATACGCCTGTAACTTCAAGTATTCCATGATAGCCTCATCGGTACACTCACCAGAACCATCTCCTATACAAGGATGCCTCTCATCGAAAGGCCTAAGAGTCGAATCTTCGGGAAGAAGGCTCCTCAGCCTGTGCCCGAACTTTACAGCTTCAAGCATAGCCTTAAGATCCTTCTCACCGTCATCCCCCTCGAAGAAACGGAAGTTGATCTCGGGCGGCTCGAAGGGATCGGCGGAGCGTAGTTCGACTGTCCCCTTACCGGTAGAACGCGGGTCCATATGCACAAATGGAATTGTCAAGGTGTTTGGACCGTAGTAAGTGGGCCACCCGGGCCAAAAGCCTTCAAAAGCAGAGTTTAACTGCCTATGTACTTTGGAGTTAGTAACGAGATATGGTTGCTGAAAATTTAGCTATACTTACCATGCATAAATGTCTCGATCCCCGTCTGACATTGATGTCTTTAGCTGCACGACATAGGGGCCGCTTAGACCTTGGAAAGGCCTTGCAGCGAGAGACAAGACGCCGCCTTCGTAATTATCGCCGAGGTTCGCGCCAACTCCCGGTAAATCTGCTACGACGGTGATGTTGTGTTTCTCAAGCTCGGCCGCTGGACCAACACCACTAAGCTTCAAAATCTGAGGAGAGTTGAAAGTCCCGCCGGCTATGATGAGTTCTTTTCCGACCCAAGAGAAGCCAGTAGTTGTGTTTCGATTTGGATCGTACCGAGGATCAGCTTTATACACGCTAGCTCCAACAACGTAGTCGATTGACATAACGGCAGGGGGCTCAAAATCTCGGAGCTGGTCCCAAGTGATCCTTGTGAGGAATGAGTTGAGCTCGACTGTTAGTGGTAATTCTGGATTTTCTTCGAACGCTCTCTTGATATAGTTCGCGGGGGTGAATCGGAGTCCAGCAGCATCGGTGTGGGTCGCCATGCCGAAGATCCCCGTAAGCTGATCACGGTTCGGATCGATGGCATTGATGTCCCTATTCAAGAGCGTCCTCAACTCGGCGTCGGATATTGTGCCAGTGCTGTTTCCTCCTGAGCCAGAAGCTTCTGCTACAGCTTGTAGAAGAGCCGATCCGTCGGTACCATTAGTCAACCAGAAGTCGCTGCCCTGATTGCTGTCCATCCACCCCGAGAAGCCATGGCCGGCAGTCCCATTTTCTAGGTAGTGGCAGTTTTCAATCTCTTCGAAGATCTTCCGCATCTCAGCTGCTCTCCACGAGTCATCGCCCGTGATATCCGCAATATAGTCCCAGTTTGCGTCACTGGGGAGGTGCAATACGGCCGCATTGTGCGATGCACACCCGCCGAGAGTCGCTGCACGTGGGTAATATATTCCCAGTTGTTCGGCGCCCTCAGGAGGGTCAAGTCCGACGTAAAAGGAGCCATTCGTCGTGCGCCAGGTCATATGCTCGTACTTTGATTCTCTCTCCGGATCGTCAGAATGCTTGACGAAAAAATCCCATCGCGTTCTCGGGTCATTAGCGGCTTCGGCCATTCGACCCATGTTTTGGTAGACAGGGTCATCCGACAGATCGTCTCCCGCTTCTAAGAGAAGGACTGAGTGGCCGGATTTTGCTAGTTCTACTGCTAGCGGTCCACCGCCCGGTCCAGAACCGACGACTACATAGTCGTACTCCGAGGACTGAGCCGCTGCATAGCCTGGCGCCCACGCCAGAGTTAGCAACGCCAACACGATCGATCGCAACATTGTAACTACAATAAATACATCAAATTCTCTTACCTAGGTACCCAGTTATGATTCAGTAGGATCTCGTTGAAAAATCGAGTCTTTATTAGATTTCTTCCGGCTCAGTCAACAGTTATCTTCCCCTCGATCCAAGATATTGTGTTATCTCGCTGTTTTGGTAAGCCAATAGTATGAACAATAATGGACGGTCTCGACCGCGTCTCTCGCTCTACATTGCTTCTTCATTTCTGATATATTGACGGCGTAGCAAGATCATCGGTAGTTAATATCGAGCCTTGACTGAATCTGTGCAGGAGTATGTGCCTGACCCCATTTAACCGTAGGTTCAGCCGAGCCAAGACTCTTCCGTTGGCATATTCGGTGACCTAAGTATGTAAATATGAAGTTCTCCCGCGCCAGAATAGGATAGGGAATAATGGCGATGCTAGCATTATGTTTATATGTGCGATAGTTCTAGCTTGTTAAATCTTCCGGGGTTTCTCCACGAGGTCTCGGTGACAGAATATGATCGAGAATGGAGAAAAAAGATGTTGTATTGTAAGGGATAGAAAGCTAGAGGAGGAGCTTTCTGAGATTCAGATATTATGTGCCCTGTCCCCATACCCCACACAGTGCGTAACGACGCAACGCACTTTCCTCAGATAAAAAACCCCAATAGGTCTGTAACAACCTCGCAAGTATCGTAAGGAGAAGGTGGGGCTTGAATTTGGAGATGATGGATCAATTGATGTCATCTCCTTTTCTAAAACCTAATTATTTGAAGAATTGTGCATAAACAGCGAAAATGTCACGACTATCGGTAAATTGTGTTAGTCGGATGCGTTGGTCGGCTCCTAATTCGCGGATGATGAGAATAGCGTTTTGGGGTCGGCCTTTGGTGCTAAATCAACCTCGACCTCGTCATTTTTCGGCTAGCCCTCGCCGAAACATCATGAACATGGAGGGATTCACGCGAGATCAATTGATGGTAAGAGAGGAAATTAGTTCAATATGTGCTAAGTTCCCGAACAAATATTGGCAAGATCACGATCAAAAAGAAGAGTATCCGATGGAGTTTTACAATGCCATAGCTAACGAGCATTGGCTTGGTATCATGGTACCGAGAAATCGCGGCGGGACCGGACTTGGGATTTCGGAGGCGACTATGATGATGCAGACAATCACCGAGTCGGGTGCCGGCATGGCCGGTGCGCAAGCTATCCACACCAACATCCTCGCCGCTCAACCCCTAGTTAAATTCGGCAGGGAAGAGTGGGGGGGAACGATACGTCGAATCGTGAAAGGGTTATATAAGACTTGTTTCGGCGTGACAGAACCGAATACAGGCCTGGATTTAACGAGATTGCGAACTTTCGCTACAAAACAAGCGGACGATTCGTTTCTTATAAATGGTCAGAAAACCTGGGTTACTGGTTGCGAGGATGCCTGGAAGATGATTCTCCTGGCGCGTACCAAACCCATAGAGCAAACGAAGTCTCCAGACGAAGGCTTGTCCCTATTCTGTATCGACCTACAACACATTGTCGGTAAGCGCTTACGTACACGAAAAATAAACAAGATGGGCGCACGCGCAGTAAAAGCGCACGAAGTATTCTTCATTGATTACCGTGCCCCTTGGGATACCTTAATAGGGGAGGAAGGTCAAGGCTTCAATTATATCCTCCACGGATTGAATGCTGAGTGCTGTTTGCTGGCGGGGGAGGCGCTGGGCTTAGGCTATGCTGCCCTGAAAAAAGCGGCGTACCACGCACGGGAGCGCGTCGTGTTCGACCGACCTATAGGTGCAAATCAGGGGATCGCGCACCCGTTAGCGAAGGCGTACATGCAGCTCGAGGCTGCCAAGCTGGCTACATATCACGCAGCGCGACTTTACGATCTCAAACACACGGATGCGTTGACCGAGCAGAAAGAAATAAGCGTGGCTGCAAATACTGCCAAGTATTTAGCTTCCGAAGCAGCATTTACTGCGTGCGAAAGGGCGGTCCTGACACTCGGCGCAACGGGATACGCGACGGAGCACGATGTTGAAAGGTTGCTAAGAGAAAGCCTTGTGACTCGTATCGCTCCCATAAGTCAGGAAATGATTTTGAATTATATCAGCGAAAAGGCATTAGAGCTACCGAAGAGCTATTGATCGCTGTTCGTAATTTATTCATATTCGACGACGGAGAATATGAGCTCGATACTAGATGTTAATGCTGAGAAAAGGAATCTCCGCGCCGTTAACCCCTGCAATTATTTCAGGGGATTCAGGGGAAACGAGGGGCGTTTTGTATACTACATACTGAAAACAAATCGGGGTTTAATCACGTGTCTCATTAAGCCCAATACCACCTTATGCCACATTATGACAGTATAATATGACATCATCTATTTTATGCCCAACAATCTCTCACGTCTCTTACCATGTCGGCTAGACCATGACATCAATCCTCCATATCTCGTAAGAGTATGTCTCATTCATGGTATATTTGAAGCGTTCTCATTGAATTTGATTGATTCAGCGTCAATTCTGTGTTTATTGCCATTGGAGTTTCTACTTATCGTTTAAAACCTCACACCATTGCCTTACCATAGCGGCCTAGCCCTACACACCAATACGTTTGTCATGGCGACTGAGAAGCAGGACTATCAGCCATTTCAGAAGGTTCATATCTGCGCACATCGCCGGCCCAAAACATATCGGCGACATTACCTTGCTTTAGTCCTCGGCCTAGCCTCAGGGGTAGTGCTGTTACTGCATTTTTGCGGATCCAAATCTACAGCCTTCCCTCATCTAACATGGCCATCGAGAACACATCATGATAGATTCGACTTATACGAACACCTGGGACATCGTTCACCCTACTTCGTCCCGTCAAACACGCCGGAATCGTTGTTATCAGGCACACCTCCCGGCTGTACCGTGTCCAAGGCCTTTCTCGTCCATAGACACGGCAGCCGGCACCCCCACGCCGAAGAGCTGACGAGAATCCAGGACTTGTCGTATTACATCAATAACAACAGTGCTCTGTTCAAGGACCCCCAGTCTCAGCTCCCCGATGTCTGGTCTTTCTTAGCCGAGGGGTGGAATAACACTCTTAGTATCGACGCTCTGACGGCTTCCGGTCGGAAGCAATTATTCGACCATGGAGTCGCCCTAAGGTTACATTATCCCGACCTCTACACTGAGGCTGAAGTGCTAGCAGGCGACGAGGATAGGGTTGTGGAGTCGGCTAGATGGTTCATGGATGGATACTACGGTCGCAGCTCAAACACCACTGCTACTCTGAGTATCTTAAGTGAAAATGACGATACTATCAGCTGGATCACACCCCATCAGACCTGCGATAGGTGGGATGAAAAGTTTGGTGAAGACAAATTGACTGCGTGGCGCGCTGCCTACCTACCGCCTATTGCGAAGCGCATCAACGATACCCTTTCGAAGGCTTATCCTGGTGTCCGCTTCACCGAGGAGCATGTTCACGCCATGTTGTATGCTTGTGCATACGAGACAGCTGCTAATGGTATCGGATCCTCTCCCTGGTGTAATGTGTTCCTCCCAGAGGAAATCCTAGATCACGAGTATGAATCCGACCTTCAGATGCGTGGGTTCTCTGGCTACGGGCTCCCTGGAGAGATGGGGACTGTCCTAGGTAGTCTCCTGGCTAGCAACATGACACATTTCCTGCGAAAGGATGACGAACCCAAGCTTTCGCTCGGATTCGGTCACGACAAGACTATCGCAATGGGATTGACGGCGCTAGGCCTTGCCTCTGATAAGTCGTTCCCGGCTTCTGGCCCTATTGATCCGGATAGGGCCTGGCAGGCTGGGAAACTTATGCCGTTTGGCGCCTCCATGTTTTGGACAAGGCTAGAGTGCGGCAAAGAGAAAAGGATTCAACTGATGATGGACGGCGCAAATTTTGGCTTGGGAGGGACTGGTTGTAAGATTGATAAGTGGGGATCTTGCTCCTTTAAGGACTTCCAGAAGACGGATGCAGTGAAGGCAGCTCTTAAGGTCACACATGGCGACAAGAGATGGAAAGGCGTTTGTCACTCAAAGTGAACATCCATTTTGATATCGAGGCTAGGGATTAGCGACGAGATAGAACATTCATTTACGAGGAGACAGGGGTACGAGTTATGTTCCGGCAGTTTGCACCAGCATAGTACAGGATTTGGAGTTCGAGAGAGAGTAACGAAAGTCACGATTGAGTTGGAAGATTTCACGGGAATTTACTAACGAACATTTACGAATTAATGATTAAACCTATCATGTAATGTAGATCAAGAATCTGAGATGAATAAACGCCTATTTCTGATACTTCTATTTCACGATGTTATCTCGGGACCCTCTCCGACGACGCTAAGCAGCGGATATCGGCGGGCTATAGTATCCTCCACTTTACTTCCCACCATCATTAGTACCTACATAGTTATAGCATGAATAGTAACAGTAGCTACGTCAGTTCGGTAATTACCATTCAGAGCAACTATCGTTTATAAATCTCAAAAAAGCTAGAGCTCATGAACCTCAAGAAACAAGCGATAATCACCTAGCAGGCACCTCGCCTATTCCCTTACCTTTTTTTACCTGTACCTACCCCTGCAATTACCGAGCTATGAGCGGTCTCACAATCCTCTCCGACTCCGCCGTGCATCGGCTCCTCATCGGCCTCACCAAGCAAGAGATCCTCGCCTTCCAAACCACCCTGTCAACATGTCTCCGGGAATTTTCCGTCGGCAAGGAACGCCAGTTCCAGCCAGCCCCTGGCATCGTAAACCGCCCCAACGGCCAGAAGACGTTGTTTAGATTGTTCACGTCGCCTACTGCGGTCGGCGCAAAGATCATCGTCGATCCGGCGCCGACGAGCGGTGGAACAAAGTTGCCGCTGCAGGGAATTGTGACGCTGTGCGATCAGAATGGCCTGCCGAAGGGGGTTTTGAATGCTGGGGAGCTGACTGGATACCGCACCTCGCTCATCGCCATGATCCCGTATATGTGGCGGCAGAACACGGAACACGTCGTCGTATACGGGTCCGGGAAGCAGGCTCTGTGGCACATACGGCTTGCACTGGCGCTACGCGGGGACGAGATCAAGTCGATTACCGTCGTGAACCGTTCCGAGGCTAGGGCTAAGGAGATGCTGGAGAAAATCGCGGAGGAGAATGCCGCGCATTGGAAATCCTCGGCCGCGATCACGTATCTGGACCCCTCGAGCGAGGGCCTAGAGAATGTGTTGAGGAGTGCTGATGCTATATTTTGCACGGTGCCGTCTAAAGAGCCGCTATTTCCGGCGAAGTACGTATTAGGTCGGGGGCAAAGGAAGCCGTATATATCAGCTATTGGCTCCTGGCAGCCAGACATGATAGAGTTGGATCCGGCACTGGTAAAAAGCATCGTCCCCAAAACCCAGAATGGGTTTCACCCGGAGAAAGATTCATCAGGCGTCATATTGGTCGATGATCAAGATTCCGTCTTGACGCATACTGGGGAAGGTGTTAAGAGCGGGCTGGCGATAAACGACATAATTGAAGTCGGCAAGATCTTCCACCTGCGAGAACAGGAAGCTGACCCTGCTGACCCTGCTCGGAAAGAGGAGTTAGACAAGTGGCTTGCCGAGGGTCTTGTCGTGTACAAGAGCGTCGGGGTTAGCGTGACGGATCTTGCGGCCGCGGAGGAAATCCTGAAGCTGGGCGAGGATCACGATGCAGGACTTCGCCTATCCGATTTCTAAGTGACATTACCTAGTATATCATGTAAATACAAGTATATACCCCACGGGGAGCTCATAAGATGCCCAGGCTGTGTCAGCTAGACAGCCGCACCTGTCTGGGCACGCCCTACGAAGTACATGGACTATTAAAGGCTATGCCGAGTAGACGCTACGGGATATCCGACCTCCACCCCTCACGGATAACCCGATGTAGCCAAATAGCTTCAATAAAATGTGCATACCTGTCGCTAGTGGTTACAGCATCGGGAATCATTATTTGCTACGTTACTCCGTAGATTTGGATGGAGATGTGGCATGGTACATTTTGTCATCGTTGAACCCCATGTTTGGAAGCTGGCAAAGCTGAAGCCTTTCATTTCCAATAAATGTATCATTCCAATTCGTCTAATCATGGCATCCCAACAGCGCCATCTCTATTTCTATCCCATATTTTCATAACATAACGCATCGTCGTATATACCGCTATGGAGCATCCCCCACTCCCAAACATCAAGCAAGCCAAAACCACGCCCTCTCAAGCCAATTCCTCGGCACGGGCTCCCTATCCGCCGCGCTCATATCATCCATCTCCTTCTTGCCCGTCCACACATCCACATCCTCGACCCTAATTGCAAAGCGCGTCCTATACACCAACTTATGCCCAAAATACAAGACCAAGAAAATCGGAATCGTGATGTACGCGGCGAGGAAACTCGACGCGCTCCACTGCGACGGGAAGAACACCTGGAACCCGTTCGTGAGGGTGAGCAGCGTGACGAGGAACAAAGTGGCGTAGGAGGCGTAGGGTTGTAGCGGGGTGCGGAATGGCAGGGTTTTGAGGAGCCCGTTATGTTCTAGTGCCTTGCGGAAGCGTAGGTATGTCACGAGGATCACGATCCAAGCTATGAAACCCGAGATCGTGCTGATGTTTGTGAACCACGTGAACACTTGCGCGCCCGAGTTCGACACGTTGAGGAAAGCGAGGCAGCCGATGGCGAGGGTCGAGAGCACGGCGACCCAGGGGACGCCGCGGCGCGTCGTTAGGCTGAAGATACGTGGGGCTTGGCCGTTTACGGCCATGGAGTAGAGAACGCGTGAGCCGGAGTAGCAGAAGGCGTTGCCGGCGGACCAGGCGGAGGTTAGGATCGCGGCGTTGATGACGTGGTCCAGGCCCCTGATGCCGGCGCGGGCGATGCCGATAACGTACGGACTGGCGGACGCGTTAGATGTGCCGGAGAGCAGTCGATCGTCGTCGTTGGGCACGATGACGCCGATGGCGAGAGATCCGAGCCCGTAGAAGATGGCTAGACGCCAGATGAAGCGTCGTGCTGCCTTAGGGATGTTGCGCCGTGGGGCTATGGTCTCACCGGCCGAAAGCGCGATGAGTTCGGGGGAGGTGATGAAAGAGAAGCCGGCACGCACAAAGGCGGTCCAATACGCGAGAAAGCGGCCCGTATTTCCAGATACCAGGTACGGGACAAAAGCGCCGGGTGGGTCCTGCCAATAGCGGAAGTATAAGGGGTCATGATTGGGACCGCCGCCAAAGAAGAGCACGATGCTAAGGATGATGAGGCCAAGGATCGTGATAAGCTTAATACTAGCAAACCAGAACTCGGCTTCTCCGAAAAAGGATACGGCGATGATGTTGAGGAACAGGATTACAATCAGCTGGATTGCGATCCAGACGGCTACCGGAACGGCAGTGGTCCAGTACTGTAGGATGATGGCGCCGGCTGTGCACTCCGCGGCCAGGAGCATCGTATAGGCGTACCAGTAGTTCCAGCCATCTGCGAAGGCAAGACTAGGCTCAACGAAGCGCCCTACAAAATACGGGATCGAGATGCCCTTAAGCGGCACTATGTGGAACTGCAAGTCAGCCAAATATATTTTCATGTGGCTGAACTCGTGTCTCAAAAATACCAGGTCCAATTGGTGGAAAGTAGGCAGAGACAAGGAGCTGAAAAAAAGGAAAACCTACGGTACGTGACCATCTCGGCCAAGTCGTTCATCATAACCCAAACGATAAACATCATGGACAAGTACGCCATAAACAAGGGTGCCGGACCGGTGGTAGCGAGGATCGAGCCCGAACCGATGAACAAACCGGTTCCGATGCTAAATGCGCGAATTGGTTAGTAAGCCAATCTGAAAGCGCGCATGAGTGTAAGAGGTACATATGCGACTTACGCGCCACCGAGAGCCAGAAACTGAATATGCCGACTCTTCAGACCTCTCTCGAGCTGATGTCCGGAAGCGAGATTCATCTCTCCGATCCGATTCGACGCGGTACGTTCGAGCTCCTCTTTGGACTCCATCTCGGCGTGGCCAGAGTCGGCCGCGTAGCCGACATTTTCGTTAACGTTGTGTCTCATCGTCCACCTCTCTCCTTCAGCGAAGGATTGTGCGGGAGAAAAAGTTTGTTATTTCATCCAGCGACGAGTATGTCTATGCAATCCCCACAGCTCTTATCTTGGGTGGGGAGATCGTCGTCAAGGCCTGCATAGAGAGAGGTATCTGATGTAAGCAAGGCAGTCTCTCACGAGGAATGACGAGATAATAGAGAAGTGAAAAAAAAAGTTGTCAGACACGCGACTCAGCCCTGCGTTTTTAAGACAAACACCCGATATGCCTTAAGAGGCAGTGACGCAGACAGATCCTAGTGATCCCAGTGGATGAGGCAGTGGGTGTTGCCGTTCCTCTGTTCCTCTCGTCCTGTTGCATGGGTAACATGGGGCGTCGGTGGCGTCAAGGTGGATCCTCACCGCCGCTCGGCCTTCCTAAACGATGACGATCGGAGCTGATAATTGCCCCTTGAGGAATAGCCAAATGCGGAGAATGGGGATCAGGATTTTCCCACGTTATTTTAATTCGTGATGGAAGAGATAAGCCAATAAGATTAATATTCTTACCTGCAAGTAAAAACACCTAGGTGAGCATTCCGAGTCTAGACTCTGGAATCTGGAATTGGAGAATGAAACTTGAATTACCTCTCAAGGCTTAAAGCGTTAAAGCGTAAATCATAAGGCTTAGAATCAAGACTACCAACACTACCGACGTTAGAAAGTCCGGATTTGAGTATTAGCGAAGGATAGAGGCTGAAGTTTAATTCCTCCATCATCGGATGTTCGTTTTCATAATAATCAATAGTGCCAGATAAGTAAGACATTTTGTTATTGGATTAGATAAATTCATAGATAGGTGTTACTTGGTTTCTCGGCTCCGGGCATCATACAATACATTTTTTTTTTGTTCGGTATCTCAAATCGGTTTAGACCTAATAATGTTCTTGATTTCTACTTAATTTTAGCCGTGTCTATCCGAGCTCGCCTAACGCTCGGGATCAAGTCGGCAAACCTCTAGTTCCAAGGTTCGTGTAACGTCGGCTTAGGTAATCGTTCATAGGGTTGAGGTGGTCGTCGGGATTATCATGCTCGTATCAAATATGGGGAATGTTTGGGATTACAAGATGCATCATTTTGTGTGGTCGTTTCTTGCAGATTTTGTTCTGCTTTTAGCGTGTTGGGACGACCATAACAACCTAGGTGACTTAGAAAAGTTTGGCGTTTGTATGTGGGTGTGATGACGACGCATTACCCCAGTCGCTTGCGTGGAACATCCCAATAAGTAGCCCTCGAGCCCATATGCTCCGCGCTTCATGTAGCAAACGGTAACATGTAGAAATATTACCCAACGCCCAACACCTGACCTGCTTTTAAATGTGCTCAACTTCCAACGCTATCGTCGAATCTTTTGGTCCTTCTGATCTATACAAAACTCGTTGGTTTTATTGCGACTCTACCAACTATCTTACCCAAGTTTTCTTTCAAACAGGTCGCTTGAACGGGTGCGCTTCTGTGTTTAACACCCATTCGTCTAAGCTTATGAGATTCGGATCTGAGTAACTGCGCAAGCTGTTAGCAACTACCAAATCTACCACCTTTCATAAGGTTTCGAAATGCGATTACTCACAGCAGATAGAAGTATTTGAGGGTTTCTGCAAGCCAAAAGCTCTCCATTTCGTCCTTCTTGTCCGAATTCGGCAATAGGACATTGTCGATAGCGCTGTTGCCTGACTCCGTCCGGGTTTGGCTGACGATGGCGTTGAACATCTTCCATCCTTTGTCCTGCCATGTTGTATCACCTGTGATGCGATACATGTACCACACCGATTCAATCGCTTCTGGCCTGGAAGAGAACATGGGTTAGTCGGACATCCGACAGCATTGCAGGCGTTCATGCATAAGCCACTTCTACGGCGTTCACTCACCTGAGGATATAAGAATGGTAGTGGGCATTGACAAAACCAGGAGGGAGGTTTTCAGACTCGATGCGGTTTTTTACGTATTTTTCGTGAGACATTGGGCGCTCCGGTTCTGGGTATTCAACATCATATTCTTCTTGCGTAAGAGGAACTTGATCAGCATCGTTGCCAACAGAAGCAACCGTGTTATCGCTGCTACTATTGATGTCCAGCGCGTCTTCTAACGTCGCCACTTGAGCCGATTTTCTTGACGAGGTGCCGCTACTATTGTCATCGGCTGAAGCACCTCTTGATGGAGGCGACCTGGGCGGCGCCCTCTTTTGGATTCCAACGCTCTTCGATCCAGTCTTCTTAGTAGCCACTTCTTGTGAGCTTCCAGATTCTTCATCGATACCGTTAGCGGAAGTCCCTTGGCCGGATGCTGTTCCAAGATTTTTATGCCCCTTCATTTTCGCTTTTCGCGCTTGATGCGAACTCCAGTCCTTATGTTGTTTTTCGTATTCTGCCATCTGCTCCATGCGAGTTTCGTAAAGAGGATCTAAATATTGCCAATATAAGGTCTGGTTCCAGTGGCAGTTGTTGACTTCGGCGCAGGGAACAACAGTTGCACCCTCGGGCATGATACCGCTAGCCGTGCTTTCATAAGCCCATACGCAACCATCTGTGAGTCTCTTTCCGATTTCCACATCCTCGGGAACATCAAAGATTTTCCCACCCATACCGAACATACCGCCGATGAAGCAAGTGAGATGAGTGACCTCCCACTCAGTTGTGGCATCGACCTCTGGATTTCCTTGGGTGTTGATTTTGGCGGAGAATAAGATGTCGCGATCATCAGGAATCATAGGTCGGAAAAGCAACCATTTTTTGACGGCGGCCGTCACCTTCTCGTGCAAGGTCTTATACTTTGGTTCAAGGCCACCAAGGAGCAGCCATTGTTTAGGGAAGTATTCATAAGTACTGTCTTGACTTCCTCCCATACTGTATTGCTCATTAGAACTCCACGATCCTGATGTCAGGCCTTGTGGGACACAGTTTTCCTTCTTCTTCTTAGGTTCGAGTTTTACGGAGGTGCTGTCACGATCGTTTGCTGTGGTGGCATCTTGATCCAAGTCATTGTTGTCAGAAATCGCTTTTTTCGAGGGTGCGTACATTTCCTCACCATTGTGCTCGATCTTGACTGTGTTGGTGCCATCATCATCTGGCGTACCTACGGAGCGACCTCTCAAGCGACCTGTCTCTTTCTTCACAGATTTACTTTGGCTACTGGCCGCTTCTGTACTTGACTTGCTATCCTTTGCAGTCTTAGAATCGTACGCCTGACGCCCAAGTTGTTCCAATTTTTCAACCTCGGCTTCCTTGGCGGCAATCTCTAATGCGGCTGTTCTGTTGCACCCGGTCGCATCGACGCGCTCGGGGAAGATACCAGGGATTGTTGTTCCACGTTCTTGCCACTCATAGAAGGCATCAGTGATGCGTGCTACAGCATCATAATATCTGTCTTCTTTCGTGATTTGCGCAAGACGTGTGAATTCCATGGCAAGAGAGCCTAGTTCCGCCACACTCACCCCTGCTTGAGCTCTCCTCGGTAGCTTCGCGAAGGCTGGCTTCCAGTTATAGTATAGTACGGGCATGCGGTTTGGCGTATCAAAAACGTCCATCAGGATTTCAGCGAGCTCGATAGCTTTCTCAAGAAGAATATCATGCCCTCCAGCTTTGCCTCCACTAACATCGTAGGCGGCGACCAGTCCGCCTAGATATCGAATAGTGGTCTCGAAGACAGGGATTTCGGTCCGGAATTGAGAGGTGGTAAAATCGATCTTTTCTACTTCCAGAAGTGCCTCCTCGAACTCGTCTTTCATTCCCATAATCCATAATGTGTCGAGTGCGTCGACCAACGTCGCAGCCCATCCGCAGAACGGGTCGCGAAATTTCTTGGATACAGGGCTCAATTCATCATGTCCCTTGGCATATGTCATGTAGCCATTCCAACCACGAACCATCTCAGCTTTAACTTTAGCGAGGCGATCCAAACGCTTTTCCCGAGCTTGGGCCGATTCTTTCTTAAATTCGAATTGGATCGGTAGAATAGGTTTCGGCTTTCCTGTCGGCAGGGGAATTATTTCGTCTGTAGGAATGGGGAAATGTTCGGGGAATTTTGTCCAGTGGATCGTCGTTGTCGCGCTCTGAGTCTTACCCTTATGCGCTCCCGGTGCTCCATGGACACCTCTACCGGGAGGACCTCCGGCACCCTTAGCGCCCTGACCAACATTCTTGTCTGGGATACTGATCAAGGGAGCAGTGGTGGTCTTCGCAGCCTCCTCTTTGTCATACACGCGTACTTGACTCTGGTTCGCATTCGTCGCCTTGGCCGCGTTAGGAGTATCGAATTTGCCAACATCGCTTTCGCCGGTGGTTGGTTTGAGGTTGGGAATTTTGACCTTTTCAGGTCCCTTGCCCGTTTTCTCTTTCAATTGAAGCCTAGGCTCGTCATCCTCGCTGGTAAACCCAGTATCGCTCTTGGCGGAACCGGGTCGGGTTTGCTTATTAGTCAAGCCGAAGCCTCGCTCAAGAGACGACTTAGGTGGGGCTTTGCTGTGGGGGATCGATGCTGAGACAGATTCCCACTGCTCGCTGTTTTGGGCGACACGATACAACAGGAAGACAACAACAGCGGCAAAGAAGACATAGTAGCGGTATCTTCGAAAGCGCAACATGATTGCGAATTGCGAATCCGATTACGCTTAATATCTATAGGGCGACTGCTCAGCCCTAGCCGAAGCCCGAATGGCTGGCTGAGAGGCGGAACGCGGAATGTGGGCTGTGGACTGTGGGGCAAGAGACAGAGGGAAAGCCGTCAAGCCGTCAAGCCAATGTCTCGATCTCACAAGCCTAGAAGGAGTGTGGAATGGAAGGAAATGAGGTTCAACCGAGACTCAATTCTATCATTTTTATTCAAAGCTCTGATGCATAAGGAGCGTAAAAATGTTAAAGCTTTGGGTCAAGTATGGAGGAGCTTCGAAGCACGGTCGAGCTCGGCCGATCCAAGCAAAATACGAGCCAGCGAAAAGCTTGGACAGTCGACCGAGGCTAAAAAGCAAACAATAAGCTGAAATAAGAAAAAGGGGACTCAATTTATTGACACCTCTCCCTTTACTAAGATAAGCAAGGTAAGTCAAATATTGAAAAGATCTATCTATGTAGGTAAATAGATAACATCGAATGATAGTAAAGAGTAAAATAGGATATGAAAAGCAGGAAAGTCAATTGGAAGATCCGATGAATGTTAAAGATAGAAGGACAGATGGTCGCTAAGGTCGACAATAATTGCCGTGTCGCAGTTCGGAAGAAGTTTTGACAAATGGAAATGCCAAGGGCACCATGGGTCCCGAATGGAACAGGTGAACGGTTAAGGCCATAGCGAGTGCTTGGCATCTTCCTTCATTGGGCAAACTGGTCGTGACCAAGTCGCAACCGAGTTGAAACCAAGGAAGCCATCATGGCCTCGGCGGCTTACTCTTGGCAGAGGTACTGACGTTGCAGTGCTTAAATTGCTAAATTGCCATGAGCTGTGAATAAGATCTGACGCATATGTGTGTTGATGGTTGGTAGTTGGTAGGTGGTGGTTGTTGAAAGGAAGAGAGATTCATTCCTACCAAGTCTCTAAGCCTCCAAGTCCTTCTAACTAAAGTCTAAGATGCAAATCGCATAGTGGTAGAAACCGCTACTACTCGGTGCAACCCGAGACATTTAGAAAAGATAGCAGCTGCCTCAATTGAAGATTGAGTACCCGGTTGATGCACCTAATATCCTAATAGGGATAACTCTCAGCGGTTTAATTCCTCCGTACGAGGTGAGCTCCGCTTTAAATAAACATCCACCTTCCCATCGTCTATTGTGGCACAGAAGTCTAGACCTATTCTAAACTTCCCTCCTTCCTATTATTCCTCGAGACTTTCAATAGCAAACAACACAATCTCCCTCGTCGCGCAAACAGTACGAAGCAAAGATTTATTATCGATTAAATCATCCTGACCCTGGCTATCTTCCAATACATATATCCAAACCCTTATGAGACAGCTGTCTGTGTGATACCAAACGTAAGACTCTGTCAATCAAATTTTAGCGATCAAGCGTTACACTCGTCGATTTTGTTACCAACTAGGATCGCCCGAGTTGGCGATCTTTGTGGGGTGCATTAGGTCCCTGCTGATTCCCTACTAACGACCGAATCACAGCCCAAGATCCCCTAAATGCAAATTCCAGATTAACCATTTCCAAATTCAGAAACCGATACAACTACCCATTTTCATCAAAACCATTATATATCACCTTAGTAACTCCTGTTAAATGTGATATACTGCATACTCGGTATGTGTATTGCTCATTTATTGGTACGAAGCATCGGTGTGCAAGGTGGTGGACCTCCGTATCGTATTTCGATGTTTTGCGCCTTAAACCCGCATCGGTCGCAGATCCCCATACCTCGCATGCCAGCGTCGAGGTAACAAGGGATATCGAGACCGTCAGCCAGCTTCGTCGCCCATTCCATGAGCGCTGATGCGTAACCTCTGCCTCGATTACTTGACTTTGTCATAATGAGTTCGATAACTATGCGTAATTCGTTGTGAGCGGCTAGGGAGTGTTCTGGAAATTCGATGAGTCAACTTACACACATGGCCTTCCTTCCCCACAACTAAGTAGTGAGCTCTAGCCAAAGGCTCGAAGAACTCCGCGAGTTTTTCTTCGCTCATACCCGGAATGTCCTCGCATCGGGTCCATCGCGTCTTCCATGCTTCCCCTGAGATGCTCTGACCGGGGTGGACCACGTGGACGATCGCGAGCGCAACTGGCCTATCTGATTTCCGTCGTTAAAAAGCGCTGTCAGGATGGGTTGAGTTATCGAACATACTGTTAAGATTCCTAACAACAGCAACCTTAGACTCGGGCTTGTAGTAAGACTTCTGGCTCAAGAAATTCTCAAAGCTCCGCTGGAGCCACTTGCGTCCGCCATCCGTGTGTGGAAATACGACTTCTCCGGGTCCGCTGAAGGCTTCCCAAAATATCTCCACAAGATCGGGGATGTCGTCGGGAGTCGCTAGGGTTACTTTTCCCGCCATTTCACATACGCAGTCTGCCGCTTGCAAGCCGTTCGTGATAAATGTCTAGGAGATTAGTCCATTGCGAAACGAGTGGGATCTCGGCTCTTTTATTCCGTGACTATTTCTATGATCAACATACACTACCCCTTTAGAGTTCAGGATTATTAAACTTGCCGAGCCGGTGTCAATTGTCAACTTTAACCTTGCCTGTAGTAACGTTCTCGGCCCTGACCGGTATGGACGTTTAAGCTATTTCCCCACCTCTAACTCAAGTGACAGCTCGTCATTGTGATTCATGAACGAATCACTACCGCCCGTAGATACGAGCTAAATTCGTCAGCTCGACTTGGAGCCATCTTTCACATGACTGTGACTGATCCCGTCTCAATTTAAGCCAAACCAATAAGGAATTGAAATACATGGAGGTTTCTGAACTTTCTCGGTGAACAGGTATGCATACCTATATATAGTTACATATAAATGAGTATGTCGCATTGTTTTCCTCTATGAGCGCTATATTGATTTATGTAGTGCTATCTGTCATCTTGTAAGTTCTCCCTTGAAGTCATCATCCCACAGGAACGTCTACAACCTTTCCTTGAGACTTAGACTTCTCCTGATCGTTCTATGCCCAATGAAAGTGTAAGTGACATTGGAAGGGCTACACTTTATCTGGAAATTGAGAAAAATACCTATATTTCGGCCTTATTCCTTTTAGTAAAACATCGATTGCTTCGCAACAAGGTTTCTTTCATGAACGGCAGATGATACCTTTTCCCTTCAGGGTGATTATTTGGTAGGTCAACACGTACCTAGGTGGGATTTGTCTCTTCAGTGCTAGACTATTTTAAAAGTTCTTCATCTTGAAAGCTAGTGTTCTTGACCTGCGAAATCTGTTCACCGTCGGTGACAAATCTAACTAGACCCCATAGCGATTCATCTTTAGTAGGGTAGTGAAAGCCATTTGATTTCGCAAATGAAGACAATCTGGACTAATAATTATTTAATCACAGGTCTAAATGTATCAGACGCTCTCGGTGAAATGTTACTCTCCGTTTCCTTATATCTAATCACACTCCTAATACCTAGTAATAGTTGTGATTGGGAGGCATAAATGAACGACTAAGAACGAACGACGTTATAACATGAAGACCTTGAAGTGCCCTCGAGTAAGGAACGTAATACACATCGAGAATACATAAGAACTCCTTTCCGGTAATCCGCTACAAGGCCAGCTACCAGCAAATGCCTCTCAATCCACCCGAGGTCATCATGGATCCCCAGCACTCTAGATTATCAAGCAATTCTAGCAGCCTTAACAAGGTGTTCTTTGACACTCATGTTCGCTCATGCATTATTTCATTTTGATGTTGTCAAGCAGGCTGCACTTGACTGCTATCCACGTCGTGTTCTTCTCCCGTATCTTCTTGTTCGACCGTAATAATATCACCATTAGCCGCTGTGACTTTACACGGGCCAGCTATATTAGTCACGTAGACTACCTGGCCTATGCGATCGGCATTCTAAGTTTTGATCTTAATTAGCATCCAAACTGTTGATCAGTCTAATTGTATGGCTAACTTACGATGGGCATCTTGATTAAAACCTAGTAGTGGAGGAAGTGAGGTCCTATTCCCCTAGCCTAACGAGTGATATATCTGATCCCTCAGATATAGAAAATAATCGACGTTATTGTATGTTGTGTTATGGGTGTTGAGTCTTGTATAATAGAGGTAGGTAGTGAGTGATACTGATGTGTCGTGAAGGAGATGGTATGAAGGCAGAGCAGGATTTATTCTCTGGATTCAAGTCCTATTTATATGTATTTAGAATGGCACGAGCACCCTAATATATGTTACTAAGCCCCTTGATTGCCAACGATCTACATCAAGAAATATTTACCTCTATATACTTACCTATAGGTAGCTAAGTACCGGGTACAATATGAGGTCCAAGTTCAGAAAGAACGCCATCGAAATCTTCTCGTAGTATCGTCAATACTATGGGAACATACAAGGTTATTGGGTTACACAGTAATCTAAAGGCGGCATGTTGGTAGCTTTTGTAGCTTTGGGTTGGTTACTATGAAAGATATTACATAGCTGGGTAACAATGAATGTGCAATTCGTAAGCTGATTTTTACCCTGAGACGTCTTCTACTGGGGAATTGCTTTAGTTCAGAGCCTTGAGCTTCTCTCGTATATTATTTGCCTACCTAGAGCCTAATGAAAACATATGGTTTGGCTTCTGCTAACGTTCAAATTTACCTCACAGCCTGCTTTTCTTCAGTATGTGGTAGGGTAGTATTTTGGGTAATCAGGACTCAATAGTTCTTTGAAAGGCTTTCTGTAATAGGGCTGATCGGGATATTGCACCTTCGCCTCTATCCCATTCTGTAAAATTGTCGGTGTCCCTATTAGACATATGTAACGTCAGGGTGGTACTTGAGTCATAGCTAACATATTTACCTGACACTAGGCGCTAGGCAACAATGTGGGTAAACGTGGCCGAGAATATGCTTACTGCAGAGCCTCATCTTTTGTCAATTCAAACGCCAGGCAAAGTATCAGGTACGTTGATGTTTCTAAGTAGGCTCTTCAAAGTTTCACACTTATAGTTGTATTTGATAAAAGGACAAGACGATATGTGCGTGAATCCTCCTACTTTATTTATGCATCCTAAGCCTTTCATATGAGCTTCTCAAATTTGTTTCCATCAAACATACATAATTGATCTACGCAGTAGCTGCATTGCCCAAACCTACCATTATCTCTTTCCGGATTCTCACTTTGCCCTGGACTACCCAGGTGGCCATATAATCTATGAAGAGATGTACATCCAAACATATGAATCTATATATCTACAGCGAGGTGCTTGAACTTCACAAGCACGATGTTTGTGAGAGTCTTCACGCCGAATTTTTGCTCCTTTGCAAAGTTGTACCGAGAAATCATACCACTGAGGACCCTAGAATTGTGTTCGCCGCCGACAATACTGGAGGATACATCGATTTCCTCAGGAGCCGTTCGAATCAAAGTATCGGCTGTCTTTCCGGATTTGTAGTGATGTGGAGCGTCATATTCTAATTGGCCCACCACCAAGTAGACTTCCTCGGCGCTACCGGCATTTCTAATGAAAGGCGTAGCATGTATCCCAGCCTGGCCGACGCGTCAAGCCTTCCATAGAGTATTTTCCTTGCTTCTAGGTTTGCAACGTGATATTAGCTACCTAGCAGGTCCACCGGCTCTAGCACCGGTTGTCCCCTGACAGTTTTCATCTTATCACGGTTACTCCAATCGAGCGTTTTCCATTCGTAAATTCAGAATACCTGATCTAACCCTACCGCTAATTATATCCCGTCCTTGCTACCCATGGCTGATCAGTAATGACCATAGACTTGACCTCTACAACGTGCTCTTGTCGTGTCTGTTTTGACAAGACTGTAGCAGACTCGCCGCAAATGTTCAGAACCTTGCAGGCTCCCAAATCAGGCGAATCGAGTATTTTGACAAATGAACCCACAACTATAGGCTAAATAGGTAACGAACGAAGTTATCTTAGAGTTGTCCTTTTAAAACGCTTCGAAGGTGTCATCTGCTTACTTCAGTCGTCTTGGTCGAAGAATGTTAGGTACCTGGGTGCCAGTCAAGGAAAGCAAATCCTTGGTAGACAGCTTAATCAAAGGCCTTATCTAAGAAAATCAATAGATGCGGTAAGTTGGGAATGCTTTATCTTTCTCGAAAAAGACCTGTTAAAGTCCTGTACCAAGTATTGGCGCCGGCTTGTGTAGATGGATAAGTGCCTTGGTGAATATCGGAATTTATGATACATGAAATGGGTTTTACACCCATATTAGTTAGAGGGTCATACCAACTACTTATGGAAAATTCAAAGAATATAGGTCTAGTTCTAGATTATGTCGACAACCGCATTGCCGTGTTCGAATCAAATATATCACACATTAACGGTTAATAGGTATCACATTCAAGACACGTAGTTGGTTGCACAACAGATGGAGGTGGTATCTTGTTTACAATTGGTTAATACCTGCCTACCTAGGTACTTATCTGTGAAAGTGAAATTTATCAGCTACATTTAATCCTTACTAAACCATTACCTATCACGAAGGAAACTGTCGCAAGGAGAACCTGAAGGCCACGGGAAGTTTGCCTTATATTAATACTTAGCTGAGACTATTCCACATATTATGAGTCCGGTATTCCTTGCCCACTTGAGCCTCCACGCTCGTGTCAATGTTTATCTCGTTTAGAATAGTGCTAGATCAAAGCTACCTAGGTATCATGGATGGTTGCATTTGAAAGAAAGAACAGTATAGGTGTAGTGCCACTTGGTTTGCACCCTAAATCTTCAATAAGAGCCCCTCGAATTTCTTTCCCTCCAATCATCGGTCTATGCAGCAGCTGCATTTCCCTCTGCCCCTCTTTTGATTCTATCTTGGGCTACCCAGGTAACCATGACATCTATAGAGCAAAGTATATACTTAGCAAGGGTATGGGCATCTGAACATATCAACTACTTACCGTGAGGCGCATGAACATAATAAATGTGATGAAAGATATATTTATGAAGAGAGTCTTGACCGTATTTCTGACCATCTGTATAAGTGTATCGAAACACTAGGTATATCACTTAGGACTGCAGAGTTGATGAATTAGGATGTACAAGGGTTAAAAAAGTGTCCTCTTACTCATATATCCTTCTAAAGTCCTTCGTCCTCGTTATCTTTGTTTAAAACTGCGATACCCTCAGGAGCCATGTCTTTTCCAGTCTGCAATTTCATGCAGCATTATCCATTCTAATTCGTCTACGGCAAACTTGGCATAAAATGAATCCTGGTCAAGCGACCAACTATCTGACCAACAGCTTGGCCCACTGCGATTATACCTAGCACACTGGCAATGGTGTGGGGGGAATGTTCACGCCGGTGGATGACGAGACCTGGGATGATACCAATGAGGGAGCTGGCATTGAGACATTTTCTCTTGTGGGAGCGAAGCATAGAACCGGATTAGTAGATTTGAAACGTGAGCTATCCGATTGGAGGAATTTGGAAATTGTGTTTACTAGGTATGAATGTATCCAAGCTATATAGGAAGTTACTCTGTCGGCAGGTAGACGTCTCTGGCCTAATTATGTCTAGGGGAGGCTCCGCTACAAAATCAAATGAACAGGACTCTAGATTCCCCGAGGATAAGAGAGAAAAGAGCGTATTTCTTTAGGTCAGGACCTTGTCAGAGTTCTATCGTAAACTAGATTATCTGAATCATTTTTTTCACGTCTGCTTCTTCTAGAGTCATAATATAAAGAACAACGTGAGAATATGGCAAAGTAATGGGAGAGGAAAACTTGTTCATTTTAATTTATTTATTTATGAAAGATGGTGCCGGGGACCCCGGACAAGGACGTTCCCTCTTGGGCGTTGCTGACATGGTGTGATCCATTTCTCAAGCAAGGGTCAATAATTATCACCCTTTACCGGATGAATTAACAGAGGGAGAGACGTTGGACTGACGATCTAGATTCATGAAATGGTTTTGAATTTTACAAAAGAAGCCTCTTGTCGATGACGTAATGACGTAAGCAATAAGGAAGCGTGGATGGCGGGGTAGACACAATGCGGGGTAGTTAGGATGCTTATGTAATTTCACGATCAACTACATAAAGGGGTAAAATGAGTAATCAATTCTAAGACTTTTGACATTGTTTCAAGGGAGGATCGACTTCTAGTAAATGAATTTGATTGATGAGACGTGCATGAAAGGTCTTGATCAAACTAAATTTCAACACATCATTGTAAGCTCTGGAGCTTATTATGCCGTGCAGAGACGCCCATCACTAGCCACGGTCATCGCATCCGAGCCAACGGCCGTTGCAGCCCAGAACACATTGTTGGGGTCGTACTTATGTTTGATATCGAGTAGCTTCTGATAGTTGCTACCATAAAATTGAGTCTTCCAGTCAATCTCAGGCGAAAAATTCGCCTCGTTCAGATAGGCACCTGTATCGTTCGGCACGAGGGAGTCGATGTGCTGTTCTGCGAAATCAACAAGCTGACTCTCGAGAGCCTGTTTATCCGACCATGAGATATTGGAGCGAAAATTGCTCTCCAAAATGATGAGCTGAAGAGCGTTACGCCAACCGGGCATGACGGAATTCGATGCAACGGGCTTGCGATCCGAATTGATCGAAACGTCTTGGGCGGTAGAAGCAAGGAGAATTTGGGTGTTGTCAACGATCTCGCGGTAGGCGCTAACTATCTTCTCAGGGGATGCCTGGCTGACTGATAACGGAATGAAACGGCCGCTTGCTAGAGCACCAATTGACACGGTACCCCAAGGCAAGGGGCCGAAGTACTTGCCGAAATGGTCGACATAAGTTTGACTGATGGAAACGGTCAGGTTGTACTTCAATCCGAGGCTATCAAGGTCCGCTGTGAAGCTGGAAATGAGTTGGCGAACTTGGTTCTCGTCTTTGTAATCCGGAAGTGTGAGAGCGAGAATATCGAATCTTGTCCCTGTCACGACAAAAGCAGTCTGAGCACCAGCCTTATTGAAGTCAGGTAGTGCTTTTTGGAAAGATGTGACCCCTTTCCAGAATGTGTCGTTGCTGAGACCTTCGCGATCAATCGATAGAGAGGCGCCACCAACTGTTCCATCAGGGAAGGCACAGACGGTGACTGAAATAATGACGCCAAATGTTGAGCCACCACCTCCAGACAGTGCAAAATACATGTCTTCGTTCTGTTGAGGGGTTGCAATGATGAGGGTGCCGTCTGCCAGGACAACCTCCCATTCAAGAGCCGTGTCTGCAGCCATCCCATAAGCACCAGAGAGTGGGGAGTGGCCACCACCCTGAATGAAACCTCCAGCGAAGCCCGCTGTGGGGCAAGCACCGCCTGGAACTCTCAGACCAGCATCACGGGCGGCTTCGATTGCACGTATACCTGAGACCCCAGAACCGAATTTTATCGCAGGGCCCTTATACCATGACTGGTCGTAGTCTTTCTTCACTTCGATACTATCCAGGTGGTGCGTCCACACTGCAAGAGAACCTTTCCCGACTGACTTGCCTAGGTAGTCGTGGCCGGTGTTCTTTATAGTTAGGCGGATATTGTTCTCGTGTGCGAATTTCACGCCAGCGATGGCGTCTGCGGGACTAGCGATGCCAATAGCGTATTCGGCCGAATTGCCTAGTTCACAAGGAAGTTTCCGATCGACCCAAGGATCGCAAGTGGAATTCTGGAACCAATAGCCCATTGGAGTTACGGGATTATCGAGGTAGGTTTGCGGAGTGTCCCAATTCTCACGAAGGTAGTTGCACTGTTTCTCATCGTAATGAGGATCGTGGCATACGGAGCCCAGGGGAAGAGAAGCAATAAGTCTACCGCCAACAGTTGAGTTCAGTTGATCCCATTTGCTCTCCGAAGGCCAGGCGGCATCTCCAGGCAAGGCTCGACAGTCGGATGATATATCAGTGGTCTTCTGGGAATCGATGGCTGAAGTAATAACCGTAGAGGCAAGTATTCCGAGAACTCGCAATTGAACCATTTTTAGGTGCGAGGAAAGGGGTAACGTTATAGGGGAATCGACTCGATTGGAAGATAGATAGCGCATTAGCTATTGGGGATCTAGGAAGCTCTTGATCTTGGAATGGGAGGAAGTTTCTCTAGCCGTGGTTTACTCTTGAGGACGAAAGTTCTATCTTATTAGACACCTGATGTATGTGGTTTGCCATCTCTATGGGTTGTCGGCACCGCGCTTTAATGAGAACATGAGGTAGTAATTACCTGCCTGAGACAATACTTCGCATTATACGAGAATTAAATGTCTATAATTAGGCAGGTATAGTGAGATGAAATATCTAACGTACTAAGAGGGCCGGAAGACCTGGATAGGTAGTAAATATTTATCACGACTAGTAGAACTTTCATACGTGTCGTGCTCTTATTGCCACCTCCGGGTTAATCAAGAATCGAATAATGATCAAAGCATAGTTACATGATCATGTAAATACTAGCTCAATATGTCTCATAGTTCACCAAGTGTTATGTGAATGTTCTCTATCTTAATTGAAATGCAATGTTGCCCGGAGACCGGGAGGTCGTGCTACTAACAACTTTTGCGCAAGGGTCATAGGATAGGTGTACCCCGAAAAGCCATAACAAGCACGCTATAGCCACTATAAGTCCCCGGTGGCCCCCTGTGCTACCAACTGTCAATCATTAGAACAACAACGGGTTATTCTAGACCAGAGGTTGGTTCTTAACGTCCATAGAAATATATTAATTGAACGAACGAAAGAATAAATCAAGAATCAATACAAGCCCCTACCAGCCACGTTAATCTTTTAAATTCATATTGCTCTTTGACCACCTTGCTTGTGATTGAAGACGACAACACCCCGATAAGTTGGGTGGCTTGACGGCGGTCATCTACTGTACTTCAGGTGCATCCCGCTATCGATGCGAAATTATAGCGCGTTAGATGCCTGGAAGCAACTCAGTAACGGCATTCCGTCAATAAATTTTCAAGCTTCAAGCTGTCAATTAGCCATGAAGTGAAACTAGACTAATTTAGATGATTTTGATTACCACCTAGGTAGTAATGTTTATTTATGTGTGGTGATGATATGTCATCACTGCCGTGGAACCCGTGGCCGCCGTGGCAGCAATAGTCCATTAGTCAGCCAACCATAGGGCAGGTAACCCCCCCTTTTTATGCCGCAATATAGCCAAGTCGTCTCTGGATACCAGGTTTGACTATCCGTCTAAGTATCTAGATAATATTGCTCATATGCAGCTGCTTATAAATTGAATATAGATCGGTCATCGTGATTCCTACCATATTTAATTCTTCATACATCCAGCATGTAGGGCATCATCCAATGCAGAACAATCTTGACATATATTCTCGATACCTACCTAGCATCTTCTTGCGAAAAGTATTTCTGTCATAATCACATGTCGGCGCTATGATGGGGAAGACCTACCTGATCACTGGAGCTAATCGGGGTATGTGTGAAATAGCCCTGTTCGACTGAGAGATCTAACTTGGGTTGTTTATAGGGATTGGGCGCGGCATGTTTGAGCACTACGTTTCTCAGCCAAATAACACTCTAATAGCAGCTGTTCGCAATGTCGAAGGCGCTCAGGGTCTTCTAAATGTTCCAAGAGGAGAGAATACCAAGGTTATTATCACTAAGATCGATTCATCCTCTCGGACAGACCCCTACGATGCCGTTAAAGATATCCAAGCTCAGGGGGTTGACCACATTGACGTTACGATATCTAGTGCTGGAATTGCTCCTTTGAATACCATCGAAGACTTGCCTCTTGAGGAATATGAGCATGTCTTGTTTGTCAACGGCATCTCCGTCATGCTCCTATATAAGGCTACACTCCCACTTCTTCGCAATGCACCAAGGCCCGCCAAGTTCGCCTTTATAAGTGCTGCGGGGGGTAGCTTAAGCGAAATGCCCAAATATCCCTACCCGAATGCTAGTTATGCCAGTTCGAAGGCTCTGGCTAATGTCTTGGTCGTGAAAATGGGCATGGAGAATGACTGGTTGATCACATTGTGCATCCATCCTGGCTTAGTTCAGACAGACTTAGGAAATGATGGGGCGCGGGCTTTCGGGTTGGAAAAGGCACCCATCACCCTGAAAGATAGCAGTAGAAATACTGCCTACATCGTGAGTTTATTGTCATCCATAGACGTAAGATATCTCTTTCTAATTGGAAGTAAGCACAGATCGATCATTCTACTAAGGAGCAACATTCCCAGAAGTTCTTTAACGAGACTATTGATAGAATTCACCCTTGGTGAATGGCGGCAATTAAAGGCAAGGATTCTTGTTGAAGGAGCGGCCATGGAGTAAAATGCTGGATGTTTGCTAGGCCGGCCCCCCTTTCTGTGAGCATAATTGTATATCAGATACAATTTGAGGAGTCATCTGACATCAGATTAAGGATGGTAGAATTTCGTATCTTAGCTAGCATAGGATCTTGAGTATTGGTGACTTCTTTCATATCGTTCAATCTACCTATATATCCTCCTCATGAACAATTATATCAATAAAGAGGACCGAGATACGAGCTAACTATCCATAAACACCAAATCCTCCATGCCCATTGATCACACATCCAGCCCAACCGCAGCAAGACCAACCCAGATATGATAGCTCCTAATCCTACTGAAGACACCAAAACACCCCAGGAAGATGCATTCCAAAACCTCGGAGAAATCAAAGACCAAATCATTACGAGGCCCGCAACAGTCCGACGCGGGAAAACGTCACCGAACAACAGTGGTAAGGTATTGCGCCCTTGAGCTTCGTCTCTGGCCACATCCGGGAACTCCTGAGTATAAATTGTTGTCATGGCGACTGCCGCCATCAGCACATACCAGTTCAAGAACGCTTTCTCGTTCTCTGCTGCCTTGCCTGATAGAAAGAATCTCGCTGCTGCCTGGTTGAAAAAAGAGATCCCGATAGCATTCAACCCCATCCGTATCCATGGACCATCGGTATAACTTCCTCGATTATTATATAACCAAAGCAATATCATGAAGGCGATGCTGGGTAGGTAGCTGTTAAAGAAGAAGCTCATCCCCATGGAAAAGATGACTGTGGTACGAAGGGTAATGAGAGATTCCATAGGAGTAGTAGGCCCATGTCGCGAGTGCGTATTGTTATGTCCAAGTGTGGATTCAGAAAGCTTCCGGTTTGAAATATCAGCAACCAAAAGGTGCACCCATATCCACACTGTCATCTGTGGTAGCCGTAATGGTATTATGTCAGGCGTGGGTTGCAACAAGTTTTCAGTAATTCGGTGTTTAGCAAATGCGATAGAAAGCGCAAAAACTCCCTTCGGGAGAAGTACGGTCTTCATGAGGAATCCGATAGTGGGGGCCGACTTCTGTCCTGAAGGTAAGGTCTTGATGAGACTTAAAGGTTGTTATGGGTTCTTACCTGACCGTTCCGCTGAAATTCGTCAGATCTTTCAGACATTTTGACCGAGCAGATTAATGACTCCAAATATTGCTTCTTTCTGCCCTACTGAAACGATGTGACGATGATCAAAATCAGGATATTATATAAGAGATTGGTAGGACATAAATTTTGGTACAATAACTTGTGAGGTATGCCTGCATTTATATTGCCCGATCTACGACGTTCATGCTGATAATTGCGTAACTCCGTCTAAGTTTTATTCCACGTTGTAAGGCTCCAAGATCCTTCTTGTCCCTAGCCGCTAGGCTGTGTCTGTAAGAATGCGACGCTAGATAGGGCTGTACAATTTGCATAAGGGGATTTACAAGATATATTTCCAAAGTTGTCTGGTAGGATTGTGCGCAATTGGTCCAGTATTACGAGAAATAATATATCTGCAATCGGGTGGATATGACGAGGCAGTCTACGCAATCGTCATCAAAATCTGAAAGATAAATTCTGGCGTATGTGCTGTAGTAATATTCCAAGGTTCCGATATATTATCTAGTATAGTACCTATACAGATTTTAGATTTCGGTCATGAATCTTGCCTTCATTTTCATTGCTCTAGTAGTCACCCCTGAAACTTTTAACTAATAGGTGGATAGGTACCTAGTACCTAATACTGACTGTTTAGGAAGAGAAAATGAATTCTGAATTGACTATAGAGATAAGGATCTCATCTTTAACTACATCACAGATATATATCCAGTGTTTACTTAATCAAATAGGGAAACTTCAGTTTATATATTTAATAAGGTGACCATTGAATAGTATGGTATCAATGACTGAGTCGTGGATGGCCTGGAGGTCCCCCCCTGGCCTGTGTGGGTTTAGCTGCCTAGCGACCCACCATAGCTGAAAGCTCTTGGTAGCCCGTAGGCACCTACATATCTCGTCCTGACCGCTTATATTGTAACGAATTCGTACATCGCAAGGAAAAGAAGAAGAGAAAAACGACCCGAAGCGCATAGCAATGATCAAACATGCCTTTAGAAAGTCTCCCATTTGAGATTCAGAATAATATATTCTCTCACCTCGACAGTCAAGATGGACGACAATACGCAGACAATGGACACCCCACTCTGTGCGCGCTTGCGCTTACGTGCCGCCGTCTCTCCGAGATAGCAAATGATCGTCTATACTCGCATGTCAAGCTAGAGACAAACGGAGAGTCAGCCAAAGACGCGGAGCGAATGGCGACCCTGAACAAGTGCTGTCGAGAGTTCCCACACCTTGTGAACCGCATCCATTCAGCAAACCTTCGTTGGTTCTATAAGAAGGATATTGAGACATACAACGAACTTCTTGGTCATCTGGCAAGATCAACGTCACTGACGAAGCTCGTCTGTGTACTCACTGGGCTCAATTGTGCGTCGCTCCCTGCTCTATACGACTATGCAGATGGCAGCTTTGCTCAGCTGAGGGAGTTGAAGATTGAGCTTAACAGAATGGAGGGCAAAGAGAACTACGTGCCCGCGGAATATTTCGTCAAGTTGTGCGAGTTGCCAAAATTAAACGAAATCGTTGTCTGTGCGCCGATAACTGGCTTCGTGACAGATGTTCCAATTAGGTCAGAAAAGAGGCTCGATCAACTGGAACATCTCCACTTCTGGGGCGCGCATCCTATCTCGATCGTTGCCTTGGAATTAATACTGCCTAGAGTTCCCAATTTAATCTGCTTGCAGACTAGCGCCCCTGGGGAAGGTATCGAGATCGATCGCAAATTAGCTAACGATACTTCATGTGGTGGATTCGACTTGATTGTACCCTTGCGCCCGTCATTGTATGGGGACGTGTTCGGCCCCGTCGCTTCTAGTCTGAAGCATCTAGCGATGGATATTGATAACGTTCACATTCCCTCTCACGATGGATCTCGCATCGATCTATCTCGGTTCACTATCATGTCTCGGCTCGAGCTAAGCGCTGCTTTTCTCTTTCTATCTAGTAAGGTTGTTGCGGGCTGCGCCTGGGCGTACGATGCCTGGCAAGTTCTGCCACCGCGCCTAGAATATCTCGAGGTGCTATTCGACGACGACCAGGGCTTATTTTGGTCCGTGGGGGAAATGCGACAACACGCACCGTCGCAGACATTTAAACAGCTATGGACAAGAACAGTTAATAAGGAATACGTCGACTGGCTTCTTCAATTGATGGCTAGAAGTCGCGATAACAAATCTTCTATCAAAGAGATCAAGCTCAGTGAGCAGCCTATCATGGACAGGGACCCGAACTGGAAGATCGTCACATGGCGTATGACCGATGACTTGGTCGCCGCCGCAGCAGCAGCAGGCGTGAAACTTGAGATTAGGCTTCGTGTGCCTCGAATGTTTAAGTCTTCCAAATTCGACCATTTCGAAGACTCGTGGTCTTACGGTTCTGACGGAACAGTGAAATATGAGAATGATGTAGAGGAGTCGGCTGATGACGATGACTAACAGATTTTATTAGGGAAATTGTAGGGGCAGGTCCCCTAACCCTAACCCCTCTTCTTGATTAGTCATGATTTATCATCAACAAATACGACAGTGAACAGATATTCACACAAAATAAATGATACTATATAATACATTTCTCCAATAAAGACTAATCTAAACCTCTGCTGAGATCTTGTTAACCTAGGTGATTTCCGTCTTCTAAATGCTGATTTCGTCATCTAGTCTAATCGATACCTTTTGCGATATGTTTGGGGTTAGGGTCAGGGGTTGACAGAATGAGGGGTAAGGGTTAAATTAGTTGAGGGCTAGGGTTGCTGATGTCCCGGGAAAAAAATCAGGGTTGGGGCTACAGAATCAACGGTTAACACCAAATCAATTGTGAGTGAGGATTCCTAGATACCTATATATAATTCTACAAGGACTACACGAGAAGCCATCCATAAACCAACTATAGAGTTTTCGGCTTCTTGGGGGCGAACAGATGCGCAATGCCACCAAATATTGTGATAAACTAGACTTGAGATTAGCATATGGTCTTAACGTCTTCGTCCTATTGGATACCCACGACTTCATCGAAGAATTGGAAATACAGCGGTAGAGCGAGATACGTCTGCGAGTCGTAAAACGCTCTCAAGATGTGCCAGATATTTCCAAAGTTCCCCGTTGAGAGCAAGTCATTGAAGAACCTATGATTATAATAAGCCTCCATTTATACTAACTAGCTAAGTAGGTATAGCCTTCTTTCTCTCTAAGTATCTCAAGATTCGTGGGTCAGATATACTTACATGGCTTTGTACATGCCTACAGGGTCAGCTCTTTCGCGCAGAACAAGCCTTTCACCCTTGAAACCCTGGAGGCTGTGAATAGCCCTTCGTGGCACTAGCACCGCTGGATCTCCTGCTTTGATAATGATCTTCTCTCCATTGAGGGTAACCTGAAGTCTTCCTTCAAGCACACTGAGATGCTCTGAGTGGTCCTAAGAGAATAAATCGTATTCAGCGCCTATCCTATAACACAGAGTTTCTCTAGGGCGGCACCCACTAACCTTATGCCAATGCGGTGGGACGGACACAGTGTCTTCGCCAATGCATGTTGTGTCCATGACATATCTGCTGATCGAGTCCTCTGGTTCATTTTCGTCGATGGTGATATCCATTGTGACGCCCTAAGAGCATTAACTCTTCGTTATCATGCTGGGTCTTCTACATGAGCTGTTCTTATATGCAGGTGATTTTCTTACCTTTGCTACATGAAGCGTCTTGAGGACTCTTAGAGAACCCATCTTGATCGATGCTTAGACAAGTATGTGAAACTCCTTAGTCTATTTCCACGGGGCTAGCTGCCTGTCGGATTGCTTACTATTCGCTCTGACATGAAGGGAAACGTTAAGCCTCAAGGTAGAGAGGATAGAGACATATGGATGAGAAATGTAGGGAGTATAAGGCTGGCGAGTTGCTTGGTAATTAGGGTGATTATATATTCTATATTTAACTCTTCCAGCCTTATACATATTCAATGCCTTTTAAGGGCCGACCGTCCGAGAAGAGCCTGCCTTAGGTGGGGGCACACACGCGTGATTTATTGCTAATGATCAGAATGTGTAACGGTGATGGGCTCTCCTACTGGACCTGTAACTATACGTTTTCTCAGCTATATGAAATTGTCCAATACCATCCCCAACTTCCCAAAACCGTAGTCGGTCAGTGTCGGTGTGCTGTAAGGTTCCGAAGACCGTCTATCTGAAACTAAGAATGCCCTAGCTTTGCACCCACCTAGGCAATTCCATAGTTTAGTAGTTTAAAGTTACATTTTGCCACTATTTCCATTGGAACTTTTGTTTAAGTGCCCTGTGGGTCCCTACCAATCAAATACCATGGCGACAAATCATGTTGAAACGCTTCCTTGCAATGAATGACGATTTCAAAGTCTTGCTAGGACTTGCACAGGGATCCGACGTCGGCTGGAAGTAGACTATGAGCTCTGGAGCTCCTTGGCAGTCGGTCCCATGGAAGACCAACTAATAGCTAGTCTTGGAGAGAGCAAGTAGTAATAGTGGTGGTTCGAAATTCCTCGCGTAAAAGCAATCTTGCTTCTTAGTCTCTTAGATCTCGATTCTCACGCGTCCTAATTGACAGGGTTGCTAGGGTTCTCATTTTCCCCAGGAGCAAGCATGGGGGGACTCTGTAGTAATTAGCTTTGGTAAGATACCATGATATGGAACATTCGTATAACATACCGTTGGAAAGCGCAACTCCGCTGGTGTCCTCATGAGAAATAAAGGCTTTCCCTGTCGGCACTGTCCTAGAAGTTCCTGCACTTGATCATATTGTTCCCATGCTGGATTGCAATTGTTGCTAGGAATTCCGGCTTCGATGTCACGTAGCAATTGGGATATGTTCAGCTCCTGGGGTGATTCTTTATACAGTCGTTTATGGTGCTCCGGAATATTGTCTGTGTCGTTCCAAGGAAAAACGACAACTAGCGTACGCAGGTCCTTACAACGGAACAACACTCTTCTAATATAGTTTGTGATGTGAGAATACGTACTTGGTTTGATGACGACGTGCTGCATAGTGTTAAATGTCCGGTATTTGACTAGGTTGTGAAGTATGGTATGGTATTCTTTCCAATGGTGGAAGAAAAATAAATGACATCGAACGTTGAACAAACCAGAGAGCTTCCAAAAACAAAGCGTACTCTTCCACCGCAAGGGCTGTTGTATATGAGTGTAGAGATGCTCTGTCACCGAGCGAGCTTCGTAGCAAGATCGCCGTACAGATAGATTGAGTTTGCCGATAGTTTTGATGTCCCAATCTTCAAAATCCACATCTGATCTAACATATTGAAAAGTGGTATATCCCCAATCTTGAGAGGCTGCAATCAGCCAAATTTGGTGGCGGAGTTCAGGCGGAAGATTTGGGAAGAGTGTGAAAGTCTGAGCCATTTTAATTGAATATAAGTTTGGCAGGTCTTGGGTAAGTGTAGAAAAAGAACAATTCACGAAGGGGAGTGAAGATTTAATGTATCACAACACATTACGCATATGTACCCATGGAACATTGTTCCAAGATTCTATTGGATGAATGCCTTTCTACCACGTGGTCAAGATAAACTGCTTGGCTGCCTGGATGATCTGCATCTGTGCCGCACGTTGGGAATATCGTCAAAAGTAAAATGTTGGCTACCTAGGTATTCACGTGATCATGGTCGAGGTAAAAAGTGTTGGCTTTGTAAAATTTTGCTGCCTGCTATAAAATCTCTCGTGATATGATGCGTGAAGTGTCATTGTTGATTGTTCATAAGTGCCAGGCACCTAAAATGAATCTCATAGCATTATCCTACTACGGATTTCATGATATGTTTCTTGGGAAATTCATCTCTCCGTACCTAACTGTCTCAATCCAGTCGCGATTTCACTGGCAGCAGCTAGATAAAATACAACAGGGTACCCTGTAAGGGAAACTGTAGTAGCTGCTACAAATCTCCAGTTCGGAATTGTTGATAAGATCATAGTTGCTTAATAATAATTGTGCTCAATGATGGGGGGAGAGCTTTCTATGAGAAAAGCTAGCTCGGTTTCCAAATAGTATTATCCCTCCTTACAAGGTCACCGTTAATAGTCATAGGGACGTTGCCGATCATATAATTGCGACCCTTAAGGAGCCAAATCAGGAAGCTTGGCAGTCCCCATCCATGGACCGCACCAACACCCCATGGGCCAACTGGAACAACTTGGGTCTCGGAGTTAGTCGAAGTGAACGGGCGATCTGGGCCCTCGGGTTCAACCTCCGGCTTGTCGGGGGCTGCCACCGCTAGCAAGTCACGCTTGATGTTTGTGGCGAGGACGGGAATGGCGCTATAGAGACTGTGGAAGCCCCCGCGAGAATAATCGCCGATATCACCGGCTACATAAACACGGGGTCCGGCGGCATCGCAACGGAGAGTTGTGCTGTTAGTCTTGATATAACCTTGGTCGTTCTTGAGATCGGCGGGGACGTATTCGCTGTTGGGAGTAGTGCCCCAAGCAGGAATGTACACGTCAGCGGTCCATTGTTCGCCGTTTGATAAGTTAACGGTGGTCCTGCCGTCGGCATCGGTCGTGGAGGAAACGACGGTGACATTATACACGACGTCGACGCCGACCCCGTTCAGGAACGTTTCGGCCTTGAGTGCACGTGCTTCACTAAGGATAGGCAAAAGCTTGTTAGCTTTGGTGACTAGGGTGACTTTTGCCTTTGGGTTGGATGGGCGGGAGCTAAACCACCACGCAGAGCCGTTGAGGAAGTGTCCTATTTCTCCTGCAGTTTCCACGCCGGTCGGACCACCGCCTGATACTATAACAGATGTCGCTGAAGAAAGCTTCTCGTTTAGGTCTGCTATGGCAGCTTTGCTAACAGTGTAATCGCCGTGGAGGGAGGTGGCGGGAGATGGAGTACGGACGCCGGTTGCAAGGACAAGAACGAAGTATGGAAGTGTTTCGGTATTTTCACTGTTTGCTAACTTGATCGTAACCGTGCGGCCTCCAACGTCCCATGACTCTGCCGTGCCATGGATAACAGTGTACAATGAAGAATCATACGACTTGAATCCATCGGCGATCGGTGCGAAGAGCTGATCAACAGGCAAGCGCGTGTCCGATACTAGAGAGCGGGGGCTACCAGTGCTCCAGAAGAAATGTGAGGAACTGTCGACGATATATACATGGTAGATTTTTCCTAACTCCTTCAATTTTGGTTCGATATGTTTAAGAAAGGAGTGAATGATGCCGAGACCAGCGGCCGATCCGCCCAAGATGACGAAGTTGTGCGTTTCTGACATAATAGGAACTTTATCGATGGTTCGAGGAGTAGGCCGTAGGTAATCAAAGGAAGAAAACGCGGTTCGCTCTCGTAAAAATTAGACATCGAGACATAGCGCTGAGAGTGGTAGGGGGTGGGGGTTACAATTTGGTAAGAGAAGATCTCCAAGGATCCGGTTCACCCAGACTTAGCGACCTTCGGTGCCTTCCCATTGTCCCCGCCGCGCTGCTTGGTTGGTCGCACGGTCGCTGCGACGTGGCTAGATAAGGTCGCGGTACCCCGGTCCGCTTCACTATTTTTCAGGGGTTACGGAAGGAGATTAAAGATTTCCCATTACAGTATTGCCGTTATTTCCGGCGTTGGTCTATGGGTTAGGGTTGCTGATTAGGTTTATATCTTTCACTTCGCGCTCTAGACTCTGCTACCTCGACCTCATAACTAATATAGCCTTTGAAGTAGTAGAGCTGAATGGTTGAGGGTTGCCGAGATGTTAGGTGATTATTATTTACCAATGATAACTTCGCATCCAGATGAATGTGAATACTGTGAGACAGTCTATAGATCACTAAACAGCGTTGAATCGCGGTGCTTATCGTCTATCCTATCTAGTCTACGCTTCCCAAACTCCAACGGTGTCTAGGTGCCTGAACGTAAGGAATATATTTCGTCTCTAGATCTCGAAATTCGATCAGCTATCCTCTTACTCTCCTCTAACTTGCTTAACGCTACAGCCATACGACCCGTCACCTGAACTTTCCCGATGCCTCTTTCGCTTACCTCCCTGTTTCTTACACATCTCCAGTTCGCTATCAACTAACCGCAATAATGGATTCGCAACGTATTCGGGGAAGTTCTCGGATATTGCTAAGGACAGCTTTTCCAAATCATCCTCTTTACCGGAAGAATTCACAATAAGCTTCTCAGTAACGGACGCGAGAAATCGAGCTCGTCCGGGATCAGCTGCTAGTCTCGTCATAAGACCCTTCAGCTCGGCGCAATGTGCGGCTAGCACCGATTCCTCCGGGCGCGTTCTTGCGAGGTTTCCAAATGCAGTTGGGACATCCGGATCGATAGCTCCGCTAGGCGGAACACCAAGACTGGCACCCGCCCTGAAGAATGCATCTAGTGTTCTAAGATAACCGTCAAAGCACTCCTCACCGAGAAATCGCGAGGCAGATATTTTCAAGAAATGAGAAAAAAACGGTATGTGCCCCCGGTCGGTCTAGGAGTGGTTTGTTAGGATCTGCACTGTGTGACATTAGGAGGTCGAAGAGGGCATTATCCAACGATGCGTTCCATCTTAGAGCAGGGAACATGAGAGGCCCTGAAGCATATTGAAGACAGACATTGTACTGCGGGCAAATATTACCCATGGGGATGGCGCCTCAAAAGGCCCTGGGGCTCTGATCCGTGGTAGCACGTTAGGGTTCTCCCCTCGTTGAAGGATGAGCTCAAGAGTAGCTGATACGGGAGGCGGACTTTCACCATTATTGAGTGACATAGGTGTGAGTGCGGCGTATAGTGGCGATTCGTCAAAAATATCGAAGAAGTCAGGGTTGTCCTGAATTCTTTTACTGATGTATGATGTTAGGTCATGCCTAAGTAACTCCTCACGAAAAAGAAGTCCGGGGTTACAACCCTCTGAGTTGACTCCCCTGATGTTAACATGTCTTGTGCGTAAAGTAAAGCCTAATTCAGGTGCGAGATGAACTGGCCGCTATTGAGACCCTTTCCATGTCTCATGATCCCTGCGACAAGTGAGTGGTCCTGGTTGGTCGTTTTGAGAAAGCCGAGGTATGCGGTAGCGATAGATATAAAGCCGTTGTAGTGACTCGGAAGCTTGCTGCGGAGATACACCTCCATATCCTTAGTTAGAACGAAGTCCTTCACTGTTCTGTGGAGGAATTCGACACGCATATCTACGAGCTTGAGCAGGCCCTTCGTCTTTTCACTTATACTTTGACTCGTCTGTTCTCTCCGATCTGAAATCTGTTCTGGTGATCCAGACCCTATCGGGCATCGAAAAGCATAGTCATGTTCTTCAAATTCCCTTTCCAACTGCCAATATAGATCAATCTGAAGAGGTTCCAATGCGTGAGCGGCGGCTTGCAAAATGCCTGCCATGTTGGCTTGGTTGGCAGGATCTACAGTCTCTAGCATGTGCTTGAACAACTGCTCCAGATCTGTCGGTAATCCGTTGAGACGTCGGCTCAGATCTTGAATTCTATCACCATTAGATAGATTTTTCACTAGTGACCGCGTCACGAAGAAGGCCCAGATGAATACTCCATCGGCTTGGCCCACAATCTTTTCTATAAGATCGAGCTTCTCAGAGGTGGCCGTTTCGGATTCATCTGTAGCCCATTTAGGATGGGCCTTGACTTGATCACTTACGAATTCCCGGATATCGTTCCGAGTTAGCTCATGGATATCTAATCTTTCTTGATTTTCACCGCCAAAATTCCTTTCAAAGACCGGCCATGGACGACTAGATACACACATTTTAATGTGGGGAGAGCTTGCTATATCACAGAGAACTCTACAAAGCTCATCGTGGTCGCTATCGTATTCATCGAGCCCATCGATGAAAAAGCACATTTTCAGCGGCATGTTGTCAGCTGATGCCAACGCTCGAAGTGCAGTCGCAAGTTCAGAAACAGACCATGGCTCGGAAGCAGTCTGCCAGAGTCCAGCTTTGGCGGCTTTCCAGCGAGCAGGAGTGATCAGCGAAACGACTGAAGGGTATTTATGGCACACGTCGAAGAGTAAGGATTGGAATAGTCCCTGCCATGATTTCTGGATCGAAGTACCCGCAATCCAAAAGAAATGGACCGCCACTGCAAGAGTATCTGCCGAGCCCGTCCATTGAGTGAGAAGGTTTTTTGTCTGAGAGTGTCTTGAGATAAATTTCATGAAGGTTGATTTTCCGGAACCTGGTTTGCCTGAGACCCAGAATATGCCTTTGCCAGAACTGAACCACTTCGAAAGCCGCGTGTCGAAAGCCCACTGGAATGTATTCTGGTGTGCTTGAGGGACGGAATCATGGCGAACCGGTCGACTAGCGTAGTTGAGACTGGCGATGATTTTCTCTGCGAACATGTTGTCCTCGGCTTCGGTTAAGCTGGTTAATCGGTCGTTAAATATTCTGATGTCAGCCTCCGTAAAGACCGCCAAATCATTTGTATCGGTTTTCATTGACCGTTTTTGAACCTCTAGTTTTAGGTTCTCTATGTCCTGAGAAATGGAGTCGATTCTGGATTCGTGTTCTGGTCTGGAATAGCGTTTTACGTCTTCTAAAGATTCGATGGTTTTGTTGAGTTGGAGGATCCGAAAGCTGGCATTCAATGTTAAGCTTTCATAAGCGATTATATATGCCTAAGGATGATGAAGCTCACCTTAGAATGGAATTGATGTGACTCGTTACCGAATGAGAAAGCCGGGTTACTTTCTCTAGGTTAACCTTTCCCATCAATCTTGAATAGACCCACGATTTCGCGTCCGCCTCCCATGACTGAACTGTGTGTTCAGCAAAGCTCTCTGGTATGCTCTCGATTATCTCGAGTAGTATCCCAGAGTCTTCTAAAGAGGAAGAGACAAGATCCACCAGGGGAAGCTCGTCTTTTAGGGACGGCAATGAACTGGCCGGTAATTTTTCATGTAATAAATCGCGCTTTTGAGAGAGCGCTGCCCTTGATTTCCTCAGTTTATCAGCAGCGGAAGTCCCGTCTTTTTCCTTTAAAGACAATGAGCTTTTATACGTATCAGAAGATGAGAGCAACTCTGCACTCAATTCTGTGAAGATGAGGATGTCGCCAGCGACATCAAGTACTAAGTTGGCATCCATCAACGATTGATGATTAGGAAGTAGAACGAAAATGAATAGAACGCGGGTAATCTGACAGAATTCTCACTTGGAGAAGGGTATTCCGGAAGCTTGGAGGCTTCGGTTAAGATGCGTGGGTTCATGGGTTAGGTGAGTTAGAATTGAAATTGAAGGCTGTAGGGGGTATAATGCCCGCCCCACACTGCCCCCGGCGATGGCCCCCACGGTTTGTCGTCAACCTAACCCTGCAGACCTTGAAATTCCCCCGCGACGGCGTGTTAAATCCAGGGATCCATCCAGGGATTAGGCAGGCAGCCTGTACGAGGTTTAGCGTCAAGTTATGCCTACCTCCAGCTAGTAGGGACCACTGAAAATGGCCTGTGCTCGCCTTAATTCCAGCTCTAGAGTACCCCACAATATGTAGGTACCAGGCACAGCAGGCGCTATATTATCCCTTAATAGTCGGTGCAAAACTTGATTAAAAATCCTCAAAACTACAACGTTACGAAAGGATTCCAATATCTGAAGCTCACTTTTCAACCCGTCGTAATGTGTTTTACGAGGAAGTTCGTCATCGTCTTATCAGTGATACTTAGTATCCCAGTATTACTATTGGCCTACTTAGCTGGCCGGTTTCAATATCAACTTGTCCGGTCGACATACACGATTAATGAGATACCCCGAAGCGATCCCGTCTTTTCATCGCCGGCATATCAGCGTCACTTCGGCGACCAAGAATTGGCAAAAATAGAATCATTCGCCGTTGCAATTCTTCTTCCGTTGGAGGCTGTTCTCCCAGAGCTATCGGAAAACGATGAAGCATTTGCATCTGAAGTCTTCAGGATAATGTGGAATGAGAGAAGTACGAGACTAGTTTATCACAATCTCACTTGATGAACTAATCATATCCCCAGTGAACACACAATTCAATGGACCGCCATCATCCGAACCACCCAGTGTCGGGTCCACAAGTGCCTCAGATGCTATACGTGCAGAGGTGGTCGACGTCGGACCGATAGAGATGGCGATGACAATCACGACAGTCCCAAATGGCTATATCGGCGGTTTTGAAGTTATATCAGCTGTACTTGATTTTCAAGGCGGTGTAGCCGGCGTGATGGTCAAGTATATCTGGCACAATGCGGAATTACTGCCCAGGAAGTGGGCTCAGTACATCGCCATCTGGATGCAGCTCACTGGAAGGCGGATGTGGCTCATGTCCGTAATGAGCGGAGTTACCAAGAATATTATTGTTGAGAAGCCCCAGGATGAGAATGAAGGGAGACGGCACCCCGGTCCCAGTTCAAGAGTTGAATTGTAGAGCGATACATATTTCTCTACCTGGTCATCTTTCGATTGTCATATAAACAAAGAATGCTTTCCGCGTACCTCGCAAATACTAATTAGGTGCTCGATATTACAGAAGATGGATAGAAGTCTTATAACTAGGGGTTTCACTGCATGAGGCACATAGGAAAAGAACTACGAAAGAATTGCTTTGGAAATAATATATGCATTGCTAATAAATAATTAATATTATGGAAAGATATTTCATCATTTCGATTACGGACTTTGAGTTACATAACTTGCCGATACGATAGTGAATAGGTACCTACTAGATAGTCACTATCTTAATACGGCAATACGGTAATAGTATAGGGCCCCACTACTATGATTTCAGCGCTTGAGCAAGTATACCAGCCCAACAGCATACACGTCGACAATTCTAGTTGTCTAATGCTCTAAGTTTGAGATCAAAAACTTCAAATTAGCCTAGGACTCTGGGAGAGGGGTACCGTCTAGCTCGACCACAGAGGTAGAGAAGGACCACCAAGAAAAATATGCCAACACATCCCGAAACAATAGCGATGATAGCGGTGGTGGTAATGGTTGTGCCGGAATCCGGCTCAGGCTCTTGTCTTCTCCAGAACGGCACTACACTAGCCAAAAGGTCGTTCGAAGTGTATTCTCTAGCTGAAGAATACACGGGTGCTCCAGACACTAATGCGACGAACGATGTGAGACAGAGTATGAATGTAGACATTTTGATCAAGTTGTTGTGAAAATGAAATAACCATATTAGCTATCTTGTTGATATTAAGTCCGTCTTATATCTGCTCAAATGCAAGAGCGGTTTGCTGATTCACAATGGCATTGTCAGGTAAAACTGAGAAATTGTATGGGTGCTTTGTCCGTTGTGAGCTTATTGTCTTGTCTTGAACAAGGAGCCTTATAAGTAAGTGCATTGTCTTCCAATAAGTATTGTAACATGGGTAGGTAGGTATGTGACATAGAACAAGAAAGAAGATCTGACCTGTTGGTGTAAACAGCCAAAGCCTGTAAGTCGACTTGTAATGGTAAGAGATACTCCAACTTATGCCGACTATGTAGGATTGTTCCACGCTGATATCTCAGTGACCGAGTTACTGTAATCGAAATACGCAAAAAACTAATATTTTTGAATCCTTTGTTTTTACTCTTTTGGTACGGTGAATCAGGTACTATTGCTCTTGAAACCACTATATTCAGGTCAAATTGCCTTGACAATAATGATCAAGAACCTCTGCAATAGAAATCTATTTAAATATAGGTACCTAGGAAATCCTAAAACTTTCAAGTTTATTCTCTACCTAGATATATGGGTATCTACCACCAGCGATACCACCTTCGCTACCTTCGCGACGTACAAGCACGATGAAATTTCTCAATCTTGCTTTGCTTTGCTTTTGTGCCTACCTTGTCTCAGCAGATGGCGGTTATGCTGGCCACTGTAAGAACATAACCCTGGTCAAACTGGCCGATGAACTAGGGTTAAGGGCATACTGTGAAGCAAGTTCAGGTGCTTCGCAATGTAATATCCTATCCCTGGACAGGTGCTATGGCTCGGACATGGGGCTCATCAAGTCAATGGACAAGTAAGAATGATCAATGCTTGGTTTACACTTCTTTGAGCAGACAATTTGAGTGTTGAAGCTAATGAATATATGTAGTGGAAGTATGAGCAAGCGATGCCCTCTCGATCGACCTCATCTCAATGGGACCGTACTCAATACCGAATGTCATAAATTTGGATCTCGGAAGTCGGCGTACGTCAACACCAGTATCGATACCAGTAAGCTCTTAAGGTCACATCATTATATTTAATAGACTAAAGTGCTAACAGTTGCAGACCAACTCATCATTTCAGATAATGGGATCTTAGGATGCTTCGAGAATCGAGCTACTACCCCTCATGATTGTGCACAGAGAACAATGAGTTCTAGCACCGATATATCTCGCATCCCGATTGTCTCTGCTATGTGCTTATGCATCGTTTTGATTGCAACTCTGACCATTTAGGTGCATAGAAAGGGGATGAGAAATGGCACGAAACAGCGCCTGGTCTTGAAAGATACTATGGGTATGAAATTTGGATGGCTAAGATGTTTTTAGATTGATCAGACTGTCATGTTCTTAAGGATTTTGGGTAGGAAATGAATATCGATGGCCCTGTTAGGTAACCTTCGTTAGTTATAGTATTGAGTAGGCCCAGACTTCAGACAGCGAAGTTAGACGCCTTTAAAGCGACTTGATACGCTCTTATATCGGCACCCGTAATGAGAGAATGCAAGACTTGCTCCCCTATAAATCTCCCTGCATGGCCTGCGAATCAATATCCGAACTGGAATATTGTATATGTATTCTATCTAATGATATAGGTTTAAGTTTCTAAATTTCCAGGAGCTATTTCGTGTGGTTCCTTTAGTCATTATGACCTGTTACAGCTCCCCAAATATAAGCTGCCCAGCCACCCAGAAGCAAGACTATTAGGAGACAGAATGCTGATTTAGATATCAGTTGATTCCTTAAAGCATCTTTGCTGAAGAATACTTTCTTCCGCTCCACCAAAACGTCTTTGCTAGCAAGGCGTTTCTTGCGGCTCCATTGAAGGCTTCGGAAGTCAACAGAAAGGTAGGTCAATAGTATCATAACGCAAGACACTGCCATAGAAGCCGCCGCCAAGCATACATATAGGACTACTACATGATTGTATGAATCATTATCGGCATCCTGAATGACACCTGCTACGATTCTAACGATTATGTTGATCCTGATGCAGAGTGTCATTAGCCAAGGTAATCTAAGTGGATTTTTAACGGCACGTACGAGTTGTTCATCATAATCTTGAGGGAATATGCTGTTCCAAAAGTGGTCTGTTGCCATAAGGAAGTGCGCATGCTGTCGATGATCGCAGTGGGGCTATATGTGGATACAATGGCATAGATACCAAAAGCAGCTGCGGTCCCTGAAACCGTTGATGCCCAGTTTACTAGTGCCATCGCAATGAATGTCCCAAATCCGCATGTTACCACTAGAGATAGTTAGTTACGCCGTAAATTCTTAATGAGAATACTTACTGAGAGTTATCCGTTGTCCCAATACATCAATCAACACGCCGACAACGGGAACCAAGAAGAAGCCAGCATATTGTAACAAGGCAGAATACCAACCCGCCGTAACAGCGCTAATTTTGAATCTCTTTTCGGCAAGCTCTGTTGCGTTACCCTTAAATATGACGGCTGTTGATGTCGTGAAAAGGGAGTAGGCCATAATGACCCAGAAAACCCATGGGAGTTCGAGAACCTTGCGAACTTCCAGCTTCTTGGCCTTCTTCATTAGCTTCTCTCCGGTTACGGGGTCCACACTATGACCGAATTTGTCGCTAGTCTTCTTGTTGAACCAGAAAAAGACAGCTGAAACTATATTCGTGAAAAAATTGATGAATACGGCAATCCAGTACACCCAGGCAAAATTTCCAGTATTCTGGGGATAAAAAGTCAGCTTACATCCTTAATCCTAACCCTAACCCCAAAAACTTACGACCGCGATAACATTCGCAGAACCCGTGCCGGCGAGGGCTCCCAACTTTTGAACCATGAGTTCGAGTCCCAGTGTCGAGCCGAATCCGTTGTTTGGGGCGAACCAGGATGAAAATACTTGATATTGAGCAATCTGGGTTGAAATGTCGCCAATCGCTAGAATAACTCTACCCCCAACCATGAATTTGAAGGACCGCACCTGAGCGGCGGCGGCGACAAGAATGGATCCAATGGAGTAGATGATATTTCCATAGAATAGCGCCCCAGCCCCTCCTAGTCGATCCGTTAGGAGACCACTGAACAGAATCAAAACGGTGACGATGAAGTCTTCGCTAGCCTCGAGCAGGGCGTACTGAGTGTTGTTGATATGAAGCTGCTTTTTCAACGTCGATTTCATCGCGCCAGTAATTCCGGAGGACCAGGAACCGCCGAAACGGATAAGCGTTACTAGAACAACTGCGGTGATCTTCCAGGGCCATGATGGCTGCGGTTTCTCGCTTATGGATGATGCCGACGATGATGCAGATGATGGTAGAGGGAATTCTTCGACGTTTGGCTGGATAACGCTCTTTTCCGCATCTTCGGAGCTGCTCGCAGCTTCGATTGAAGCTGTCATTTTAATGGCAAATTCTTCCAGAGTGATAGAGACAATAACCAATTCGCATCGAGGGATGTTGAGTCCTATATAAACTCTCCGTCTGAAATTATCTCAAATCTCGGCGCTCTCCTTCATCGGCCTTGGCGTCAAGAGCCAGGGACGATGTTTACGTACTGTTGGGGCGCTCTAAGTCTAGAAGCGAACAGTCCCGAGATGGGTCTTCGAATAGATTGATTATCTGATCGATCGATAAGATAAAATCAAGTGTATTTAGACCATCTCATCCTTGCTGTCGGGACGACCTAACAAGCTGTGGGTCGACTAGCGGCGCCTCATTTCCTAGATCACGAACTGTTCCGATAAAAAATTCTCTTCGGTCCCGTCAGACTGGATTAGTTTCTCCTAGTTCTGGAGGCTACCCTGATGTCAAGATTAGATTGATGTGTTACGAAGCGGGCTGTGGAACTCCTCGGCCGAGTATGTTCATCTTCTGTAGTTTCTCAGAATTATAAAGTGGTTGAAGGTTTATGTCGGAGACCTGGTCTCTTGCTTCTGACCCCACTTTTCCGGACCGAGACTAATCGCATCTTGTACAACAGGCTTGGCGGAGACCATCGATTCACCTATTGCCCTAATTTGTGAAGTTTCACAAGTACCGACGAGCTGGGGTTAGGGTTATAAATCGTTAGGGTTAAGATATGGTAAGTAAGGGTTAGGGTTGAACGCAACCAGGGTCGTAGGGTAGCCCATCCGCTTCGCTAGCTATCCAGGAAGTAAAAGTACATTTCAAATAAACATCAGTCGTTTCAAGCCTAGCTGACTTAATTGATGGTGTTGCTAAGACTACTCACAACGATAGCTAAGTAAGTACTAGCTTGCTACCACTGGAATACAACTAGGATATCTGCGATCTTGAATTTCCACCGATGCAAGTTCTGGATCCGAAGGCTTCCTTTATTTGATATATTGCCGCCTCCAATCTTCACTTCCCTGTCTCATTTTCAGTTGTCTTATATATCCACCAGCCAGAAACGGGTTGTATTGAGTCCGGGCCAGTCTCGCTAACAGACAGGTCTTCTACCGGAATTTGGTCTTTACCTCCCGTGTTCGAGCTTTGACGTTTCTGCGGAGGTTTCGTTTTGATAAGTTTGCCGCTGCTTGATGCCTTGATTCCTATAGAACCAGCCACCATTCTCGTTTTGATCTGGATACCGTTCTCGACAACCACCATTGGAACCGACACGAAACCTTCAGGCACATCATCCATGTCGATCTTATGAAATAACGTCCCATCAAGATCGCAGCCGACTTGGAACCATGGTACATCCTCGGGTTCTGTTGGCAATGCATGTAAGCATTTTCCGTCCGCTTCCCAGAAACAAAAAGCCGTAATCCAACCACTTAGGTAAGATGATCCTGACCCTGAGTCCTCACGGGCTATACGGGACCAGAAAGAGATCACTTCGGGGTGAGTTGGCTCGTCGAACGAACGAATAAAGTACTCGAGAACTACATTTAGCAGAATTGCGAATCGCTCTGCTTCCTTGCCAAATCGAGGTAGATAATCGAGGCGTTGCCGAATTTTGATCCAATCCTCTTTTTCGCCTAGGAGCGTGAGTGAAGGTATGCCACAAGTAAATACGCATATATACTTGAAATACTGCTGCATAGAGCCCATCATGACGATCGCAGCGGTGATTGTATCCGATCGGGTTGTCGTACTGAAATCTGGCATGATCCATTTCCGTAATTCGGGGTCCACCACATTCTGCTCTATCTGGTCCGTCATCCAGATAGCAATCTCCCCGAAATCTGCAGAATAGATATCACCATCGTCAAAGACTATAAGCTCCTTCTGGCCTTGGTGCGCGACGAAGAAACTCCTCAACTTTTCTGCGTTGGCGTTCACATAGAAGCTGAATTGTGTCAATATCGATAGCCAGACATCTTCCGGGCGGATTGTCAGATGGTGGTGGCCGCTGTACGCTAGAGAAGCAGCATGAACAAATCCGTTTCGGGCAGAGAATATCTTGGTATGGGAAAGGTTATTGAACGAAGATTGGATAACACCCTTGCACTGACGAAACTCTCTCGGACATGAGGCTTTGAAGAGTTGTTCAGGCGAGGATACGATCTTTTCGGTGGTAATTAGTTCAGAAGAGTGTGAGGCTGTTTTAATGGTAACAGGCATGGTTGAATGCGTGATCAGCCCGCGATACTTACGAAGAATCAAGAACAAGAATTTATTTGGTGTATTTGGATCAAAGAAAAATGGTATAAACTTCTATCTTGTGCCTTTTGAATTTGGCCGGAGGAATTGTGGACAGGGTTGCTGTCACCCAGAATATGGTATCACGAAAAGGAAACGATGCTTAGAATTACTGATTGCGGTATTAGTGTGATTTTTTTTTATATCTCTTACTAGGAGATCCCTTGCTGATTTTCTCGAGATGTTGTTTGCTGCAAGTGCTTAAAGGAAACAATCATCGGGGAAGCGCAATGCGGGTCTTAAGAGAGGGGGGGAAATGTGGCCAGGAATCATCACGAGTAAAAGACGGGACTCAGTTCATCGTTTCCTATCCCTCAACCATGACTAGTTACATACCTAGAGGGATATATGATTATCATTAGATCATTACCTGACGCCTTAAATTCACATGTTACGCGTGGCATCTAGTCATGGCAGAAGAAAAGTCAGGTGACCACTATTCCCAGTGTCAAGTCAACTCTATATTTAAAGTGAAAATTACCATACGTTCATTCAATTCATACTAAACTTTTGAGAGAAGTGAATTACAAATGATCGTCCATATCTGCCAATTCACTTCCGGCATGTTCTATACGCAACTCCATTGCAATATGTACTCAAATGAAAGCCAAATATGTAGGTAGTTAGGTATATACAGGTATATAGAAACCCATAAAATCGAGTTTTCAACACAACATACTATTGGTCTAATGAACTTGAAACCTCTAATAGGTTCATATAGAATTGAAGTAGCAGCCGAATTATATCTTAGAGAACACTGATATACATCTTCCAGGTGGCCTACGTACAGCTTGGCCCACGTAGGAAGAAATGATATGTTGCCCTTCATAGACCAACCCCAGCATGGAGGTCTGCACGTCTCGAAACAATTGGTGTACCCGTTGTTATAAGACTTGTGGCGTTGTTGAGGATCGACACTAGGCTCCCTATGATCTCTTGGGTTATCGATTCGGACCGTTTGCTCCATCCTAATTCCGTCGGGAGGCGTTCGTTTCCTGGAGAATACGGTAAGAATACGTTTAAAACCAGATATTGGAACGAACATACTAATCCAATATTCCACCAAAGTCTTGTTCACCTTTGCTGCCTGCAAATCACCAAAGGCAACAATGGGAGCAATAACTTCTCCAAGACTGAAATCGTTCATTGTGGAGGTGAAAGTGTAGTTAGGGTTAAAAGCCTTGGACGTTAGCTGGCGGGCTACCTTGCTGTTGGCTAACATGTTGGCATCGAGGATCGCGCCGGTCCAGTATTTCTCGGTCTCCTTAAAGATAGTCTCATTGAAGACGTGGTTGTTTCCGAAGTAAGCATCAGAGCGACTTTGAGATGTTAGCCACGTTTTCAGTACCTAGGTGTAGTGTGAAGAACGAAAACGAGAGGCGACCTACCTCAAACTCGCGTCATGCTCCAAGACATTGTGTACGTTCAGCTGGTCACTATGATGATGGTTAGGTAGGGTTTTCCCTAATAAGATACATATTTATATTATCTTACAGGGTGAAGAATGTAGCATTGGGCTCCGGGTTTGCGATGGTCGCCATTTGGAACATGAGAGTTGCAAGAGAGGAATTAAAGTTAAGGGCGGAACCTAAGGCGTTGACGGTGACGTCTTTGGTGATATTCTTTCCATCGTGAGGTAGGAAGCCGTGGTTTGCGAGAGTATTCAACATGGGGCAAGGGCCACGAACTGCAGATCATCAGCATTTATAGCTAGAAGATGGGTATCGAGGCTTAATTTGCCATACAGTCATTCGGACCAGGAGCTATCCAAGGATGACCACTCGGGGCGGCATTGTGTGCGGAACTTGGGTAGGATGGGTAAGTTGCTGATGCAACACCAAGGACGATAGGAAGGGCGGTAAACTTCATGCTGTGATAATGAGTTAAACCCGAATATGTTGCTGCAGAAGATACTGTATAAGAGAGAGATAGACCAACGACGATCAGTGGGTGTCCTTGTCACATAGTATTAGAAGCAAGAGGAGGGTATGTAATTTAAATAAATCTAGATATCTACCTAGTGCACGAAAACCTTCCGTCCCTACTTACCTGAGCCCCAAATTACGCAAGCATACAACAAAACAAGCATTGAGTAGTCGGTGCAATGTGATCCTCCTCATCCAACCCCGTTACATCTTGCAAGCATAGCTAACTGCACATGCCAGCGATCATCATGATAATTTCCCACATGGCTTGCTGATAGCGCGCTACTGCTCGGAATATTAATGGCGAGAGCCAATCACGAGGTCGATGTTGTTAATATGTTTCAAGGTGCGAACAAGATGCGATGTTTGCGAGTTGTACGATGTGCGATGTACGAAGACTACGAGTAGTGCGAATACGCACACTATTTATACGAGCCTATTCCGGCTAGCTTCCGGGGCAAGGCACCGGCATGTTCCGAACAAGACCTTCGCCGCCATTTTCACTGACGCAATACCACTCTAAATGCCGGGTGTCTGTTGCCGTCCACGAATGGGATGCCCTGGATTTTGGTCGTGGTAGTTCGGATTTAAACTCTGATCGTTTGGGGTCCAAGACATTTAGTTCTCAACAACTATCGGGGATTAGGCAGACAGCGAGACCTGCCAATCAGCTAAGTTGTGATTAAAATGCTGCTCAATGCGAGTGGACGTGTGCTAAGCCAGCCTTGTTAATGGATCCTAACGTTGGGGCTATGCAGATGAAAGGGCCTAGAACTCATCGTGACTTCCAGAGATAAACAAGAAATTTCAACAGTATCGCTTCTGCCGGATGAGGGGATGTCCAAAAAGATCCATGGATAACCTAGGTTTAGTGCAGAGACTTAATGCAAATACCGCGTCGTCTCAATTAAATAGGCCACATCAAATATTCAGTTCTACCTGTCTTATAATTCTCGATTCCCCGACTTTGCCAACATGTCACCTGGGTGCCTAAGGTATGAGTACAGTCATTATGGATATTTGGAGTCTCTGCATTTGCCGCATCCATAGCTCCATTGTTTCTATCACGTGATACCCCTTTTTGCCACCCTGCAATCGCTAATATCGCAGCCGGAGATCACTTAGCTCATTACAAGGATGGGGGAATTTCTCTTGTACATAAACTTCTACCCATTTCCTGGCACGCTGTCGTTCTCCATCCTCACATAATCATTCGCTCTTTTGTAGCACTCAAGCTCATCCATTTGGGTAAAATTCAGCTGCGTTCCAATCGAACCTTCCAATACCGCCTTTTTCAGTGACGATGAAAGGGCGGTTTTGGGCTCCCGAGAATCGAGTATAACCTCCAAGGCAAAGAATAGCGTCCTGTAAAGATGAACCAACTCTTTCTGTCGCTCTGAAAGGTCGATGATTCTCCGAGCATCTTTCAGTCGTTCGATGATAATTGCCGATAAAAGTTCTTCTTGATGGCCATCTTCTGGAAAGCTTGCGTATTCAAGGATGGTTGAAGCTAGGCTCTTGAAGTGGCCAGGTTGAATTTCCTCGGCTGTTCCAAACAACCTGACGAAAGCGTCAAATATACGCCCTAGGTTCTCGTCCCGAACCCGTCCAGCAGCCTTAATGCTAGAAAGAGGATTCTTAAGCATCGATTTAATGCTCGACTGAATGCAGGATTCTAGCATAGCTATCACGGGCTCGCGTTTATACTTGATAGCAGCACCGAGTACCTCCACACATACCAACACAAGTCCAAATCCTTCATCAGATCTGCCCTCCTGGATGCATCTCTCGTATTCACTTTGCCTCCGCTTTATCAAGTCCTCAGCCACATACTTCATTCCGCCATCCAAGACCAGTTCCCATTGACTAACCCACTCTTTCTTGAACTTTTCCCACACTCCTGTCTTCGAATTCATTGCGGTTGCTCTCATGAACTCAACGCTAGCCCCAGCGTACACCTCAGCATTAGCTTGATTTTCAATTCTCATAGCTTCAGAGAATCCTTTCGTGAAAATATCAATCAGCTCTTGTGTGGCTGCTTCTTCTTTAATAAGATTGACAACGTCGATTACTGCCTTCACCCAGTGGTTGGAAATAAGGTAGGGTAATTTTCCAACATCGTTTTGGCGCTCAACTGCCACTAATAGTAGTTCGATCCCCATTGCAACTAGAGCTTTAGCCTTTTCAAGTCTCTCTATTTGACTTAAAGTTGGGTTGGTTGAATGCACTTTGAGCTCTTCCGCACGCTTCCAAAGTACACTCTCGAGGATTTCCTCGCCAAATCCTGGATAGAAAACGAGACTTTCAAGAGCATCAACCAATCGACCAGCAATCAACCGAATTATGCATCTCTCCCCGCCTGCACAGCCAACGAGTATCTTCACCGCTGCCTGAGTCATTCGATCTAAGACCTGTGGCAGGTGTTCCAAAGCTCTGTATTCTCCCGGGGTGGTTCCACTTATCTTCGATTTGGTGATAATAGGAAACTTCAAACAAAAAAGCCCGAATATGACGTCCCGGATTCGTATATTGTTATCGTTATCTTGGCTTCCCGTGTCTTTGCTAGAGTTTCGGCGTTCTCCTATGACCAATTCAATGACGTCCTTGAAACAATCCACCCCAAGTTGAACCAATCCTTCCAAAAAAGGGGATTCCCCTTTTCTAATCTCCTTCTCAACAAATTTCTTATATTGTGTGATAAGATTGTCGATTCTGTGGATGTTACATGCCTCGACAGTTGCCTTGAACAATATACGATGGACAAATTGTTGCTCTTGAGGTCTGGAAGTGCTAGGTGCAACATAGTCTGCGGCCTTTGGATCATTGCCCAGCAATATTTCTTTGATATCGTGGTTTCCCCGTTCTTTTGCAGCATCATAAGCAGTGCCCATTAAACCTGCTGATTTACTGACCTTGGCACCCTTGCTTAGAAGAAAATGAACAAGGCCGGCATTGCCGTGATATGCGGCTATACGAAGAGCTGGTCCGACTAGACCATCTCGATTATTAATGTCGATCCCATGTTGAACCAACTCTTCAATGATCTCAAGAAAAGGAGTCGGGTCTAGCCCGTAGTTGAATCCTGTAGCCGCAGCTGTCAACGCAGTTCCATAGGTTCTACTAATTGCATGAAGATTGACGAGTTTAGAACAGAGAAGCTTCACAAGTTCCAAATGGCCATGGAATGCGGCGGCATGAAGGGAGGTTCCAAACGGCCCGTCCTTTTCGGCGATTTTAGATCTCTGGTAACAGTTGATGATTGCGTCAGCACATTTGCAGCATCCAGTCAAGGAGATAACTTGGAGTGCTGTGCCAAAAGAACTACGAATCTTAGTACTGGCATGAACTTTCGCAAGAGCCAATATTATATTCTCACGGTGTTTCCTACCAGCGACAATCAGAGCTGATTCGTTATTTTTGTTGGTGAGATCAATCTTAGCTTTCTTGCTGAGAAGTAAACCGACCACATGGTGGTTTCCATGATATGCTGCGTAGTATAAGGGGGTATTGCCGTTACTGTCTTTTGCATTGATGTTTGCTCCTGATTCAATAAGCTTTTCGACAGTGCAGCCAACATCATAAAAGTCAGCTTTAGTGTCGTTCCGTATAGCCCAGTGTATTGGTTTCAACCCGTCGCTGTCAGGCTCCTCTAGATTAAACCATCCCCTTTTCCAAAAAGCCTCAAACAGCTTCACAAGGCCATAGTAACAGATTATATGTTCATAACTGACTTGGCTTAGCATTGTCTTGCCAAGGGAGAGGAAATGAACCTGTAGAGCTAGTTGTAGGTTCTGTTTCTTCTCAACTGCTGGGTTCAAATCTAAAATATTTTTGAGCAGGCTGAGAGTCTCTGAATTTTGGTCGTAGATATCCATCCCGCAGTTATATACATAACTGTTCTTGATGCTAGTGGCCCATTTGGATGATGCAAACGGTAAAAATGGATGTTTTTGGATGATCGACCTGATACTACCTGGGTGGTACCTATTAATATCGTCTCGGGGGCTCTGAGAAAGCTCCGGTAAGGACAATTGATATAGACATAAATTGGCAATCTCATGGTGATAGATGTCAGGTTTGTAGTTCTTAAAGAACTCGAAAGTTGTTCCATGGCAAAACTGAAACACCTCGAGATTCTCGTTGATGCGAACTAAGTGATTGCAGTAGCGAACGATAATATTGGAGTCGTTTTTCAAGTCATGAAATAGCCAGTCTTCTTGCCCATTAGGCTGTAATGAGAGCGCTGCAAGAAGAACTCTTGTCTCCACTGACCCTTCATTGTGTACCAGAAGCGCTATTGTCCTTCTCGCTATTTCTCATCGTCCGTCCTCCATAGATTCGAATCTTTCAGCATATGCTCCATATACAACTTTCATTTCATGAGGAAGGACAAGGTGCTCCAGAGCTGCATTTACCTCGTGTCTAGTCTCCATGTTGCAGATATTTCGAGCTTGCAATGCGGCCCATAGAAAGCTGAACTCTTTTAATTAGTAACAATGATTAGACTCATAGGTATACTCACATTCCATCCGCATGTTTCCTCAGTTCATCAAATACTCGCTCTCTCAGCTTGGTCTCTTGCTCAAGGAGGTACGAATTGAGATTTTTGCCGAGGAACTTTTCAATGTCATACGTGTTTTCTTCCGCAGTAACTTCGACTGGGAAAAGGGTTGACATTCTTTCTTGGTTGATGTCTTTGCAATCACGAGAGCTAATGGCTACCCTGAGATTAACATTGCATGTGCCAGTCTCAATACTTCTGCTTAAGTCATAGAGCCAGCGAAGCAATCGTGATTTAGGTTGAGAGGGGAGTTGGTCTAATGCATCAACGATGATGTATATATCCTCCCGTGATGAAGCAAGAAGCTCAAGGAGTTCATGCTCAGTCGGCTGGTGGATTGGAGATCTTACAGATATGTCGGTGGTTTGTCTATGGATTGGTTTGATCGCCTGTTCCCAGAATGTTATTATGATACTTTGATAGAGCCGATCTGGTTCTTTGTCATAGTCGTCATCAACGAAGAAGTATAGTACGGGATGTGAGGAGCTAGAATCTCTATCTGACACATCCTGGGAGATTTTGCTGATTATTCGAGACCTAATATCATAAGAATTTCAATATCTACGCAAAGATGATCAAGGGATGCGGCCCTACATCAAGATTGATTTACCACATCCACCTTGACTTGAGTTAGTAACGTTCCACGCCATATAAGTATTTTCAAGTACGTACGACGGCCATACAGCCAAAGAAAGAGGTTGCCTGATTTTGAGCTCTCCCAAGATTTAAACTCCTTCTTCTTCAAGAACCAGTCGCATGTTTCAGATTCCATCCATGACTGTTTCTTCTTGTTCTGTGTCTTGAGTGCCGTATGTTTTCGGGTAAAACATCCAATGTTATTGTCTATGTGAGTACGTTAGTAGTAGTAGGTGTAAGATTATAGGAACCAAGTAACTAACAAATGACATTGTCACCATTATGTACCCCTTGCGCTGTTCCGATATTATGACTTTGGATTATGGTATAAGTGTCTTTAGGCACAGCCATTGAACATCGCGTCTCATTCAGCGTTGCCATGCCTAAACAAATAGCCAAGTTGGTAAGTACCAAGAACGTATCCTATTCTCTTATGGTTAGTAGAGGCATCCTGTCAGTGAAAGGCCCCTAGTTGTCAAACGTATAGTGAATGCAGATTGGCAGCGAAATAGCTGTTGGGATACCGGAGGTATACACGATTTATTAGTTCTGGCCTTCCTTAAATTGAAAGGGGCTTTGCCCCCTCCTTATACTTCCACCGCCTACCTAGCGCCTATCAGGCGGTTCGAAAACCTCGCCTGGCATAATCACTGGTGTCAATTGTTTCGTAACACATATTCGATCGGTAGACGTTGGTCGACGGGTGGAGATCTAAAGAGATCGGTGGTCGACCGGTAGGAAAGTGCGGTGGTATATTATAGCTCCGAAGGAATTTTTCTCCGGGAAAAAAAAAACCGTAAACGCCTAAGTACCTAGATAAATGAATATGTACGTATACTTGTGACATGCTTTTAAGCTCAGAGCTATTATGAGTAGGTAGGTAATAAAAGCTACCTATATATCCGCGTATTAAACGTTTACTCAGGTGTTTTTCTGGCTGGGATTCACTCAAGTGCCTATATTGACACCCGCAATCTGACTAAGATTAAAGACTGAGTATGTGCTGACGTCGTCGGACTGTTTTTGCTTTTGTCATTTGGAGTTAATTTCTCGGAACACAGTTTCGAGGCGCTGCAAAAGCAATATATTTCATCATATCACTAGGTAATTATTTTGATGTCCGATCTTACGCAAGGATAAGGCTTCTGAGTTTTCCATCCACAGACGTCATCAAATCCGACCTTCGGGATGTATTAAGTCCGTCGATGATAACCCATAAACTTGATCTCGCTCATATGAGTGAATAGGTATCAAAATTAGTGTTTTCAATATTGAATATCGAATTGTTCAATATTCTAAGGATCTGACGGACCCGTACTTCCTTGGTGTGGCTCACGTGGCTGGTGTGGCAGTTCCTACAGTGGGGCTGTACCTTCTGCAAGAGGCTAGCACATATGGCCCGTGCGCCTTGCTTTGAACCACTTAAGATCTTACCGCGTTCCGCGCTTTCCTATAGATCTTTTCCTCTTTAAGCTTAGATGCCATACCAATTGCTCGAGCCCAGCCTTGTTCTTATGCAAGGTATCGTAGCGTTACAAGAATCCTATCTTGAGCCAGCTGCAAAGTCTTTGGAAGTATTTAGGTAAGTATTTCATAGAGGAGATCACGTGAAAACTTAACATTTCAGGCACATATACCACTTTAACACACACGAGCTCACTTCGGAGGGATGTTTTGTGCTTCTTAATCTGATGGTTTACGAGGTCCATAACACTTGCCTATAAAAACGTAAGTAGTGCTTGGTTATTGTACTGGCATTGGCTCGTAACGCCTCCTTGTGCTTCTGGTATTACGTTTTGACTAGGAAAATGGGTGGGAATTACTATGTCTCCGAAGGTTAATATTATTCTTATGATTATCAACAGTTAATTTTTTTTTCTTGTGTGAGATATTATATATAAAACGAAATATCGTGATAATCATCATTTATTCTCTTAATTAAAATTTGACGCCAAAGTACTGAAAGGCATTGTAAACCAGTGTTAGTATTCGAAAATTCTCGACTAATTTTATAATACAAATGTGTGAAAGCGGAAACATACCGTGCGCTTCGTAGGGCGGACAATAATCACCTGACTAACCTATAGTCAAGACAAATGGCGAGCCTAATACCATCGGTAGTTGCGGTTGGGTAACGACTGGCGTAAGTCTCGGCTAAGAAATAAAGGATTGAAACGTAATCCATTCAAAGCTTCAGCTTTAATGGGAGGTTTGGCTCCTTATTCGTGGGGCACCGGACGGCAGACGATGCTACGTCGTCATTGATGTTACAGTTATACGCCACTGCACCGAATCGATAGGCTGCTACTCTTGCATAGCTATCCAATATCAGCCGGTCATAGATTCTTCGCAAATCAAATTCTCATTCTCTGCAGTACGTGGCGAGGGGAAGTCCTACCGTACTACGATGTGCGTTGTCAAGCCCAAAGTTAAAAATTATCGACCCAGCTTTTTCCAACTGTGGTTGACCTTTAAATTCACAGGTTTGGCTATTTGGGTGACAACTACCACGCTACTGCTAAGCCTACTTTTTCCAACTGGTCGAATGCGATGAGAATTTATCTATTTTATTTGAGATATAAGGTCACTATTCACTTCACTAAAAAATTGAAAATGTTCGATACACCCAAAAAATTTCTTTGGCATCTCATTTCTCCCCCTGCGGAAGATAGCACTATCCCGCCAATATCGCCAAATCCCATGGATGCCACAAGTAGTGCTCTTAGTCTCCTCCGGTTTGCGATCGATGTCCTAGGCAGTATCCAATTTGCAAGACAGTTCGAAGAAGAATTCGAAAGACATCAGCTGAAACTTGACGTTTTGCGACTTCGCATCTCGCGCTGGTGCGAGTTGGTCAAAAATGGCAACCAAGCCCAAATAATTGGCCAACAAAATGGGTTCAAATTGGATCAGGTAGTCAAAATCCTCGAAGATATCAATATCCGACTACATACGACTAATCGCGACGCCGTCAATATTCGGAAAAAAATCCAAAATCCGAAGGATACGCAGGTCCTCGACCCAAAGAGATACTTGCCCTTAGACTTGCAAGAGCTTCGATCTCGGTTTATAAGAATCGTCGATAAACGAGAGGCCCAGATATCTAGAAGCTTGGAAGCAATCAAATGGGTTTTCTATAAGCGCGAAAATTTCGAAAAGTTTGTCCAAGACATCTCTCAGCTACTCGATAATCTCGATAAACTCATCCCGGAGGACAAGCAGGAGACGTTCCGCCAGCTCAGTTATGAAGAATATAGCGAGATGAGTCCGGCTCATCTAGAGGAGCTCCAAACAATTGCTGATGGGTGTGATCCATTGCTTCGGGGTTCTTTGGGGAAAAGGCTAGAGTCTGATGACGGGTCGACTACCATCAGCCAATCTTACAATACGGGACAAACAGTTGGAATCCATAGAGGCAACAGCTATGGAGCTAGTTATGGACAAGGCTCTACAATGACCAGCACATTCAATCAACCACAATAAAACAATGAAGAGAAGGGACCATACACAAGCAAGAATCTGCCGGCTTAGATTGACGAAGAGAAGGAGTCGAAACACATCATCGGTACCTAGAGTTTGCTTTTTTTTTATTTTTGGGCTACTGGAACAGGGTGAATGGATCAAAAACATTGGGCGGCTTGAATCAAAGATAGGTATTTGATGCAGTATATAGGTACATCTCTAAGGAAGTATGCGTCCAAGTAGGTGTGTTCTATTTAGCATACAAATTCACAATCAGTATTTCTTTCGGATAGTGCTCGAGAAAAGCGATGCTTGAATGTCAAAATGAAAAAAAAGGCCGTAGCCTATGTAGGTGGGTACTTAGACGTGGAGGTGTAGGATGAAAAGAGCATTAGCGCAATCTGCTTGAGTAGGTACCTACTTAGGTAACGAGCAAAAGCTAGTACTGTCACGACTCACGATGCAAACCTAGAAGCAAGGAAAACAATCCATTGTTGCGCGAGGGGCTCTAAGCTACCTCGCACCGGGAGACACGATACCTATATACGAGAATCCCTCTTTGTCTATCTGAACACTAAGAGATTCTCTGCCAAGGAGCAGGAACTCTTTCTATGGGCCGATTCCAGTCCTGTAGCTATCACGGGATCTTTATGGAAGCCTTGACAGATCGCGTAGCGTCAGCCCGTGCTATGGTATCAACCATCTTGTTAGCTATCTGCTATTTACCTACCTACCTAGTAAGAGGTAAGTATCAACACTCATTACAGCTGGCAAGCAGCTGTGAAATTGAGCGGTGACTTGGTACTATCAGCTTAATGATTGCTGTAGGCACTGAAAGCTGTTTGAATCTCTCGGGAATGTCAAACGATTGTTTTACTTATTAATGATAGGCCATATAACTTCCCATAACGGTAACTATTGGTGTGAGGTTCGTAGAGGTAGCTGAAAAGTGTATCTTGCATAGGTATTAAATGCACTACTTTCAATATTAGAATCAAAGTCGGAAGAGATTTGCTTCGGAGGTTGGAATTAATTAAACGATGTAACTGGATGTGGTATTGTAGAGGGTCAGGTTGCATGGGTAAGTCTTGCATGACTTCACAAGAAGGTACAACATAAATAGAAGCCCAAGTAACGTGTTATAGATGTCCATATTTAAGTACATAGGTACTGCTTGAATGTTATGTGGCTGGAAGATACGCCCCACACCTACAGAATATATATGTGCTGGTCAGGTATCTCTACATGCTCTTAGTTCTTTATCTTTCTAATACAACAATTATGACACTCTTAACATGCGTCCATTTCAACACATACCTTAAGTACCTAATCATTATGGATGGGACAATATCGAGATACAAGAGAGAAAACTTAATTCTGTGTTTAAATCCAACTTTTTACTTATCAAAAGTCTTGTATAAAACAGATCTGCGAAATAATTGAAGTTCATAAGTCTCTAAGGATCAATACATATCCACCTACTAATATTACCTGGCCTGCACACATAGGCCAATCTTTGAATTTTATGAGTAAAGCCTATCTACCTATTACCTACCGATACATCTCTGCGATCTCTCGACATACTGCGAGAGTATCAATTTCAGAGGAAATATAATGCGATCGAATCACTTAATGGTGGACTAAAAAATTGAGGGAACCCTCTGCATCCATAGTGGTGATCTTTACGATGTTCAATGTAGTACAACGATACCTTCATGCATACCTCCTTATTTTTTGACGAATGTTCATGCACTTGGACAGATGCGGGGTCATTGACTAGAGAAGGCAAGGCTCTTCGAGCGTAAATAGGCATACAATGAACCTCCCAAAAATATTCATGCATGTGTCTGAGTACTTCCCAACATTCCAGTTATTATACACTCACTTCACATCACCTGCCAGGTTAACCGTTCTTAGTATGCTTATCCCACAAGGACTTGTTCGAGGAATATATTCTCTTCTGTCGCGCTCGAATTCCACAGCAGCATTCTGCTACGATGCGTGCAGTAAGTTTACGGACTTGTGCAATAGATACGTTATTATGTCGATGCTTACATTCCTAGATAACGCATCCTATGAAGCTCAAAGAGTAGGGAAAACGCCAGCCCTCTGCTCTCCAGATTCGTTATTCAGGACATCCTACGAATCATGTCAGAATTGTGCTTGGAACAACACTGTGGCAGCGACGGAGTACTGGGGCCCCGTGCTTCTTCAATTTACTAATTATTGCCAATTGAGCCCTCTGGTCCAAATATCAACCCAAACACCATCTACCACCCTAATACCTAGCACGGTTGATGGCCCATCCCCCACGCCTTCATCTAAAAGCCTTGTACGCACGGTGATATCTTGGTAGGTTAATTTCTTCTGTTATCTGACCTACCTTATGAACACCCCTAGTGCTTCATATTCCTTAAACCTCTAGCTTCGTCTCTAATATTCTTGTATGTAGTATGTCATGAATTCTCCTAGCGCCAATGCCTCAAAAGTCCGAAGTATATTATAATGTTGAACAAACCTTGGTATTCAGATACCGGAAACTCCGGCAAGACTACTTGGATATTTACAACAGATTACGTTTATGTTTCTCCAACTGTTTCAAAAACCACAACCATCACAATCCCCGAAACCATAAATGGAGAACTACGTACTTTTACCTTTACCAAAACATTTTTCGATTTGCCTACGGGGGTAGACGAGAACGCCCCGTCGACCACTAATAGTAGGTACCGAAGTTACAACTTAGCCTAGGCCCTAGGGGACACTGTACTTACTAATACCCTACAGCTAGCATGCCACTACCAACCCAGAGTCAAAAGCTAGCACCCTCTGCGAATAGAGCATGGATTGCTGGCCGTGTCATTGGTGGTGTGGTAGGCGCATCTATCATCGTCTTGGGGAGTTTCTTGTTGTGGCGCTATAGAAGAAAGAAGGAAAGGCCTACTGAACTGGGATCACATGAGCCCCCCACTGAGAAGACCGAATTAGATGCTCCAAATCGCCCACAGGAGCTTCACGGAGTTAGCTTAGGGGGGATACATACAGATGAGCCACAAGAGCTTGAAGCCAGAGGGTGATGCGTGGGAAATAAATTGTCAAATCAGGTCGAGGGCTTAAAAATTGACAAAAGCAACTGCGAGATAAGATTGAACCCCCTCACACCGCCGGCTACCTATCTCGATACAAGGAATGATATATGACCTCTTGAAATTCGTGTACAACCACGAGAAGGTTTCTATGGTGTATACATCTACGGATAATATCGATCAAGAGGTTTTAACATGTCCAGACGAGTGCTGCGTATTGTAGATATGCGGTTCAAGATGCAAACTGGGTATGTTTGGTAACTACCTACTTACCTAATATAGACTAAGGACCAGGTGGGAATTTTTGGCAAAAACATTGGAACGCTCCCTAAACAGTTACCTAACTAGCTGGTAACTATACTCAGAATAACGATGCTTCTTCTATGAGGCTGCAGATAACGGATGAGATATGGTTAAAGATGAGATTCTTCGTAAGTACCTATTAACATCTCCAGGGAGGCGGCTCATCACACCGGCATTTGGTCATCATAGGATGGAACCGTAGGCGGGGATCCGAGATTGAATTGAATTTAGACGCTTCGAGCCATATCCATTGCCCGGTTACATCAGACGCTTGGCTGCTTTGGATGGATACCCAATTAGCCGACTCTGAACTCCGACCCACCGAAATTGGCAGAAATGTATTCACAGTCCCTTAATCGGTATTCAGCTTCGGCTGCGCTTTTATATCGTAAGAAATTCTATAAATATCTAGGAGACCAGAATACCATCGGACCTTGTTGGAAAGCTATCTAACGTTCTCTAAGATACATTCCTCGCCCTCCAAATTTTTCTAGTCACATTCATCATGCGGGGAGCCACAGCAATCAGTCTTCTGGCAGCGCTGCTGTCTTCTTCCATGACAGATGCAGCATTGACACAGGTAGCTGACTGGGGAGAGAACCCGACAAACCTTCAGATGGAAGTCTATCTTCCTGCAAAGCTGGCCGAGAAACCTGCGATAGTTCTTGCTGTAAGGCACTCACGACTCCGTGATAGATCCCAAGACTAATAGGGGGATTTAGTTACACTACTGCGGTGGTACCGGGCCAGCATATTATCAGATGGCCAACTATGACACTTATGCCGATGCGCAAGGTTTCATAGTTGTTTATCCATCCACCAAGAAGGACAGCAACTGCTGGGTTAGTCTTACTCGCCGAACTTTCATCAGTTCTCATGATGATTATTGGCTAAATGAATGATATCGCAGGACGTTGCCTCTGAGAAGACTCTTACCAATAATGGGGGAGGCGACAGCACCGGGTTGGTAAACATGATCAAATACCTGATTGAGAAATACAATGCGGACCCGACCAAGGTCTACTCTACAGGGTCTTCGTCGGGATGTATGATGACCAACGTGCTCTTGGCGGTCTACCCCGACGTATTCGCCGCTGGATCATGCTACTCGGGCTTCGCTGCAGGTTGTCTCGCAGGTTCTCCAGGGTCTAGCCCGCAGAGCGCCGATCCCGTGTGTGCCAGTGGACAAAACATTAAGACCGGCGAAGAGTGGGCTCAACAAGTCAAGTCGATGTACCCCAGCTTCAACGGGACTTATCCACGCATGCAGACATTCCACGGCACTGTCGACTACTTGGTGAACATCAGGAACCTAGGCGAGCAATTGAAGGAGTGGTCTGCCCTTCTGGGTGTTGAGTTCACCAAGAATGTAACGAACACCCCTCAATCGGGCTACACTCAGATGGTGTATGGAGATGGCACCAAATTGGTGGGGTACTCTGCAAACAACGTTGGGCACACTGTGCCTGTCCATCACCAGCTTGACATGGCTTGGTTCGGTCTGGCATAAGATGAGCTTTTAGGACAGTTTAGCAGAGTTAGTAGGTTTAATGTAGTTAGGTAGCTAGGATGCAGAGTCAGTGTCGTTCGTTCCAAGTATTGTTAGGATTAAAATAAACCACATTCGCTTGCAGATCATCTCGTATTGCCGGTCATGACAAGTAAACTGTGTTACAACCATTACCGTTATTATATGTCTAGTTTAGACGACATTTTCTACAATCATCAATGTTGACGTCGTCGGCTAGACGTTCCCGGATAAATAAGACTTGCCAAAAGTGGAAAATGAGAAAAAGGGGTTGATTTTGATTACATAAGAGAGAAGTCGGAATTGAAATTTGATACCCACAATTCTTTTGTCTTGCTTATGTCATTGACTTCTTTTTTTCGGATATGTAACTATCGGTTACTTGAATGTCCGATGCAGAAAACAGATATTGTTCGTTGAATGACGACAGCATCAATTCAATTCCTTCATCAACAATGAAGGCACTCACCAAAATCTAAGAGCGAAGGATATGACTACTTATACCTTAGATGGACATTTCAAAGAAATGACCCCTTGACACCGTTGATTTTGAAAGACATCTATATTCGCGATGGTTAGTCCGACGAAGAAGCGTAAGCTGAATACAGGGAGCTCTAAATCGTCGGGTTTGCCTTCTAGGGGATTGGAATACTTTTTCTCGAAGCAGAATCAGGGTAATAACTCTGAAAGCGATGCAAAGAACGAGAAGAAAGAAAATGAGCTCTCGTTAATACAAGATGAAGGTCATGGTTTGACGGATGAGGAACTGGCCCGAAAGCTCCAAGCTGAGTGGAACAAGGAAACCGAAACTACGGAACGCGTCTCCGGATCTCCACCGCCTTCTACAATATCCACATCGGTCACCACACCAGCTGTCGCGGAAACTTCCCAAAAGCTTCGGGAGTCTCCGAATCCTATTCCAGAGGTAACGAAGATTGAGAACAAAGGAAAAAGCACCTTATCACTACAATCCGTCTCAGCTTCTGTGGACAGCATTTCAGAAACCATACCTTTTGATGAGAGCCCCCTCACTTTCGACCCTACGGAATACGTACCGAAACTTCGGGAACACTGGTTGAATGAAGGGGGCGATGCGTCGTATGCGCTTTTAACACGCTGCTTTGTGCTTGTCAATGGCACGTCTAGTCGGATAAAAATAGTGGATACTCTAGTCAACTGTCTCCGTGTTCTCATAGAAGCAGACCCCGAGAGCCTACTTCCGGCGGCAAGCTATCATCCTATCTTGAGAATTTGCCACTTGTACTAATAAGATGATATAGGTCTGGCTGGCGACGAACTCAATTTCGCCTCCATATATCTCGCTTGAGCTTGGAATAGGTGGTTCAGCTATCTCCAAAGCACTTAGGAATGTCTGTGGCTTGGATAATCGATCATTAAAGGCCATTTACGATAGACATGGTGATGCGGGTGATGTCGCATTTGAGGCGAAGAAGAAGCAAAGCTTCACTTTACGGAAGCCACGGCCCTTAACGATCAAGGGCGTTTATCAATCCCTTGTCAAGGTAGCCAACGCCCAAGGGCAAGGAAGCGCGGAAGTCAAACAGCGGATTGTGGATCGCTTACTCCAGGACGCTCGCGGTGGCGAAGAGAGTCGCTATGTTGTCCGTACTTTATGTCAACACCTTCGGATTGGCGCAGTCAAAACTACTATGCTCATAGCTTTGTCGCGCGCTTTCCTACTCTCGCGCCCGCCTAACACAGAATACCCTCTGAAATCCATAAATGACCTTAAGGCATTGAAAAAAGAAGAGTTGGCGGAGATTTGGAGTAGAGCCGAGGAGATCGTCAAAGCTTGTTTCGCAAGGCGCCCTAACTATAACGATCTTATACCCACCATGCTTGAGATAGGTGTATGCGACGAGCTACTACTTAGATGCGACCTAGCCTTGCATATTCCTTTAAGACCAATGTTGGGTAGCATTACAAGGGATTTATCTGAGATGCTCACGAAGTTACAAGGCAGGGATTTCGCGTGCGAATTCAAATATGACGGACAACGGGCTCAGGTTCACTGCGACGATAAAGGCAAAGTGTCAATTTTCTCAAGACATTTAGAAGTTATGACTGATAAGTATCCGGACCTCGTGGAGCTGGTTCCGAAAATCCGCGGCGAGGGTGTGAGCAGTTTTATCATGGAGGGCGAAGTAGTCGCGGTGGACCAGCAGTCGGGAGAATTGAAAAATTTCCAGACTCTCACGAACCGGGCGCGAAAAGATGTCGAAATTGGTAGCATAACCATCGAGGTATGCTTATTCGCGTTTGACCTCATGTATCTGAATGGTCAGCCACTACTCGATCGGCCATTTCGCGAGCGGAGGTCGTTACTACGGTCTTTATTTATCGAAATACCGAATCGCTTCACCTGGGTCAAGAGTCTCGACGCTACATCTCAAGATTCTGAAGTTGTACTAGAATTCTTCAAGCAAGCAACAGATACGAAATGTGAAGGTATTATGGTCAAGATCCTAGACAATCTTCCAGACCTACCAGCGCCAACACAACCTGCTGGGGATGCGAACCAATTGACGGGGGAAGTCGAGGAAAGCGAGACACTTGCTCTTCCCTCGAAATCTAAACCAAAAAAAGGTAAGGGAAAGGCTAAGAGTTCTTCAAATGACGGGGCCGGAGAAGAGAAGAAAACGTCTTCGCGGCGGAAAGCACTACTCGCCACGTACGAACCCGACAAGCGTCTTGACTCGTGGCTCAAGGTTAAGAAGGACTATAGCAGCTCATTCGATACGCTAGACCTTGTGCCTATTGCCGCGTGGCACGGCCAAGGCCGAAAAGCCAAATGGTGGTCGCCGATCCTCATGGCGGTCCGCAACGACGCGACGGGATCTTTAGAAGCCGTATGCAAATGTATTTCCGGCTTTACAGACGCTTTCTACAAAGCCAACAAGAAATTCTACGACGACGGTTCTGGTGAAGAAGCACCGGAAGAGAATGCTACGGAACCAAATAAGGATGGAGATGACGACACGGAAGAGGCGGACGCTCAAAAGTACAAGAATATTCGTAAAACAAAACCGAGTTTCATAGAGTATTACGGCCCGGAGCCAGACGTCTGGTTTGAGCCTCAAGAGGTATGGGAGATGGCGTTTGCCGATACCACGCTTTCGCCGACATACACGGCGTCAATCGGACTAGTTAGTCAAGAGCGGGGTTTGAGTTTGCGATTCCCTCGCTTTCTAAAGAAACGTGAGGATAAGGGAATTGAGGAGGCTAGTAGTAGTGAATTTCTGGCAGGCCTGTATAGGAAACAAGAGGCTAAAGCGCCGACCGCACCAGCTGATCAAGATATTGGAGATGATGATGATGAGCTGTAATCGCTCATTCTCATTGAAATGGTTATCTAGTAATTACAGAAATTCAGCGCATATGCGTGACACCTTTTCCGGCGATTCATGAGATACTATGTCGATATACATTGTGAAGAATTACTCTTTCCACGCCTTGTACACGATGCGAGCACCGTATTTCTCACCCTTCTTAAGAAGCATCTGGCTCCGCCAGTCCTCAACGTTGATAGCATTTACGAACCGACTCGGCTCAACACAAAAGCCACTTCGTGGTCCACGGGCAGGAGCGCCACCCACAGCCGGCACTTCAATCCACTTGCCGGTATAAAACTGGAATGCAGGCTCGGTGCTTAGAACATCTAGATGAATTTTGCTCTCCGGGTGTTGTGCCGAGACGAGCTTAGTTAGTGGAAGAGCGCGCGTGTCAATAGGTACCGAACTAGGAGATTTTGAGGGGTCGACGATGAAGCAATCGTCAAAGTCTGGGCCATTGGGGCCTAACGTAAATGGAGTAGTCGTCTCAACCTTGGAGTATACCGTCGGTCCGGCCGTTGGAATTCCCCATTCGCTCAGTGGGAGATACGAATTGGTCGCAAGTTGGACTACAGTTCCCTCGATGGTTGGGCCACCCGAAAGGTTGAAGTACCTGTTTGGGTTAGCAACTTTCTACCAGGTATAGTATTCTTAGTCTTAAGAGCATACGAGTGGTTAGTTATGTTTACTACTGTCTCCTCGGCACCTCCTACGAGCTCCGCGTCGTATTCTTGACCGAGAACTATTACCTCCTTTCCATTCTCAATAACTTTTCCAGTTGTATAAAAGACCTTAACGAGAACCTCTCCGGGAAACCCCTCATCTCCGTCCTCGCTCGTCAAAGTAAACTCGACAGTTTCTCCCCCTTGAAGTCCCTCGACGCCGGGGATTTGACGAAGACCCACAGGGTTTGGTCCCTTCCAAACGCGCTTACCCCAGCCAACATTTCCGCCATGCAGGGTGTTGGGTCCGTTGTTGGCAACGAAGCTGTAGGACTGCCCTCCGTTCAAGGAATCGATCTTAGCGTCCGAGATACGGTTTGCGACACGGCCGATGGTGGCGCCGAAGTGGGGGCTGTTGTGCGACGCGTAGAGCTCTTGGGTTGGGAATCCTTGGACGATGTCGATGCCACCGACCTTGAAGGACTGGATGATAGCTCCAAGCGGCAAGAAGGAAATCTCGTTAGCCATGTTGATATAGAATACAGTATCAAATATAGTATCGAATTTCTGGGTAGTTAGAAGCTTAAACGATGAATTAGATAGATCTTAAGCTTAGGGAGGGAATGTAGCTAAATAAGAAACCGAGGTTGGAATGTCAAGTCTAAAGTCCTGGAGCATTGGATCATAAATGTATTCAGGCTATATGAAAAGCTTGGGAGTTCACGAGACACAAAGGTGACGTGTGGAGTGACTGTTTAAGTCTACCTACTAGATAGGTATGGTAGGAATGGTTTGGTATGGGATTTGCTTATTTGCTAACTCTCAATTGCTTAAAGTATTGGATCGCATCATGAGATGGTGGGGTAACACCGATTGGCGGGGTAATACGTGATACAAGGCGGATTGTAGACTCCGTTTTTACCTCATCATTCCACCGAGGTAGTCGCGATTTCTCAACCTTGGAACCTTCCTAGGTCTCGGTAACGGAACATTAGGTAATCGACCAACGGAGTAATAGTGAAGCCGCCACGATCCGAATAGCTGGGTGTGGAGTTAGCTACTTCCCTGCTTTAATTGAAATCGAATCCGAATTGGTTAGTCCCCAATTTGTGGCTTTGATAGTTGAACCTTGATGTCTCGTCTCGGTGGATATTAACAGAAGAACAACGCAACTTGAAAAGAAAGAGAACAAAACATGCATTAAAAAAAGGAAATATTAGTAAACAACCTTAAACAGATTTCAATAGCCCTAGAAAATTCACAAATTAAAGTTGTGGGCGAGGCTTAATGACTCGTCTTGTAAACAATAGGTCATGTTGATAACAGTACCTTATCGCGCGATCTGGAAGCTAGTAGTACCTATACAGTAGCTGGGGGAAGCTGCCACTCAAGTAGAGAACCTTGGAACATTCCGGGACCAATCGCTGTCCCAGCCCTACGAGACTCCATCTCTTATTAGGCAAGAGCCGTGGAGACAAAATACCAGGGAACTCGCACTTACATGCGTGGCTATTACCCACGTGGAGGTACCTGCCTATCTGCTCATTACCCATACGCACATACCGACACCATTCACATCTAAACAAATCTACACACGGTCGCAGGTGCCATTCTCATCAACAAATAGTTGCATCCGCAGGTCTCGCTAATCCTTCCTATCCGAATTCACACTTGTGCACCTACAAACACTAACCACTTCGAAATCCGAGTACATCCAATACCTACCTACATACTTCTTATTCTAAGTTACATACTTCACATTTTGAGGGAACACGACAGCACCTATCACCCATCATCCCATCACCCAGCAATCCAATTCGAGTGCTTTAACTAAATCGGTATTACTTATTACTAAACACATTCCACAGATGGACAACCAACTTTAATCTTTCGAAGCTCCTCTTCTGAGCTCTAGTTGTTGAATCATCTGTTTTTTGTTGTTCCTCGCCTTTAACAGTTAAAGCAGCGATGGCTGAATCATCACCGCTTAAGCAGACACCTAAGCGCAAGCGTGACGATGTGGTCAACGAGCAACGTACTTTCAACGCATCTCCTAGCTTTTATACTCTACCCAAGACGGTCTTCTCTTTTCAACCTCCGACCCTTAAACTGACAGAGAGATCTCGTAATGATACCCTCGAGGACGGTAACAGTAGCCCTCGAAGCAAGGTTGCTCAGCAGTTCCGAGAACTCGCTCTGGGAAGTGGGGGCGGGGTAACGGATCAGGACAAGACTGATGGAACAGTCATTATGGGAAATAGATCGGGAACGGGAGCGGGAGCTGGATCAGATGAGGCTAGCCCCCAACCTGCAGCCGATAGCCCAAGATTTTCGCCTGAGCTACCTGTATTTGATTTTGATGGCGGTAACAGAAGTAGCATGTCTGCCGAAGACATGCAGGTCGATGATGATGATAACAATGCATCACGCAAGCGTGTCAAATTACCCGATCAGCCCAACCAGCCAAATTCTAGCGAGATGAGACTAGCGGGTGAGCAGAGCACGGCCGACTTTAGTTCTCTTCAGCAGCGCAGTGAATCACCAAGCTTCACACCGCAAACAGTTATCGAGCCCTCTATTTTGAGATTAATGAACGATGGTCTCGGTCGCTTACAAAAGTCATACCCATCTATCAATCGACTCTCCGAATCCAAGTCGCGCAACCGAAAGCGAGCAGGCACGCCGCCATTAATAAAGCGAAAGACGACAGAGCCATCCGCCGAAGAAGGGCCCGTTATTATCGACCCTATTCGCGCTTCACTTACGTGGCATGAAGACGAAATCACTGTTTACGACCCCGAAGATAAGGATGATGACGGTACTGGTATCAACGGTATCGGTTTCAAACCTACACCTGCGATTGCTTACGCACGGGCGCAAAAACGACGGCAGCAATTAGCCGACTACAGGAAACGGGAAGAGAGCGAAGCTAGGGCGAGGAGGAATCAGCGACGTCGACAACAACTTGGCAGCGCCGCGCAATTAGAGAGACGGCACATGGCCCGTGTGCGTTTCTCGGATGCGGAACCGACTACCGTAGTTACTAATTGATCGCGAACACGGTTTCCACCGCACAATCTTTGCGACCGATTTTGATATTGGGTTCTTATGCGAGCACGACTGGTTCATGATGGATGGATATGGCGTTTGGTGACATCGGCGCGGAATACTGGCACACGAAAGGGCCGATACGATGGAAACACGACTTTTATTTAAGAATTTTTTTGGGTTGTATTGTTTCGGTTGTGCGCCTAGAAAGCTTTCCAATCACGTAGCTTTCCAACCTCTAGCTATTGCAGTCCACATTCCGCGGAAGCGCAAGCTGGCTTAGGCGCCAACTTCATGTGATGCACGGATTTTGAGTATTGGCGCCCGGGCAGGACGGCGTATCCCACAGACCCGTATACCGTCTAGCATAGTATGTACAGTAGCAGTAAATGCTACGCGGGTTCAAATTTTTATAGCTTTTACCAGAATTTATACCAACTCTTCTTTGCAGCCCTTTCCTGCTCTAGTTTTAATTTTTCTGCTTCTTCCTTCATCTTGGCAGCCTTCTCGGCGGCTTTCTTGTCCATGATTTCGATTGCTCGTGCCATGGCGGCGTATTCTCTTGCTCGTTGCGCTCTGCAGTATTCCCATTGGACTATCGAACTTATGAAAAATGCGCCGAATGCCCAATTTGCAGCTTTGGGTATCCGTCCTGGGAGTATGTGATTAGCCAAAGCGCATCGAAACAGTAGGAAATCTAGAGAAGCTCGGACGCTACGTACTTCCAGCCATATAGCGAACGGCACCCACTACCGAACCGCCCACAATACCTGTCATGAAGCTCTCTCGTGCGCACGGTATTTGATGTATGCCTAAGAAATCGTCCGACTTTATGGACTGGAATGCTTCCGATATCGTGGGCTGAGAAGCGGCAGCAGCATCTTTCTTCGTCTTAGCTACTCTACCAAAGTCTTGGCCTTGGAATTTTGCGTTCGGGTTAGAGAAGGTTTCGTACGCCTGCGATCCTTCGCTCGGTTCTTGGGATTCGGTGGCCCCGGGCGTACGGCCGCGCATTGGAGGCGGTTCGTTGTCGTTTTGCGCCATAGCAATGCGGGTTGGGACTGTAGAAAAATAACCTCGGATTTCTATGGTTCGTTTTTTGGTGGTACGAAAATCTAGCTATGACGCCGGTATGCAGTGATCCACTCTGTATTCATGTATGCCGAAATAAGGATGAACCAATCATAGAAGCCTATGCATTAATTGAAGTAATTAAAGACCGTGATCCACCTTCACACTTTTGGAAAGCGCGTTCTAATGCAAAGACGCGTTTCGCGTGTTAGTGGACAGGGGTGTGGTGTCCATTCAACGGCGATTATCGATTCTTTCTGTTATCAACACAAACCCATACACAGTTTTTCAACTAGTACAACGGTGACAATATCACTGTGGAAATCTCGTTGCCGATTGAATTGTTCTAATTGAATTATTGTCGCCGTAAATCATGTTTATGGGACTCTACTTCATAACGGTCTATGGTTCCTCTTCTCTAATTTGAACAATCTTCTTGTGAGGTAATCCTCGACCTCGAATCTGAATCCCTTTCACCGAGTACAATATGCCGAATACTTCCCTACGTCGCCCACAAAAGGGCTATGCTCGTCGAGGAGGCAAGCAAGCCTACCATGGAGCGAATCGGACTCGGACGTTCGCTGCTTCGACTACTCGGACCGAAGGCACATCGGCAGATGAAAGGCTCGAACGAACACGACTTGCGCAACAGATCGACGAGTCTATGGGCTTTGCCAGATACGAATCAGGTAGAAAAAAGGAAGGCTGGCTTGTCAACGTCCAACCGACGACCGTAGCACTAGATGACGACCGATCTCCTGGCGGCAGAGCGGCGTTAGACTGCTATTTCATCGAGGAAGATGGCCAAACTTTCAAGGCGACTGTCGAGTACGAACCATATTTCGTAATAGCATGTCGGAAAGGACGAGAGGGCGAAGTCGAGGAATGGCTTAAACGCGTACCTGGCGGCGGTGTCGTGCGCAGCGTAAAACGTGTTGAAAAAGAAGATTTATCAATGCCGAATCATCTTCTTGGGTATAGAAGAACGTTCCTTGAGCTACGATTTAGAAATGTCCAGGACTTGATGACTGCGAAGAGGGAGATTATGCCCATAGCGGAGAAGAATAAGAAATCCATGGGCACAGTTGATGTTTATGCGGAGGTTGCTGCGTGAGTTTTCTTACCCGAGGGGCAGTAGATTCTAATGACCGGGCACTAACTTCGTGGCAGCGAGCAAGCTGGCTTTGACCTTTTTGATGATTCACGAGATGACGATAGACGACATAATGCTTCATTTTCAGACGCCAGCGACTATATTGTCGATTGTAGAGAATACGATGTCCCGTACCACGTAAGAGTCATGATTGATATGGGTAAGTGTATATCGCGATGATGTCCGCCTTCCCTATGCTAATGAGTATACCAGATATCCGAGCCGGAAAATGGTATTTTGTGGAGGTAAAACATGGCATCACCACTATTACACTTAATGAAGAACATATCGTCCAAGCAGACCCCGTAGTAATGGCCTTCGATATCGAGACGACCAAGGCCCCTCTCAAATTCCCCGACGCTGCCGTAGATCAGGTCATGATGATGTCTTATATGATAGACGGGCAAGGTTTCCTCATCACCAACCGAGAAATTGTCTCTGAAGATATCTCCGATTTCGAATATACCCCCAAGCCCGAATACCCTGGGCCGTTCATGATTTTCAACGAGCCTAACGAGAAGGCTGTTATAGAAAGATTCTTTTCACATATTAAAGAGGCGCGACCAACTGTCATTGCCACATACAACGGTGACTTTTTCGATTGGCCATTCGTGGAAGCGAGGGCTAGCGTCAACGGGATTGACATGTATCGCGAGATCGGATGGAAGAAGGATAATGAGGATATCTATAAGTGCACATACGGTGTTCATATGGATTGTTTGGCTTGGGTCAATCGAGATTCCTACTTACCACAGGGAAGTCGAGGTTTGAAAGCCGTCACTGTCGCCAAGCTTGGCTATGATCCCGACGAACTCGACCCCGAGCTCATGACACCATACGCAAATGAACGACCCCAAACGCTAGCTGAGTACTCAGTTTCCGATGCCGTTGCCACCTACTACCTATACATGAAGTACATCCATCCATTTATCTTCTCTCTCTGTACGATTCTTCCCCTAGGAGGCGATGACGTCCTCCGGAAAGGAACCGGTACATTGTGCGAGATGTTGTTGATGGTGCAAGCATATCAGCATGAAATCATACTACCGAACAAGCACATGTCACCGAAAGAAGCATTCTGGGATGGCCATCTACTTGATGCCGAGACGTACGTTGGTGGTCACGTCGAAAGTATTGAAGCAGGAGTATTTCGGGCGGATATTCCGGTCAACTTCGCGGTCGATCCAGGAGCTATTGATGAATTGATTGGCGATCTGGACAATGCTCTCAAATTTGTTGTTGAGATTGAGGAGAAGAAATCACTAGATGATGTGACGAATTATGATGAAGTCAAACAACAGATCGCATCGCGATTATTGCAGCTGAAGGAAACCCCCAACCGGAGTGAGAGACCATTGATTTATCATTTGGATGTCGCATCCATGTATCCGAACATCATGACTACAAATCGATTGCAACCAGACTCTATGATTCAAGAATCAGATTGCGCCGCTTGCGATTTCAACCGACCAGGAAAAACCTGCGATAGACGAATGCCTTGGGCCTGGAGAGGCGAGTACTTACCAGCTAAGCGGGACGAGTACAACATGATTCGACATGCACTTGAGAATGAAAAATTCCCAGGAAAACGCCCCGGTGCTCCGATGAGAACGTTCCAAGAATTGCCAGAGGATGAGCAAGCCGCACTTATCAGGAAGCGCTTGACATCGTACAGTCAGAAGGTGTATCATAAAATTCGTGATCAAACGACCATTGTTCGGGAAGCAATCATTTGTCAACGAGAGAATCCATTTTATATCAACACAGTAAGAGACTTTCGAGATCGTCGATATGACTACAAGGGCAAGGCGAAGGTTTGGAAAGGGAAGACCGAGTCGCTCAAATCATCTGGAGCAGCAGCTAATGAAGTTGACGCTGCTAAGAAGATGATTGTTCTTTATGACTCTCTGCAACTTGCGCACAAGGTCATTTTGAATTCCTTCTACGGTTATGTCATGAGAAAGGGATCTCGATGGTACTCGATGGAAATGGCTGGTGTTACCTGTTTGACCGGTGCTACAATTATTCAGCTGGCTAGATCGCTTGTTGAACGCCTTGGACGACCCTTGGAACTGGATACTGACGGTATCTGGTGTATGTTGCCAGCAACATTCCCTGAGAACTTCGCCTTTAAGCTCAAGAACGGCAAAAAGTGCACCATCTCATACCCCTGTGTGATGTTGAACCATCTTGTCCACGACAAATTCACAAACCATCAGTACCAGACTTTGGTTGACGCGAAGACATTCAAGTATGAGACGCATAGCGACAATTCTATCTTCTTCGAGGTTGATGGACCTTACAAGGCCATGGTTCTACCAACGTCAAAGGAGGAGGACAAGAACTTGAAGAAGCGATACGCCGTTTTTAATGACGACGGCAGTTTGGCTGAACTCAAGGGATTTGAAGTTAAGCGAAGAGGTGAATTAAAGCTTATCAAAATCTTCCAGCAACAAATCTTCAAGTTCTTCCTGGAGGGCACTACCCTTGCAGAATGCTATGCTGCCGTAGCAAAGGTTGCGGATAGGTGGCTCGATGTTTTGCATAACAAGGGGACAACGCTTGCCGATGAAGAACTTATCGATCTCATTTGTGAGAATCGAAGTATGTCAAAGACCCTCGAAGAGTACGGAAGCCAAAAGTCCACATCGATCACTACAGCGAAGCGTTTAGCGGAATTCTTAGGTGAACAGATGGTCAAAGACAAAGGACTCAACTGCAAGTACATCATCTGCGCCAAACCTCGAGGCGCTCCCGTCACTGAACGAGCCGTGCCGGTTGCCATCTTCTCAGCCGCGACAGATATCAAGCGACATTATTTGACGAAGTGGTTGAAGGAGGAACCGTCGGATACAGATCCTAGGGCTTTGCTAGACTGGGATTACTACCTAGAGCGTCTAGGCTCCGTCATACAGAAGTTGATCACCATCCCTGCTGCGTTACAGAAAGTGCGCAACCCGGTCCCTCGAGTGCCCCATCCAGATTGGCTCCAACGAAGGATTAATATTAAAGATGACAAGATGAAGCAGAAGAAGTTGACCGACCTCTTTGCCAGTACCAAGGGACCCCTAGAGGATATAACAAATCTCAATGGGTCTAGGCTTGACGACCTTGAAGATTTTGGAACTAAACTGCTAAAACCGAAGAGTACGACCGCAGCTATCAGTGCATCCCAACAACCTACGTCCACGGCGTCCAAGCGAAAATCACCCGAGCCGGAGAAGGAGAATGTCGACCCCTTCGCAGCACTTCCGAAGAAGATGCCTAGTCCTTCGGAAGACTACCCGGCGTTTTTAGAGTACCAGAAAAAGAAGTGGAAAATCCAAAAGCAAGCTCGAATTCGTCGACGTCACCTTTTCGGAGACCGCCGTCGCAACTTGAATGGTAATATCCAGCAAACATTCCGTCAACGGGCAGAAGTGACATACAGGAATACGTGGCAAGTGCTTCAGCTCCGCGACACTGATAATCCAGGTGTGGTGACTGCATTCGTCTTAATCGATGCCAAAGTTCACCCTCTCAAGATCAAGGTCCCGCGACAGGTGTTCCTCAACCTGAAGGGTAAAGATTTACCCGATATCGAGGTAGAGGGCTGTGAAGTCGAACAAGTCAATCATACTCTGCCCAATGGGCACTCCTCGACGCACTTGTTCAAAATTACCGTCCCTGAAAACGTCTATTTCGCGGAAGCGGCGAAGTTTTCATTACTCTTCAACCATCCGAGTGTAGAAGGTGTATATGAAAAGCAAGTGCCATTAAATATGCGAGCAATGCTCCAGCTAGGAAACCTCTGCACCATTGATGAGAGCCAGCCGGGTGTCCTTGGAAAAGGCCTCGAACAAGGTTTCGATCTCAATGGTTTAATCAAGCCTACTAAGCCCAGAACATATTTGGACTCGAACCCACTCGCGTATATCTATATATCACACATCACTGCTGGCGAGAGGCAGATTTTTGGTTTTTTCTCTTCAGCTAGAGATCAGGCGCACATAGTCATCCTACAAAAGACCAGAGACTCCGGCCAGGACTTACCAAACGTCACGAAAATTTACAGCGACATGTATGCAAGAAGGCGACAAGAGGCACAAGGAACCAACTGGCAGGACTGCTTCTCCTACCAGGAAAAACTGACCTTCACGGTGACTCAAGTAACCACACGACGCAAGGCGCACTTGGAGATTAGTGATGTTGTGAAGAAAATGAAGAAGGATGAGTTGAAGCCTCTAATGCTCGTTATTCAGTCCTCGCAACAAAATCTACTAGTCCACGACGTCCCTATCCTGGCAGAGTTCCCTATTCTTCCTCTTCGATATGATCAAGCGGACAGCTCTCTTCCTCCCCTTGGCTGGCAATCCGTTGTTGCTAAACGCCTCGTTTCTCATTACCTCAACCTTGGCTCTTGGATCCTTCATCTTACAGCCCTGGCCAGGTATGGCGACATACCATTATGTAACCTAGAACGCGACGATCCAAGGTTCCTTATTGATGTCGCATACGCTCGTCGACTGCGGTTGAATAACGTTGTATTATGGTGGTCGCCTGGTCCCAGACCAGATCATGCTGGCTATGAGCAGGATGATGTTACTGGTCCTCTCGATACCGTCTCAATGCCGTCAGCGAACAATCCCGGCACGTACGCATCAGTCTGTATTGACCTTGAAGTCCGAAATCTTGCCATTAATACTATCCTCACGTCCTCTCTTATTAATGAACTTGAGGGTGCCGACTCTATATCCTTCAATCCAGCGACAGACTCGGCTCCATCGGATGGCACCGAGACCCTTCATTCCGAGGGAGCATTCGCCAACGCTGGTGTGCTTGTATTGCGTGAGATGGTCAAGTCCTGGTGGGCAGAGGCTTGCAAAGGCAGCCCTATGGCCGACATTCTCGTTCAACATTTAGTGCGATGGGTTGAGTCTCCTGACTCGTTCATGTACGACCGAGCACTTCATTACTACGTACAGATGATGAGTCGGAAAGCTCTCTTGCAGCTTATGGCAGACTTCCGCCGAGTTGGCTCGCAAGTTGTATTCGCGAATTCGAATCGCCTTCTCTTACAGACTACCAAGTCCGAAGTGGGGAATGCGTACGCATACAGCCAGTATATCCTAAAGAGCATCAAGAGCAAGCCACTATTCCATTTCATCGATCTCGAAATCAAGGAATATTGGGATTACTTGGTATGGTATGACGAGTTTAATTATGGTGGTAAAGCCTGCCAGGAAGTCGTCGAGGCCGAGCAGCAGAGCCTTCAGACTATCATGAACTGGCAAATGAAGACTTTCCTACCTCTCCGTCTACAGGATACCTTCCAGCACTGGGTTGTGGAGTTCATTCAGCTCATGCATAGAATAAAACGCCCATTACTCGCAAACGGTGACCTTGACGCCACACAACGCCTCACCCAGTTACCACTACGCAACGGCTCCCAGGGAGACGATGGGGACAAAACACAGATTATCCTCAATAACGATTTCGAAAAGAAGCTCAAAAAAGAGATACGCTCTCTCGTGTCGACCCAAGCCCGCGAGCTTCTCCATCCAGAATTCGCATCGGATTGGTCATTCCCATCGCTACCAGGTAGCCATATCAAGAATATGCATAACCGTAACGCCGTACTCGAACTTGTTAAGTCTCTTATGCAAGTACTCTCGCTAGATAAGAATATTACGATGGAAGCACGACTCCTAAGGAAAGATCTACTTGCACTATTCGAAGTGCGCGAATTCAGTAAGGAGGGCGCATTCATGAACCCGAGCGAGAGCTTGAAGATCCCGCAATGGAGCTGTCCGGAGTGCACGCTTGCGCGGGATTGGGACTTATGCCGCGATGAGTCCCTGCTCCCGGATCTAGGCGAGACTGAGGCCGATATTAGAAAGGCTGCTGCTGTCAAGGTATGGCGCTGTCAATTTTGCGACGCGGAACTTGAGAGATTAAGGATTGAAGAGAAGCTACTGGCAGACGTACAGGCAATGGTCGTGGAGTGGACTACTCAAGATCTAAAGTGCGAGCGATGCGGGAGCGTCAGACTCAACGATCTCATGGAGCACTGCACGTGTAGCGGCCCGTGGATCGAAAGCGTGAAGAGGGATGAGGTGGTCAGGAAATTGGGTGTTCACCAAGGCATCGCTAAGTGGTACGGATTAAGGATGCTGGAGAGCCTTGTCACAGAGGTTTTAGGGGGGCTATAGGATGGCCACCACTAGTAATCAGGCAATGTCATGGCATGATAGAAGCATTACTTACGGCGTTGTGGTGAGGGGGTTTGCTTGTGAATATGCACCACATATAGTAATTATTGATGACTAAGCACTTGCCCCTTTTTCTTTGTGCTATGTTGAACAAATTCCATCAATCAAACCATCCTTACCTAGGCGTGGATTTCATTGCGCCAACGCCATACATTTACTCCAGAGCCAAGTACGTGTGAAAGACGTCGTTGCCTATTTCAGGCCGATCGTCAATTCGCATGTGCACGCTTGGTTACACTCGCCTATAGCCATCACATCTCATTTATTTGACACTTATCTTCAACGTATCTCCAATACCCGATAAACTGCGATATCGCTTACAGATCGGTAGATACTTCTGAAATGATGAACCTTTTGAGCCAACCAACTTTTATCCCGATTTCGTCTTGCTACATATTGCCGCCACAGCATCATCAGAAGCGGGGTATCCAGTATGTCATGAGCTCTCTGTAAGAACGAATATATCTACTGTTTTACAATAACTTCTGCTACTGCAACATCATTGCTATATCGTCGAATTGAAAATGACGATCTCCGAACGGTTGGAAATTCTAGATTCTCAGGCTTTCTGCGAAGCGTTGTCTATATGCAATTCTAGAGATGAGAGAATGAAACTCGTCACAGCACATGTCAGTGGCGTCCTCTCCTTGTGCCTTGACATTACTAACGCATGATTGTCTACCTAGATGGGATGGAAAGATGTTTCGGGATACCAAGAAACGTCCAGTGGAAACATACACCAATTCCCCTTAGTAGACGATTGCACTGTCGTTCTTCTCCACGGGCGAATAATGCTCGACGACGATGACCGGATATTCTCCGGAACCAACACCGCGGTCAGGATACAAGGCTCCAAGACTTTAACCGTTTGTAGCAATACGGCTGTAGCGTGGAACCCAGCACCGTGCTGCTGGGATGCTGATGCATGTATGCGGGCATATAATGGGGAGTGTAGGAGATTCGGAATTGGGAATGTTAGGGAGGAGAAGAAGGCGAATTGGTGGACGAAACTGGGTGAAAAATCTGGATTGGTGAAGAGTGCGGAAGATAGGAAGTTGGAGGCGATGTTCGAGTCTATCGCAGCGAATACGAGGAGTTACAAGTAGGTTGTCAGGAGTGCTTGAAATCCGTCATTGCCAACGGTTTTCTATTACTATAAGAGTTCACAGAATACCTCAGTTAGATTCCTAACAATAGAATATGCTATAGACAATAAAGGACGTGTATTTCTCATATTATAGCGATTTGGGTTGGTCATTTGAGAATTCAGGGGCATTTCTTAAAAGCGCCGACTCATCATTTACATATTAGTTAGTCATCCATTCTCGAATAATGGAGACTGGGGTTAGGGATAGGGTAAGGGATGGAGTTATGGTTTTCCAGGGTTAGGGTTAGAAGTGGGGTTAGGGTACGATCTCCTTTGAATTACTGAAATAAACACTAGACAGAATACATCCTCCTATTACTTATATTTCATGTAGAATCCGATTCATATTGATTACTAGGTATCTTCCCTGTAAGTTATCTTCGAGGATCATTTGTGCCCCCTTTTCTGCGATCGCATACACTGTAGCTTGAAGATGCGCACTAATCTGAAGTGGCATGATACTTGCGTCAACAACCCTCAATCCTCGAACGCCATAAACACGAAGGCGATCATCAACTACCCCTGAAAGAATACCGCCGTCCCCTCCCATACCACAGGTTCCTACTGGATGCCAATCAGTTGACGTGTGCTTGATAGCCCAGTCCCTCAATTCTTCATCAGTCTCCGCCGAAGATGGTGGAAATACCCTCGAGTGAATAACCTTAGATAGGGGCGCCGAATGACAAATTTTATTAGCGAACTGAATGCATTGGGTCATGATATCGAGGTCTATCTCGCCGTGAGGGCCAGAATAGTATCCGGGGTCAATTACCGGTTTATCGGTGATGGATGATAGTTTGCCATCTCTATGCTCCAGTTCTGACCGGTTGCGAATATGAATGCTTCCTCGCGAAAATGGGTACTGGAGTATTTGTAGAATACTCAGGTACTTCTTCCTGGTGTCTGGCTCTGGTCGGAAATCTGAGCTCCAGTTCGTAAGGTCAAAGATATACTCAAACTGGCCGAGTTTGGCGGAAGGATCAAATCGGCTTTTCAAAATTCTTGTCTTCTCTAGAGGGTGTCGCTCGAGTTCCTTGACTTTTGAAGCAATTTTCTGGAACCCCTCCGGTGATGTTGCTTCTGAGATGGGCAAGTAGCAATAAGGGGTTCCTGGGGGTTCCAAGCTTGCTTTTTGGAGGGAGGGATCAACTTCGAAGACTGATATGGACACTGTCTTGAAATTAGTAGACAGTTCTCAAGAATGACATGATCGAGATATGTACTTAGATGATCTTGCAGGTTTTCACCGACGTTTGGATTAACGACCTTAACGTCAACACTAGCACCCGCAAGTATCTCAGGATTCCCTATGCCTGAAAGCTCTAATAACTGTGGCGATTGAACACTTCCTGCACTGACAATAACTTCTCTACATGCCGATGCGGTGAAATGTCTACCATCATGCATGAATCGCACCCCTGTTGCAGTCCACTCTTCGTTCTCCTTATGAAGGACGATCTCTTCAACAAGAGCTTCAGTCAAGACGAAAAGATTCTTTCTGGACGAATTAGGCATATAATACCCTAGTGAAGCATAAGACCTAGCATCGTCATCGGGGTCTATGGAGTTGAGGTTCGTCCAAACACCAACATTTGAGCCTGCGTGGTGTGCTCTATTCTCAGGAATTCCTGCATTTATTATAGTATCATAGCAGAGTTGATGCGTCTTTGAGTACTGTTTGGCGTAGGATGCGTGAATTGGACCGTCGGTGCCAATAGCCTGAAAATCGAAGTATAATCTGTTAGTCTCTTGAGCTTCCTTGTCAGGTACATGAAATCTCTCGGACTTTTTGAAGAACGGCCTAGTATGATATTGTTTAGGTAAGTAGTTCGTACTTCGACGTGGTGGAAAGAAACCCACAAGAGATCGTTCCAGGCCCATCCCTTATTCCCTAGTTTTTCCCAGGCATCATAATCTTCTCGATTGCCGCGATTCCAGGTCATCAAGTTCAATGCACTAGTACCTCCCAAGACTTTCCCTCGTGGCCAGGCGAGAGTCCTTCCACCTAAACCATGTTGGGGAACTGTTTCAAACTGCCAGTCATACTTAGTACCTAGTGTTTCGAGAACCGGCCGGGGCGTGTTGATCTTTTCTTCGTCCAGGGCCGCTGTACCAGCTTCAAGAACTCCAATATTCAAATTGGGATCTTCAGATAAGCGCGTTGCCACTACCAGGCCAGCTGTCCCACCACCTATTACGAGATAATCGAAATCACAGGCTGCGAAATCTGCAGGACTAATCGAGGTGGCAGCCATGTTGGCAATGCGCAAAGAGATGAAACACGATGCAGGAAAGAAAGATAAGAAGCATTCTGTCATATTCTGATTCATTTATATCATCTTTGGTTACACGGGACGAACCGTGACCCCCTTAATCATCCTATCTTCGATTCCGGCCAATCAGATAGCCCGGAGACATCCCGCGTTTACTCCGCACTTTATGCAGTCACATTCCTCCTGGACGCTAGACCTATTTTTAACCTCAACATCTCTAGCTAAACATAGATGGTCACCAACTAGCTTTGTGGGAGGCTGGATATGAGAGGCAGTAGGAGGATGGATCTTTGCTCGTACTGTATTTCCCTTCGGGGGACTGCCTTCAGCGAGGCAGCAGAGAAGACGGCATACAATATGACTCGGTATCCACATCAACCCAGTTGTGTAGAGTTGATCGAATCTTCATCGAAGGGCTGTTATCTCTGTCAACTTATATTGAACTCATTGTCTAAGCAATGCAGGGAATATGGTCTTGTCGATGACGACAATACACCGATATATCCAGAGGGAGAGATTTCGATAGGGGGAGTGGTGGGGTCGTCGGGCGAACGATGGATTTGGGTCGGCCACTTGCTTAGAGCATCTGGTATACTTAGGGCGATTGAGATTCCTCGCGATTGGAGAGATCCTTGGGGTGATAGCACAGCAGATATTCACGATGCTTCTGTTGCTATGTTAAAGGAGTGGCCCCGGATGTGTCAACGAGATCATCCGGGTTGCCCCCGCGCGGATGAAACATTTTTACCAACAAGACTCGTGGAAGTTGGTTCTGAAGGAGATGACAAGGTTCGCCTAGTCACCACATCAGAATTGAATTTGAGCGATCGCCGGTACATTGCCTTAAGCCATTGCTGGGGTCTCAATATGCCCCCTTGTGCTCAGACCTTCAAGGAGACATTGAGAGATCATCAAGAAGGAATTAATCTGATAGAACTAACGAAGACATTTGTAGATGCTATCATAATGGCTCGAAAGCTTCAGGTTTCGTTCGTATGGATTGATTCACTCTGCATTCTGCAGAACTCGAGAGAGGACTGGGAAACTGAGGCAGCTCAGATGGCTGACGTGTATTCAAACGCATATGTTACCCTCGCCGCTTCTGCCTCACTAGATGGAACTCAGGGCTGTCGCATACATGACGATGTGCAAGAGTCTATCTGGCCTTATATAGACATCCCAGTTATAGGTAACAGGGAGGAAAAGAGTTATCGTGTGTTCAGCTGGTCACCGCTAGGGACTGGAACACCGGTGAGTGATGTACTACAAACTCGGGGTTGGACATTACAAGAACGCGAGCTTTCACCTAGAATTGCACATTTCTTCAAGGACACAGTAATATGGGAATGTCGGACCCTTCGAGCGTCTTTGAATTATCCCTGGAAGGATTCGTTCGGTATATCTGGGCATAGGCGTGTTTTTGACACGGATGGTTATGGTCGCAAGTTCCCGGATGCCTCTCAACACAACACAAACCTAACGGAAGAACAAAGACTTCTTGTGGTGGCGGACTGGGTCCGTCTCGTTGAAATATACAGTCGACGTTGTCTTACCAAGCAGACAGACGTCCTCCCCGCGATTTCTGGAATAGCCCGAATTTTCGCAAGGTTTGGTCCGGGCGCATACGGTGCTGGCTGCTTCGAGTCGCATGGGATTATTAGCTTCTTATGGGTTGTCGATACGCCTCACACAGATAAGGAGGTGACAAAAACATCTACCAGGCCTGCTCAATACACGGCCCCCTCTTGGTCCTGGGCGTCCGTCATAGGTGCCGTAAGTTGGAGTTGGTATCCGCCACATGATAAGATAGAAAGTCTTGTCACGATTAAAACCATCTCTATGATACTTTCCGGAAATGATAAATTTGGCCAAGTAGAAAGTGGAATACTACGAATAATCGGAAAGCTGCGCAAGCTTCGCACTGAGCTCGTTGGGCACGGCTATGGATCCACCGGAGACCCAGCTGGACTTGCTCTCTTCGGAAATGTGAACGGCAGTGAGAGAAGGGCTGGCTGGATAGCTTTCGACGTGTTAGATGAAGTCTGCGAATCTGTTTACTGTTTAGCCTGCGCGAAAATAGGGTTTCCGTGGCCTCAAGTCTATGGTATTGCGCTGCTCCCTGTTAGAAACGAGTCATCGCAGCTGATGTACAAGAGAGTCGGCCGCATAAGGGCAATGGAGAAGTCATGGTCGGATGAACCGTCCACGGAAATAATAGTTATTTGATTAACTCTTAATTAGAGTTGCGATTAACCAAGCCACATAGAACCTACATAGAAGTGTAATTGATCTTCGAGTTCCGGGTACCACGGTTACCTACTATAGTGGCGGCCTATATGGCATTTTATCTTGAAGTTTACACGTTACGCCTCCTCAAACTATAATATCCACGAAGGATAACCCCGATGGCACTACACTAAATAAACACCAGACACTTAGAGATGAACGGGAAAAGATTCCAACATATTTACTCAATTTGTCTTTAGTTGTGATCAATTTTGTATCGTATATATCAATGCCCAGATTTCCGTTCAAACCGGGTAAACCGAATACATCCAACAACTCGGCAATATTTTGGACGATCACGACTTTTTTTTCCGTCCCGATATGAACACGTCTTCCATTGCCAACGTCTTTCAATCAAAATTGTTTATGAAGTGGTAAAATACAATTCTCGCGAAAGGTTCAGATACATTACCGCTTGTAATTGTCCTGCTGCGTAGTATCGACCTTACCATGCGCTCCATCAATCTCTGTGGCTTCCTAGTCCTCGTTGGGACAGCCACAGGATCAGCCACACCATCAAAAATATGTTTACCTAGTCCTTTGCTAAGATCTGAAGAAGGAGTATGTGCTAGCCCGGATCTGGCGCAAGATTCCAGGTCGGACGGGCCGTTAGGACTTGAACGGGTTAATCGCTCTATATCGCCGGAATCTTCTTGGGACGGGCCGGACAACTGCGTGAATGGCACGTGTGTCTTCTCGAACCGGAAACTAGGAGATGGTAGTGTCATTCTCACAACAGAACGGAACGCACACATTGTTAGCAAATTCCCAGCATTGCCAGGCCCTTCGGCGGCATCCCCGCCTTTTCACGCAGAACACGTTCCAGGGAAAGGTATTGGCGTCGTGGCTGATAGGAAAATACGTAAAGGGGATGTCATCCTAGTCGAGCCACCTACATTAATGGTGCAAATTTCTCCCCATGTGGAAATGGAAAGAACCACCATTGACATACTATACAACCTAGCTCTGGAGAAGCTCCCTAGAAAGGGAAAAGAATTATTTATGGGGCAGATGGGCAGAGATATCTACGATAAGATTGAGACGAACTGCTTCCAGCTGTATATCGACGGGGTGAACGAGTCTGGTGGCCACTTGGCATGCTACCCGAAGATATCACGGTTTAATCATGACTGCAGGCCCAAGTAAGCACAGACTCTAACATTATATATTGGTAGAGGAATTCAGCTAACCCAAAACTTAATCGTGCAGTATCCACTACCGCATCACTAACATGACTCATACGACAGTTGCGGCCCGTGATATCTTGCCAGGCGAGGAGCTAAGCATTAGCTACATCGACCTAATGATCTCGCGCGAAGAACGTCGTTCCCGTTTGAGACGATGGGGTTTCGAATGTTCTTGTTCGCACTGCAGTATGAGCGACAGTGAAGCCGCAGCATCCGATGCAAGGATTCACAAAATTGAGGAGTTAGAGGCTGCCCTTGAGAATTTCAACGAGACGATCGTAACCGCAGAGACAGGGGCAGAACTAGTTGAGCTGTATGAGAAAGAGAGATTGGACGTGTATCTTGGAGAGGTGTACACACGAGCAGCTTTAAACTTTGCCCTTTTTGGGGAGGAAGACAAGGCGCGGAGGTATGCGCTCGCCGCGGTGGAGGCGGTGGAGAGGGAGTCTGGTAAAAACGCCGGTGATGCAAAGGCGATGAGGATCCTAGCTGAAAATCCAAGGGCACATTGGACATGGGGAAGACGGAGAAAAGGAAAATCTGGCAAGGGGGATTGATTTTGTTCTAGGTCATATCCGGGGAACTGGGTCCGTTACCTCTAGCCATTACTTCATCTTGATTTCACTCATGCTCATGACACTGCCCCACATTCACCCTAAGGAAAAAGTCAGACCACAGTGTAGTAATATATACATACCTATCTGTCATGTTAACTTACACTAAGTAGAACTTCGATGGCGAAACGAGATGCCAAGACACATGAAATAATGGGATAGAAAATCAAAGAATGAGTGCAGCTGGTATAAAACATATACGATAATAGCAATCTAGATTTTATGCGAGACTTCCTCGTATTGCCAATTTCTCGTGGTATCTTAGGAGATATACAACAAATACCAAGGCATTGGACCTAGCGTGGGATACTTACCTAGTAATATTTCCTTATGAATTGTTCTATACCTACCAGTACTGAGTTGGTAGATACTTTCCATATACGTGGGAAACTCGCAACTTCATTCTGGGAGCCTATTCAGGGAGGTACGTACCTACCTAGTACTTAATCAAACCAATGCTACCAGCTAGACTAATTCCGATACCAACGAAGGGAAACCCCAATATCAATTCATACCTATCTAGCAGTCACTGATGAAAAGGGCCAGTAATCTGTAAATGGTCCTTGTAGAATGATTTAGTCGAGTGGGACTAATAGATCTTCGCGGAGATCCTACCCGCTTGTCTCCATATGCGGGCACATGGGGATTTGCGGGATTTGCGGGGAGAATGAATCTACTTGACCCTATGATTCGTTCTCCGTTTTAAGGCAGTAAGATTGATGGCTAGTCTGGCCGGACATAAGAGACCAAATGTGTGCTGAATAGGACGAGCGGAAGTTATGTGGAACTATATCTGCCGTGATAGAGTTCGAACTAGTCAATTGAAGCACATGTTTTCATCATCATCATAGCTGTCGGCCGGGATGGTGCTTGTATGTGAGCAACGGCCGCACCCTAAATGTGGGTTTCGAATTGTTCTTTTTGCCTAAGAAATCCAATGAACTGTTCTTACGCAAAGATGGAACATGACTACTAGTACGAACTACGGGGAAAAGCAACGAGCCTAGCAGTTCGAGATATTATCTGGGGAAGGTAGGGCTACGGTATGCAGAATTCTATAGATTTCTTTTAATATCAAATCGTACGATCCTGTTTTTCGTTTCTCCGGATTCAACTCCCGTATCCTAAACAAAAATTTTCCTCATACCGAATTCGGTCCCGAGGACATCTATCATCATGAGTGGAGTCTTTGAACCGCCATGGTTCGTCGCTGTAAGGCCTAACAAGCTTGAGATGAACCTGAGCTCTATTGTTGCCGGCATCTCTATCTTAACCGGTATATTCTCCTTCGCCAAGGGGGTCCTACAAACGAGATCAATATGCGCCAAGAAAAATAAACCCAACGCCTATGTTGTCATGATATGGATCGAATGGTCGGTCTGTATTGCTATGGGAATAATAGCTTGGCTCTACCTTTGGGGAACGATACCGCCTTCGTAGGTCGAATTCTTACCCAGTTTGGGACATTGAAGTTGGCATGACTGACTTAGGGACCCTTATAGCTTCCAATTCTTCTTTCTTCTTGTTACGTTATGGGTTTTCCAAACTCAATGCTTAATACAAATCATCATCAACCGAATCGCCCTCTTGGTTCCGGATCAAAGGAGAATGTTGAGGTTGAAATGGGGCATAGGGATTGTATTTGGTCTGATAAACCTTTCCGTATATCTTATTTGGATCCCAGCACGACTACAGATCAACGAGACATACATTGCAATAAACGATGTATGGGACCGGATCGAGAAAGGAATCTTCTGCATAATTGATGGTAGCCTTAACGTCTACTTCATCTACGTCGTACGAAAGGACCTCATCAGCAACGGTCTCACCAAATACATGCCCCTTTTCATCTTTAACATCATAATGCTCACCTTTTCTCTATCTTTAGATGTAAGTTCCCTCCAGATGATAACCCACAACATTTGTGACGTCACTCGAAGTAGCCTCTAACAAAAGTATAGATTATCTTGATAGGAGTCATGTCTCTTGGGCAGATATATTTCCAGTTCCACCCATTTGTCTATCTCCTCAAGCTCTATATCGAAATGAACATAACAGATCTTATCGCAAAGATCGTCCGCGCCGACAATCGCGTGTCGTACTGCTCAAAGGCATATGCTACGAAGGCCTGTGCCGCTGCCGCGGATGAGACAACAACATTTAACGGCATTGAAACCGTGGCTAGTTCGAGTGATACCAGAGTCCCCACACTCTACAATGCCAGATACAGTCGAGATATGCGCAAGTGGAGCAGCGGAGATCCTGATCAGTTCAAGATTTGCCCTTTTGATAGTATCCAAAGGCCTACCGCGATAGAAACCGAACGCGACGACGACATCGAGCTAGAGGGGGGTAAAATCAGTCCGTTTCACATGGACAGACCTTCGCCTCCGCGGCCATGTCTGGTTCGGCGCTCATCTACACCATGAGATCCGGGAGGATTTACGTTAGATTTATTAATATGCAAGAGTCCGGAGTTTTCGGGCAAGGGAAAGGGGTCCAATGAGTACCCCTATTATAATAAACCGATTGACAGAAGATTTTTTGCTTGGCTTAATTGTGCGACGAAACAAAGATGTGCCTTTGATGATAGCTGAGAAACAGTTGTAACTTACAATCCTGTGGTTGTGGTTCATTCGTCTACTGTTTGTATAACATCGCGTAGAATAGGTACTGGGTACTCGTACGTGCGCATTCTACGACTCCATCGCCACAACAGCTGCCTGACAATTTTGATTTCAGACTAGGTATACGCGTTAATGCTACTTTTCACGATGATTCCGTTGTGTATCACATGGGCGAGGATGGGATACACGGCTACCTACCAGGTAAAGAATAAGTCTCTATCCCCAACATAAAACGCAATTCTCGTCTAAAAAGTGTTGGGCTCGAGTTTTTGATTACTTAGAAATCGTCGCTAGCTCCACTTACCTCGGCTCTATGCCCAGAACAATTATCGCGCTCCGTCGTGTCCGTTCATCTCTGCCAGTTTTATCGCGTTAATTGGACGGCAGCCAATGGATCCTAGCGCGTCAACCCTGGCAGTCTGCCATTAGGTATCAGCAATTTTTAACCCCAGGCCTATCTCTTGCTTCCTTCTTGTCTTCCTTTTCTTTTATTATGAAGAAATTCATAAATTCATGAAATAATAAGCCTATTCATGTTCCGTCATTCCAGTTCTACTTGTATGCATTACATTCTTGACAAACATGGCCGTTAAAGTTCCTCCCGTACCGGGATTCACGCCAATTTCCGAGCGGATCTTCATCCGTAACGAAGACTCCGATTCGTCCGAGACCCCTGAAAAGTCGACCATTCAGCAACCAACCACTATCATTGTCTTTGGCTGGGGCGATGGCACTCCTAAGAATGTTGCTAAATACGCGGATGGCTACCACAAATTGTTCCCCAAGGCTCGGATACTAATGGTGATATCGTCGACCTGGCAAGCCATATATCAATCCCATGATCGACGAGTGGGAGACATGCTGCCGCTCGTTGACGCAGTGTTCCCGACCCCTGAAGACCCATTGGATAAGAGAATTATTCTGCATGCGATGTCAAATACAGGAGGCATATACGCGGCTGCGACTTTGCACGCCTTCCAGCACCGACATGGGGAAGATAAAGCGCTTCCGCACCAGTTATGTGTATCAGACTCCACACCAGGCAGTATCGTGTTCTCTACCGAAGTAGGGCGATGGTCTAGAGCAGTCGCGTTGGGGACAGCGAAATGGTTTCCGTGGCCGTTCGTAGTGACTCAGAAACTATGGTGGGCGGTCTTGTACGCGGTGCACTTACTAGAGAGGGCTGTTGGGCGGGAGGCTTCCGGAGTCGCCAGCTGTAGGGCTTTCCTTGACCACAGCACGGCGACGCCAAGAGCTCATAGGCTATACATGTATTCGAAGACCGACGACCTCATTTGGTGGGAAGATGTCGAGGCGCAAGCGGCGGTTGCGAAGAGCAAAGGCTACACAACAATTATGGAAATGTTTGATAATTCTCCCCATGTCGGTCACATGAGGATGCACCCAGATCAGTACTGGCGCGCGATAGAGGATAATTGGAAGGCATCGGTGGGATCAGGGGGAAGTTTGTAATGTAGAGCAATCCATCTAGATTAGATGCTTGAGACGTAAGTCTATTCTGGGATAGAAAAAAATAAGTCAAATCATCTAGTTAGACACAGGGGAATGAGGAAGGGGGCACAGACCGGAGCTAGTACCTCTTCCCTTGACCAAAAATCGTCTGAATATTCCTCACGCTCCTCATTTTCCGGCAAAAAGGTAGGTCCTACCTCAATGACGAAACAATAAATCAACAAATTCAAGTCTACGCCTTTTGCAAATCTTCAGGCTAAACTTCATCCATAGTAGGATCCGGTATTCCTTGTAGGAGTCCATATAAGCCATCAATTCCTTCCGTTCATGGCACGAAGCAAGAACTAAGGGATAAGTCCCTTGGAATTCTGGGCGTCGATGTGAACGCCGCCGTCCTCGGCTACTCTGCGAAGACCAAAAATTGTATCCCATATGTGTAACGTGCTGGAATAGTAGTTGCTAACGTGCGCTCCGTCCGTCATTGCTTGCGTTTGTCATCAAATAAAATCCCTTTTGGATTGCTAACACGTCACTTTTGTTCACGAGGTTGAGATGAGCTAGGACATGCGAATATAACAGCGAATTAGACAAGACGAATCTAGTCCATCGCGATTTCCATTATCGGCCAGAATCCTGAGTTGTTGCTGTTTTAACCTAAGCCATCCTGAGCCGTGGTAAGCTTGCGTGCCTGACTAAGTCCTATCTCCCTCAACGAACCCTACACTCTTTGCTGACAGCAAAGCCCGGCCACGATGATTTTGAGTGTTACCACCGCTAGCCAGAACATGCGGACGAGATCTGCGGCTAAGTAAGATCTCCGGCCACGCTTCAAGCTCCGTTCGTCTAGCCTCTTTTATTTTAGTTCCTGCCGCACGCTTCGCTGGTCGTCAGGCTTAGCAGCCCTAAGCAGATGGAATGGGTCACGCGTATCTAGAAATCAAAAAGAAAAAGGCGGAAAACATTGAAAGGTTCGATAAAGACGGTGTTTTGATTGCATGCCACATACTCCTCGGTCTTTCAGCAGAGCATAGCGATGCTAGAATTATTAAAGAGCTGGGGTACATTCAAGTGAGCAAACTACCAACCTTGTGTTGTTTGAGTTTCTCCGGTAAGTTACTGTGACGGCTCAAGGGGTCTTGCAGAGTTTGCCGTTGGTATGACGAGAGAAGGAAATGGAAAGAAATCGCAGGGAAAGAGGGACTGGTGGTGCAGAGATTACGGCTGGCTCTTGGCATTGGATGGTAAGGCTCAATAGGATAGCCCACCGAGTCTGAGTCCATGCCACCAGGCTAGGCGACATCAACCAGCTGAAGAGCACGGGAGATAATGGCGTGTGGCTCGGTCCCTTCGTGAAGAATCTTCCCGTTGATGGCAAGGGCGGACTCCACGGGCGTCTCACCAGAGAAAGGATCAGGGGCATGGCCTAGATGGCTACCATTCCGAGTTCTGCTGCACGTGACGTTGTAGTGACTACCGCTTCGAGTGGTGGTGCATTTTAGTTGGATGATGCCGGGGACAGAACCGTCAGCATACTGCGCGTAGTCAGGAGTTGCGACCCAGTCCGTAGATGTAGACGCCGCGATATCCTGAGCCGGCAGCCAACTAGCGTCGGAAACCAAGACTGTGGACAGGACATGACCCATCTCGAACTCGGTTGAGACCTTATCTTGAGGGCAAATGGACAGTGCGGTGAGGGCAAAGACATCCTGAACCCCGTGCTTGAGTACAGCCGAGGCGAATTCGGCGACGAAGTCCTCGTGGGCCGACAGGTCTGCACCTGGCTCCGTAGTGGACTCATAGGCGACTATGCTTTCACCAGGGATAGCCTTGAAGTAGAGGCCACGGACATTGGGGCACTTCTGCGGCACCCGGGGGCTGCATAGAATGAAGTCTCTATGGGCCTTGCTTTTGATCATGTCGTAGGTCATAATTCGTCCCTCAGGAATATCGAAATGCTTGTGGACGAGATGGAGAGAAAAGGTTCCCGCCAAACCATGGGCGGCAATGATTCCAAGAAGGACAGCATGTGCCTTAGCATGGTTGGCTGCGGCTTGCTTCATATCGTCAATATGGGGAAGCTGGTTGTACTTGGCCGAAGGGAGAGATGTCTCCTGAAGACGAATATTGTTCAAGCAGTTGACAGGAGCGGGCATGTTGAATGGTAGGTTGAGAGTGTGCAAGAGTGGCAGTTCCCGTCTTGTTATCAGAGAATTTCAAGGGCAACAGTATAAGGGATCGGTGTAATGACGGAGGAAGCTCTCGGATAAAGTTGACGAAAACTGGGCAATTGGAGGAATGGCTGAAGTGTTGAGCCTGTGTCTGAGGTATGGATCCTGAATCTTAAGTACTCGAGCTGTCCTCCATAAGTTTCCCTTCTAGTTGCTAGAGAATCGCCATGCCTGAACACATACGCGAGGTTTTTTGTAAACACGCTTACCGCTCAGCGGTCACTATTGCGGCTGTTTCTGATATCGCCCTCATCTCCTTCTCATGGCCGAGCCAACGCGGTATCGTAAATGCCATAATTGCAACTCTCATTCGTCATTAGAGAGGCTGTTTGCTCTCAAACATTTCGTCCCATGCACACTATTGGCTCAGCGATGCTCTGTTCTATTGGTTCAGCGAGCGTACGTAGGACGAACCAGGCTTCAACCTACGCATAGCCCCCAGTATAGTCTTGGATCTGCAACGTATCCACCCAGCCTTATCGACCTAACTTGTTCATCGGACCATTCTCAGCCGCTACCACTCCGTGGTGCTATTACTGGCATCTAAGCATACAACTACTGATCAACTGCCTATTTGGCATCTCATACATTGATCTGGAGATCGAGGCGTGAGCGACAAGCAAGGAAGATCATCAACCAGGTTAGCATCAAGGCAAAGCGGTGATAAGCTCTTCATCAGTGGTCAAGATGGTATTCATATTGAGCGTTGCGACTAGATAGGGGCCTTTGAGTTAGATGCAAGATTCTAGGACTCTCTCCGTTAGTGAGTCCTAGCTAGGGATGGTGGCGATTCATCTTGTTGTTGGTGATACCAGCGTCTCAACCGATGAAACGAGGGATTTAATCGCAGGATTGGGTGAATTGGAATCTTCGTACGAAATTCGTACCAATAAGTGCGTCCTCCCTTTCTAAAGGGGCGCATGTGAAGTGCTGTTACCATATTTGTCAGGGTACAAAGTCGTGCAAGTAAATGATATTTCTCCGAAGTAAAACTTGAATGGGAACTGTTTGGCAAGCGTGCTTCTGGAAACCTCTAGAAAACCCTCCTATGCAAGAACCTGCTAGACAATCTGCTAGTATGTCGGGATGATAGTACAGTCTCACCCGGGCAGCGTCCCGGATAAGTCACGCGACAATAATCGAACAATCCATAGCTAGGCACCACCGCGTACAACACACCAATGGTCGGGACGACTCACAAACTTCCGTTTTCGATAACGTTAATTCATGACTTTGCAGGCTTAAGTAACCAACTTCTAAAACCCTCTAGAGTGGAGGTTGTCTTCTTGTTTATGTCGTCTAGTGAGCCCTAGCTGCCTATCGTATCCCTATCGCCCGGTAGCTAGGGCATGTCTGCCGCTGGATTGTCGTCTCCCCGTATCGACCGCCAGCCTTGGCCATGATGTGCTCGGCTCTCGCTAGTCAAACATTTTTGTTCCACAACTCCACCTCGTCCTCAAGCGGCCGCCACTCAGACAGCACCATCATCAAAGACCAGATTCTGTATGGCTAGAGAGGTTTGTCTGCTTGGTATTCAGGATATCGGTACATATCGGGAGACACTGGTTGCGCTCAATCGAGAACATATGGCTTAGTAAAAGCCGGCTTGTTGGGATCCCCAAAAAGATGAAACTTTCGTTTCGCAAGGCTGTGTAATAAATCTGAAATTGGACATCAAGGGATCGGACATGTATCGAGGGAATTCTGCTGAGAGCACGCCTGTCGTCTCCGGAGGGCTTTGGGACGTGTGAGGGGCCGTAGGGCCTCCACGATTGAGATAGTAGTACATTAGGGTTGTAGCACTGAATGCAATACAGGAATAAGAATAACTGACTATGGGTGTGCACGAGTTACCAGCAGGCCGTGGCTGTGTCACATACAGCCTGGCCACGAGATTGATGCACCTGGCATGAATGTTCCAATACGATCACCACGGAACTGATATGAATTGTACGCATGTCTAATATGAGCTAGTGGTACAGGGACCTATCAGTTACCGTCAGGCGAGCACGGACTTTCAAGGCCGCTGCGTTCTGTAACTTCTGGTGGCTCTTCTCGATGCGAGGTTGGCCATTGCCCCGGCGTAAGTGACACGACGCTCGCGGTGACAGCTTCATGGCAAAAGCTGCTGAGGGAGGGCATATCCTCAGTTGGCGCTAATGCGTCCTAATGATTGAAAACATGGGCTGTGTGCTGGCTCTCTGGACCATTATGGAGCCTACAGTTCGGGTTTGCGGCCTGTCCATCAAAATGTGCGACATACTCCCCCTTCTGTGATATAGAGTTTTGGTCCTGCCGAATTTGGTGTCTGTTTACCTCGCCTTTCGTAATCAGCAAGACATAGGTTGAATGATCTCTCTATACGGGGCCTCACTCCCTCTCACAAAAGGGATTCGATAGGTAAGAAACTTGGGGAGAGCCTTTAGGGCAACCTGGCTAAAGCCGACCTTCCCGTCCTCGAAAAAGAAGCAACTCAATAAAGTCCCGAGGACAACTGCATCCTGGACTAGGGCCATCTCTTTCTTCAATATGTCGCGAATATCTGCTGGCATCCCATCAAACAGCTCATTCCAAAAGGCCCGTTCCGCAACCTCGAATTCATCGGGCATCCAAAACTCCCCGCCCGTATATTCGCCAGCAAGGGTGTGAATGCGACCGAAGCCAACTCCAAATGGCAATGGAGAGGACAGCTCCCAGTCGATCAAGCCGGTAACGTGACAATCCTCGTCAATCAAGATGTTTAGGTCGTTAAGGTCGTAGTGGGCTACCCAAAGCGGAAGCTTTTTCAGCTGTTCCAGCTTATCAAGGAAGTCTTCGAAGCGATGCCGGTACGGGAGGATTTCCTGTAACGGCGATGTCAAGATGGCCTCAAGATGGGGTCGGATCTTGTCATTGACAGCCTCACCACTGCTGCCGGTGAGGTAGCCATTGGAAAAAACATGACCGAGGGATCTGTTGATAGCAATTCGGCCCGAAGCGCCTTTTCCGGCAACCCCGTGGACCCACATCTTGCCATGTAGACGGGTAAGTGAATAAGCCCAGACATGCTCCTTGAGAAGTTCCTCGTTCTCCAAAGCTCTTGCATCGGGAACGACGGAGCCCAAAGCCTTCCGCGCAACCTTAAAAGCGTCCAGATCGAGTGGCTCAGTACGAAACTGTAGCACCACCTCACGGTCATCCGCCAAGGCCAAGAAAAAAGTCCTGCTGAACATTCCCTGCATAGGAGGTTTGTCTACACGCTTTGCAGTGCTGCCTAGATGCTCGGCGACCAGTTTCTTTGCCCATTTGACTTGCTTCGTTGGTGTGTCGAGCAACTTAGGGAGGTCTTTGTCAGAAGAAATCAGCGGCATTTTCAAGAATTGTGGGACGAGAAATGTAGACGGAGAAACGAAGATTGATATTTGAATTGTGTAGTTGGGACGGCTGATATGGATTGTGACGAGCACGGCGGTGAGCATTATTTAGTCGCAATTTGGATTCTGGCAAACTTGGAGTGGGGTACGCCACACCACTGGGCTTGATAACCACACACCTTGGGTAGGTACCTACCTACTAGGTATGTATGGCGTTGACGCAAACATCGTCGCCAACAAAATCATATACGTTTCTAGAGGCACACCTGTCACAAATGTCATTTAGGGGCATTTTCATGATACTTGCCCTTCTTATATCAGAGCGTAGCTAGAAAATTGGCCACGTCTGCATAATGATCGACTAAAACCCGCGCACTCCACGCCCTGGACCGGTCTATTGATGAGATTTATGAGTTTTGAACGTTCGTGAAGCTGCGATGAGAGGGGCTTACAGAAGATGCTATCCTTGCAAGATACTTTCCTAGATTCCAGTTCACCAGAGATAAGACCCTCATATCATATTTCGTCAACGGGTTTCTGACATGCAAGACCTGTAAGATCTCCTTATTGAAGTACCTGCCTATAGATACCTGTAGATGTGAAGAGTATAGCAAATAGACGTTCGGCCGGTGCTCCATAACTTTTCTCACGAAGTCAAGGAATCGACGGGCATAGAGTGTGTGATAGTACTCGTATGATCTTGAGACGGAAAGGTGATAGGAGGGCAACCTTCAATCTGTGCGATTGTTTGGGCACGTTCTTGTTGTATCGCACTTAATTCTTGTGCAGTTTCAGGTATATGGATAGAAGGCGTGAGTGCTAATGGAGGAGAATGACCTTCGGCAGGTAATTCTATCACAGATATAGAAGTGGTTCTGGAACAGTGATATTCACTGCCCCATTCCGCTCTAATACTAGAGCAAGACTCGGGCCATGGTTTGTTAGAGGTAGAAGTGAGAGAAATACAACTTCCATTCTCTCCCCTGGTGCTGTAAATTGATTCCGATCGCGGTTTGTCTGGATGAGACGAGATGGCGCCTAATATCAGCTTCGGCTTGAATCTTATGATAGCATCCTTAATAAGTTTAATTATGTGATTTCGAACTCGTTGTGGTCGACCTAGCCTAGCCATAGCGTGATAGTATCAATGAACTTAAACGATGTAGAGACAATCTGTGATCGTTAGATCAGAATTGAGGAATTGCAAACGTCAAATGCTGAAGGGGTTTGGAAGTAGAAGAACCTCTCTGCCCGAAGGGATACATTGAGGACATCGACCCTACTGGCTGAATGTGACAAGGCTAGTATGGCTTGGAATAGTATCAATTTCAACTAATAATTCTCAATGGTCCTAAGGTCCTTGATTCCTCTTTTTCTCAAGTGAG